>CM061139.1:25105180-25505191 GCA_030789695.1 Scilla litardierei
ATTTTTTTTATTGAAGATGGCGATCTCCCGGTTCAAACAGACATTTGAAAGGATTTTTCTGAGCTCGGGACTATTTTCTACAGTTTATTGAAGATATGTATCTTTTATTAAATGACATGATTTTATGCCTAATTTTGTCTTCTCTTATTTTTTTAGTTGAAAATGTCGATCTCCTGATTCCAACTGAAATTTTTGCAAATTTTTTTGAACTACATGATATTTTCTACAATTTCTTTAAGATATGAATCTTTATATTAAAGATATGATTTTTATGGGCCTAATTTTGTCTTCTCTTGTTTTTCGTTGAAGATGGCAAACTCCTGGTTCCAATAGAGATTTTTGCAGATTTATATTAGTCTACGGGCTATTTTCAACATTTTTTCTGTTAGATATGAATATTTATATTAAATGATATGATTTTTATAGCCTAATTTTTATTCCCTTGTTTTCAGTAGAGATGGTGATCTCCCAGTTCCAACTGACATTTTTGCGTATTTTTCTGAGATCTGGGCTATGTTCTACATTTTCTAAAATATGTGGATCATTTTATTTATGATAGGATTTTTGGCCAAAATTTTGTCTTCTCTTGTTTCTGTTAAAGATGGCGATCTCACCGATCCAACAGATATTTTTGCGGATTTTTCTGAGAATGGATCTATTCTCTACATTTTACTGAAGATATGGATATTTTTATTATAATTTTTGTAGCGTAATTT
This sequence comes from Scilla litardierei, assembly GCA_030789695.1. Classification (NCBI taxonomy): domain Eukaryota; kingdom Viridiplantae; phylum Streptophyta; class Magnoliopsida; order Asparagales; family Asparagaceae; genus Scilla; species Scilla litardierei. The sequence goes on from CM061139.1 coordinate 25,105,897, forward strand.
TGTCTTCACTTATATTTCAGTTAAGTATGGTAATCTGCTAGTTCCAACAGACATTTTTTGCGGATAATTCAATTAAGGTATTGCAACAAGACTTACGGTAGTAGGTATGCAAGTGGATGATTCCTTCCTCGTTCAGTTTATACTGAATTCCTTCTGAGTATGGAGCTTTCCAAATAAATTATAACACTATAAAGGACAAGTGTGATATTAATGAATTACTAAAAAGCTCATTCAAGAGGAAAATAAGTTAAAGAACTAAGGAGGACACTCCGTTACCTAACCACTCATTTAACTACAAAGTTTCTCAAGCCAACACGTAAGAAATTCAAGAGGAAAGGATCTATTAAAGGTGAACATTCTAGAAAGAAGGAACATTATGGGCGTTTCTACAAAAAGAAAGGACATTGGCAGAAAGGATTAGCTCAAATGTAAGGCATGGTTTTCAAAAGAAAGGATCCCGTTCAATCCAAAGCACAATCCTCAATAAGATCTATTTGATTATGGGGAATCACATGAAGGATCCTATTAAAGGCATAGGAACTTATCGTCTAGTCCTTGATACTGGCTATCTATTGGACTTAAGTATGACTCTTTTTGATCCTACAATTACCTGGAATCTCTTTTCCCTTCTTAAGTTGGATTTATGTGGTTATAAATGTAATCTGAACATGGATGTTTTAATTTGTATAATCGTGTTAAACTTGTTGATTCTGATATATTATTGATGGATTGTGTAAATTAAAGCTTAATAATGAATTTTCTGGACCCTTGTGGATCTTTATCTTTTTATCAAATGATATGATTTTTATATCCTACGTTTGTCTTCTCTTAAATTTTTCAGTTGGAGATGGTGGTCTAATGGTTCCAACGGACATTTTTGCAGATTTTTCTTAACTTAGGAGATTTTTCAAATTTTCTGTAAGATAAGTATCTTTTTATTAAATGATATGATTTTTATAGGCTAATTTTGTCTTCCCTTTTTTCAATAAAGATGGTGATCTCCCGGTTCCAATGGACATTTTTGCGGGTTTTTTAGCACGGGGCTATTTCTAAATTTAATAAAAGATACGTATATTTTATTAAATGATATGATTTAAATGGCCTAATTTTGTCTTCTCTTATTTTTTTCAGTTGAATATGGCAATCTCCCAGTTCCAACAAACATTTTTGCAGATTTTTGGGCTTACGGCTATTTTCTACATTTTCTAGAAGATATGTATCTTTTATTACATGATATGATTTAATGCCTGTCATCACGTATTTTTCAGTTGAATATGGCGATCTCCCAGTTCCAACTGACAATTTTGTGGATTTTTTGAGCTCAGTGCTATTTTCTACATTTTTTTGAAGATATGTATCTTTTTATTAAATGATTTGATTTTGTAGCCTAATTTTGTCTTCTCTTACTTTCAATTGAAGATAGTGATATCCCAGTTCCAACAGACATTTTTGCGGATATTTCTGAGCTCGGGACTATTTTCGATATTTTCTGTAAGAAAAGGATCTTTTTATTAAATGATATGATTTTTCTAGCCTAATTTTTTCTGCTCTAATTTTTCAGTTAAAGATGGCGATCTCCCAGTTCCAACTAATATTTTTTGCAGATTTTTATGACTTCTGGGTTATTTTCTGCATTTTATTGATGATATAAATCTTTTATTAAATGATATGATTTTTATAGCCTAAATTTGTCTTCTCTTATTTTTCAATTGAAGATGGCAGTCTCCCAGTTCCAACAGACATTTTTGTGGATTTTTAACCTCGGAGATATTTTCTATATTTTTCTGGATGATATCGATTGTTTAAATAAATAATATGATTTTTGGCCTAATTTTGTCTTCTCTTATTTTTTCAGTGATGATGGCAATCCGCCCGATTCCAACGGGCGTTTTTGTGGATTTTTCTAAGCTTGGTCTATTTTCTGCATTTCCTGAAAGATATGGATCTTTATATTAAATGATATCATTTTGGCCCAATTTTGTCTTCTCTATTTTTCAGTTGAAAATGTCAATCTATATGTTCAAACGGACAATTTTGTGGATTTTTCTGTGCTCGGAGCTATTTTCTACATTTTATTGAAGTTGTGGATCTTTTTATTAAATGATATGATTTTTTTGCCTAATTTTGTCTTCTCTAATTTTTCAGTTGAAGATGGCGATCTCCCGGTTCCAACGAATATTTTTGTAGATTTTTCTAAGCTCGGGACTATTTTTCAATATTTTCTGGAAGTAATGGATATTTTTATTAAATAATATTTTTTGGCCTAGTTTTGTCTTCTCGTATTTTTCAGTTGAAAATGGTGATCTCTTGGTTCCAACAGACATTTGTGCGGATTTTTCTGAGCTCCGGTATATTTTTTACTTTTCTATAAGTGATGAATCTTTATATTAATTAATATGATTTTTATAGTAATTTTTCTCTTCTCTTATTTTTCAGTTAAAAAAGGCATTCTCCTCGGTCTAACAAACATTTATGTTAATTTTTTAGAGCTCGGGGCTATTTTTTTAAATTTTCGAGAAGTAGTGGATCTTTTTATAACATTATATGACTTTTTGACCTAGTTTTGTCTTCTCTTATTTTTTAGTTGAAGATGTCGATCTCCCGTTTCCAACGGACATTTTAGTAGATTTTTCTTAGCTCGAAACTATTTTCAAAAGTTCATTGAAGATATGGATCTTTTTATTAAATGATATGATTTTTATATACTAAGTTTGTCATCTCATATTTTTCAATTGAATATGTCGATCTCCGGTTCCAACATATATTTTTGAGGATTTTTCTGACCTCGAGGCTATTTTCTAAATTTTCTGGAAGATATAATTTTTTATTAAATAATTTGATTTTTGGCCTACTTTTGTTCTCTTATTTTTCAGTTGAAGATAGCGATATTCCGGTTCCAACAGACATTTTAGGTATTTTTCTTAGCTCTGGGAAATTTTCTACATTTTCTGTAACATTTGAATCTTTATATTAAATGATACGATTTTTATAACCTAATTTTGTCTTCTCTTATTTTCCAGTTGAAAATGGTGATCTCCCAATTTCAGGGGACATTTTTTACGGATTTTTCTGATAACAGTGCTATTTTTCTACATTTTCGGGAAGTTATGGATCTTTTTATCAAATAAGATGATTTTTCGGACAAATTGTGTCTTCACTTATTTTTAAGTTGAAGATGGCGATCTCCTAGTTCTAACAGACATTTTTGCATATTATTCTTACCTCGGGGCTATTTTCTAAATATTCTTGAAGATATGGATCTTTTGATTAAAGTATATTATTTTTGGCATAAGTTTGTCTTCTCTTTTTTTTAAAAGATGGCGATCTCCCGGTTCCAACGGACATTCTGGCGGATTTTTATGAGCTCGGTGCTATTTTCTACATTTTATGGAAGATATGGATCTTTTATTATATGATTTTTATAGACTACATTTCTCTTCTCTTATTTTTTTCAGTTGAAGATGACGATCTACCAGTTCCAATGCTCATTTTTGCGGATTTTTCTTAGCTTGGGGTTATTTTTCTACATTTTCTAGAAAATATGTATCTTTTTATTAAATGTTATGATTTTCTGCCTAATTTTTTCTTCTCTTTTATCAGTTAAAGATGGCGATCTCTTAGTTCCAATGGATATTTGTGTGGATAATTTTGAGCTACGGGCTATTTTCTACATTTTCTGTAAGGTACAGATCATTATATTAAAAGATATGATTTTATGGCCTAATTTTGTATTCTCTTATTTTTTTAGTTGAAAATGGCGATCTCCTGGTTCCATCGGACATTTTTGCAAATTTTTTTGAGCTCAAGTCTATTTTCTACATTTTTTGGAAGATATTTATCTTTTTATTACATGATATGATTTAGTGGCATAATATTGTCATCTCTTATTTTTGAGTTGAATATGGCGATCTCCCAGTTCCAACGGACATTTTTGTGGTTTTTTCTGAGCTCGGGGCTATTTTCTACATTTTATTGAATATATGTATCTTTTTATTAAATGATATGATTTTTGTAACCTAATTTGTATTCTCTTATTTTTCAGTAAAGATGATGATATCCCGCTTCCAACAGACATTTTGTATTTCTAAGCTCAGAACTATTTTCTATATTTTTTTGTAAGATATGGATGTTTTTATTAAATGATATGATTTTTCTATCTTAATATTTCTGATCTTAATTTTCAGTTGGAGATCGCGATCTCGCGGTCCCAACGGACATTTTTGCAGATTTTCTAATCTCAGGGCTATTTTCTACATTTTATTGAGGATATGGATCGATATGATTTTTATAGCCTAACTTTGTCTTCTCTTATTTTTCTGTTGAAGATGGCGGTCTCCCATTTCCAACGGACATTTTTGCGGATTTTTCTGACCTCAGTGATATTTTCTGTATTTTCTGGAAGATACGATCGTTTTGTTAAATGATATGATTTTTGGCCTAATTTTATCTTCTCTTATTTTTTTTGTTCACGATGGCGATTTTTCGATTCCAACAGACATTTTTGTGGATTTTTCTGAGCTCGGGTCTATTTTCTACATTTTCTAAAAGATATGGATCTTTTTATTAAATGCTATCATTTTTGGCCAACTTTTGTCTTCTCTTATTTTTCAGTTGAAGATGGTGATCTACCGGTCAATGGACATTTATGTGGATTTTTCTGTACTCGGTGCAATTTTCTTAATTTTTTGAAGATTTGGATCTTTTTATTAAATTATATTATTTTCGCATAATTTTGTCTTCTGTTATTTTTCCGTTGAATATGGCGACTATTGGTTCCAACGGACATTTTTGCGTATTTTTCTGAGTTCGGAACTATTTTTCTCCATTTTCTGGATGTTATGGATCTTTTAATTAAATAATATCATTTTGGCCTAATTTTATCTTCTCTTATTTTTAGTTGAAAATGGCGATCTTCCGGTTCCAACAGACATTTGTGTGGATCTTTTTGAGCTCCGGGCTATTTTCTACAATTTATATAAGATATGAATCTTTTATTATTTGATATGATTTTTATAGCCTAATTTTTGTACTTTCTTATTTTTCTGTTGAAAATGGCATCTCCCGCGTCCAACTGACATTTTAACTGATTTTAGCTCGTGGCTATTTTTATACATTTTCGAGAAGTTATGGATCTTTTTATTAGATTAAATGATTTTTGGCATAATTTTGCCGCCTGTTTTTTGTTGAAGATGGCGATCTCTTGGTTCGAAAGGACATTTTTAGGGAATTTTGAGCTCCAGACTATAATCTAAACTTTCAGTAAGATATGAATATTAATATTAAATGATATAATTTTTAGCCTAATTTTGTCTTCTCTTATTTTTTTTAGTTGAAGATGTCGATCTTCCAGTTCCAACGGACATTTTTACAGATTTTTCTCACCACGGAACTATTTTCAAAAGTTCATTGAATATATGGATCTTTTTATTAAATGTTATGATTTTTATAGACTAAGTATGTCTTCTCTTAATTTTCAGTTGAAGATGGCAATCTCCCGGTTCTAACAAACATTTTTACGGATTTTTTTAACCTCGAGGTTATTTTCTAAATTTTCTGGTTATATTAATGATAAGATTTTTGGCCTAATATTGTCTTCTCTTATTTTTTCAGTTGAAGATGGCGATCTCCCGGTTCCGACGGACATTTTAGGTATTTTTCTGAGCTCCGGGCTTTTTTCTACATTTTCTGTAAGATATGAATCTTTATATTAAATGATATGTTTTTATAATCCTAATTTTGTCTTCTCTTATTTTTTTAGTTGAAGATGCCGATCTCCCGGTTCCAACAGACATTTTTTGGATTTTTATGAGTCGTTGCTATTTTCCTACATTTTCGGGAAGTTATGGATCTTTTTATTAAATGATATGATTTTTTGGGCTAATTTTGTCTTCTCTTAATTTTTTAAGTTGAAAATGGCGATGTCCCGGTTTTAACAGACTTTTTTGCATATTATTCTGACCTCAGGGCTATTTTCTAAATTTTTGGAAGATATGGATCTGTTTATTAAATTATAAGTTTTTGCCCTAAGTTTGTCTTCTCTTATTTTTCAATTGAAAATGTCGATCTCCCGGTTTCGACAGATATTTTTGCAGATTTTTATGAGCTTGGTGCTATTTCTACATTTTATGGAATATATGTATCTTTTTATTAACTGATATGATTTTTATAGCCTACGATTCTCTTCTCTTATTTTTTTCTGTTGAAGATAGCGATCAATCGGTTCCAGTGCACATTTTGCGAATTTTTCTTAGCTTGGGGCTATTTTTCTACATTTTTTTGAAATTTGTATCTTTTTAATAAATCATATGATTTGTTGGCCTAATTTTGTCTTCTCTTTTTCTATTGAATATGGCGATCTCTCGGTTCCAACGGACATTTGTGCAGATTTTTTAAAGCTCCAGACTATTTTCTACATTTTCTGAAAGATATGGATCTTTATATTAAATGATATGATTTTTATAGCCTAATTTGTCTTCTCTAATTTTTTTCAGTTGAAAATGGTGATCTCCTGATTCCAACAGACATTTTAAGGGATTTTTCTAAGCTCGGGGCTCTTTTTCTACATTTTCAAAAAGTAATGTATCTTTTTATTAATGATATGATTTTTTGACCTAATTTTTTCTTCTCTATTTTTCAGTCGAACATGTCGATCTACCGGTTCCAACAGACAATTTCACGGATCTATCTGACCACAAGCATATTTTCTAAATTTTCTGAAAGATATTGATCTTCTTATTAAATGATATGATTTTTGGCCTAATTTTGTCTTCTCTTATTTTTAAGTTGAAGATGACGATCTCCCGGTTCCAACGGACATTTTTGCTGATTTTGCTGAGCTCGGTGCTATGTTCTATATTTATTTTATGGAAGATATGTATCTTTTTTAAAGGATATAATTTTTCTAGCTTACGTTTGTCTTCTCTTATTTTTTCAGTCGAAGATGGTGATATACCGGTTCCAGCGGACATTTTTACAGATTTTAATTAGTATGTATCAATTATTATACATTTTCTGGAAGATATGGATCTTTTATTAAATGATATGATTATTTGGCCAAATTTTGTCTTCTATTTTTTTAGTTAAAGATGGCGAACTCTAGGTTCCAACGGACATTTGAGCGGATTTTCCTGAGCTAGGGCTATTTTCCACATTTTATGGAAGATATGTTTCTTTTAATTAAATGATATAATTTTTATAGCCTATGTTTGTATTCTCTTATTTTTTTAGTTGAAGGTGGCGATCTACCTGTTCCAACCTTACATTTTTGCAGATTTTAATTTGCATGTGTCAATTTTTCTACATTTTCTAGAAGATATGGATCTTTTATTAGATGATATGATTATTAGGCCAAATTTTGTCTTCTATTTTTTAGTTAAACATGGCGATCTCCCAGTTTTAACGGACATTTGAGCGGATTTTTCTAACATACAGGCTATTTTCTACATTTTTATAAGATATGGATCTTTTTCTTAAATGATACGATTGTCATTGCCTATTTTTTTTCTTCTCTTATTTTTAGTTGAAGATGGTCATCTCCCGGTTCAAACGAAATCTTTTGAGGATTTTTCTAGGCTCATGGCTATTTTTGTGCATTTTATGGAAGATATGAATCATTTTATTAAATGATATTATTTTTTGGCCTAATTTTGTATTCGCTTTTTTAGCTGAAGATGGCGGCGATCTCCTAGTTCCAACAAACATTTTTGCATAGTTTTTTTTTCATCAAGGCTATTTTATACATTTTCTGGAAGATATGAATTTTTTATCAAATCATTTGATTTTTGGCCTTATTTTGTCTTCTCTTATGTTTCAGATGAAGCCGACGATCTCCCAGCTCCAACGTACATTTTTGCGGTTTTTTCTGAGCTATAGGCTATTTTCTACAATTTTTGTAAGATATGAATCTTTATATTAAATGATATGATTTTATAGTCTAATTTTGTCTTCTTTTATTTTTTTAGTTGAAAATGGTGATCTCCCAGTTCAAACAAATATTTTGCAGATTTTACTTAGCTCTATATTTTCTGGAAGATGTAGATCTTTCTATTAAATGCAATGATTTTTGGCATAATTTTGTATTCTCTAAATTTTCAGTTGAAGATTGTGATCTCTCTGTTCCAAAGGACATTTTATGGATATTTCTGAGCTAGGGACAATTTTATGCCTTTTCTATTAGATATGGATCTTTTTATTAAATTATATGATTTTTCTAGGCTAATTTTGTCAGCCTCTATATTCAAGTTGAAGATGGCGATCTACTGGTTCTAATAAATATTTTTGCAGATTTTTCTGACCTCGGGGCTATTTTCTACATTTTATTGACGATATGGATCTTTTATTAAATGATATGAGTTTTAAATACTAAGTATGTCTTATCTTATTTTTCAGTTGAAGATGGCGGTCTCTTAGTTCCAACAGACATTTTTATGGGTTTTTCTACCCTTGGGGCTATTTTCTGTTTTTTCCAGAAGAGATCAATCGTTTTATTAAATGATATGATTTTTTTGGCCTAATTTTGTCTTCTCGTATTTTTTTGTTGATGATGGTGATCTCTTGGTTCCAACATACATTTTTGCAGATTTTCCTGAGCTCTCGGCTATTTTTTGTATTATCTGGAAGATATAGATCGTTTTTTAAATGATATGATTTTTTGGCCTAATTTTGTCTTCTCTTTTTATTCGCTAAATTTGACGCGCTCCTGGTTCCAACGGACATTTTTGTGGATTTTTTCTGAGCTCGTGGCTATTTTCTAAATTTTCTTAAAGATAAGAATCTTTATGTTAACTGATATGATTTTTATAGCCTAATTTTGTCTTCTCTTATATTTCAGTTGATCATACCAATCTCCAGTTCCAACGGAAATTTTTTGGTTTTTTCTGAGAACGGTGCTATTTTCGAGATTTTATGGAAGATATGGATCTTTATATTAAATGATATGATGTTTATAGCTTAAATTTCTCTTCTATTATTTTTAAGTTGAAGATGACAATCTCCTGGTTTCAACAGACATTTTTACGGATTTTTCTAAACTCAGGGCTGTTTTTCTACGTTTTCTGGAAGATATGCATCTCTTTATTAAAGGATATGAACTTTTGGCCTAATTTTTTCTTCTCTTATTTTATTTCGTTTATGATGGTGATCTCATGGTAACAACGGACATTTTTGCAGATTTTTGTGAGCTCCTGGCTATATTCTTTATTTTCTGTAAGAAATGAATCTTTATATCCAAATTTTGTCTTCTGTTATTTTTCAGTTGAAGATGGCGATCTTCAGGTTCCAACGGATATTTATGCGGATTTTTCTAAGATCGATGGTATTTTCTAAATTTTCTATTAGATATGAACCTTTTTATTAAATAATATGATTTTATAGCCTAATTTTGTCTTCTCTTATTTTTCATTGAAGATGGCAATATCCCAGTTCGAACGGACATTTCTGTGTATTCTTTTGAGCTCAGTGCTATTTTCCACATTTTCTGGAAAATATGTATGTTTTTATTAACTGATCTGATTTTTTGGCCTAATTTGTCATCTCTTATTTTTTTTCGTTGAAGATGGAGATCTCCATGTTCCAACGAACATTTTGTGAATTTTTCAACGCTCCGTGCTATTTTCAATATTTTTTGTTAGATATGTATCTTTATATTAAATGATATGATTTTTATAGGCGAATTTTGACATCTCTAATTTTTTAAATTTAAGATGGCGATCCCCCGGTCACAATGGACATTTTTACCGATTTTTTGGGCTCGGTGCTATTTCCAACATTTTAAGGAAGATATGTATCTTTTTATTAAATGATATGATATTTATTACCTACGTTTGTTTTCTCTTTTTTTTTACTTTAGGATGGCAATCTACCGGTTCCAAGGGAAATTTTAGCTAATTTTTCTTAGCTTTGAGCAATTTTTCTACATTTTTGGAAGATATGGTCATTTTTATTAAATGATACGATTATTTGGCCTAATTTTACCTTCTCTCTTTTTAGTTGAAGATGGCGATATCCCGATTTCAACGGACATTTGTGCGGATTTTTCTGAGCTCTGAACTATATATATATATATATTGTAAGAAATGAACCTTTTATCTTATATTTCTGAGTACGATTATTAAATGATACGATTATTTGGCCTAATTTTGTCTTCTGTTTTTTAAATTGAAGATGGCCATTCCCTGGTTCAAGCGAACATTTTATCTTATATTTCTGAGTACGAGGCTATTTTCTGCATTTTCTGGAAGATATGAATCTTTTTATTAAATGGTATCATTTTGGCCTAATTTTGTCTTCTTTTATTTTTCAGTTAAAGATAGCGATCTCCCGGTTCCAACGGACATTTTAGGGGTTTTTCTAAGCTTCGGACTATTATCTAAATTTTCTGGAAGATACGAATATTTGTATTAAATGATATGTTTAGCCTAATCATGTCTTCTCATATTTTTAGTTGAAGATGTCAATATCCCGGTTCCACCGTACATTTTTGCGGATTTTTCTCAGCTCGAAACTATTTTAAAAAGTTCATTGAAGATATGGATCGTTTTATTAAACGATATGATTTTTATAGACTAAGTTTGTCTTCTCTTATTTTTCATTTGAAGATGACGATCTCCCAGTTCCAACGAACGTTTTTACGGATTTATCCGACCTCGGGGATATTTTCTAATTTTTTTGTATGATATTTATATTCTTATTAAATGATATGATTTTTGGCCTAATATTATTTTCTCTTATATTTTTGTTGAAGATGGCGATCTGTAGGTTCCAACTAACATTTTAAGGGATTTTTCTGTGCTCCGAGCTATTTTCTATATTTTCTTTAAAATATGAATCTTTATATTTAATGATATTCTTTTTATAACCTAATTTTTTCTTCTCTTATTTTTCAGATGAAGATGGCCATCTCTCGATTCCAACAGACATTTTTGTGGATTTTTCTGAGTTCGGACCTATTTTTCTACATTTTATAGAAGATATGTATCTTTTTATTAAATCATATGATTTTTGGCCTAATTTTGTCTTCTCTTATTTTTTAGCTGAAGATGGCGATCTCCCGGTTCCATGGACATTTTTGCGGATTTTTCTGACCTCGAGGATATTTTCTACATTTTCTGGAAGATATGGCTCTTTTTATAAAACTATTTGATTTTTTCGCCTAATTTTGTCTTGTCATATTTTTAGATGAAGATGACGATCTCCCATTTTCAATGGATATTTTTGCGGATTTTTCTGAGCTCCAAGCTATTTTCCACTTTTTTGTAAGATATGGATCTTAATATTAAATAATATGATTTTAATAGCCTAATTTTATCTTCTCTTATTTTTTAGTCGAAGATGGGGAACTCCCGGTTCAAACGGATATTTTTGCAGATTTTACTTAGCTCGGAGCTATTTTCTGTATTTTCTAGAAGATGTGGATCTATTTATTAAATGATATGATTTTTGGCATAATTTTGGTTTTCGGGGAAGGCTATAAAAATGGAGTTGAGCCACCATTTGGAGGGAGCCATTTTAAGCCCCCCTTTTCCTATTTTCTGTCTTTGGGGGCAATTTTCAGAGGTTAGGCTATGCCCTAGGCCCCCTCTTGGATGTTTATATATCGGATCACCAATAGATAAGTATTTTTCGTTTGTTAAATCTTGTTTATTGTCATTCTCATGTATTTTTATTGTTGAATCTTTTATTGCTTTCATATTATCTGTTTGGGATGTTTATTCCCATTGTTTCTATCTCTTGTGCAATGATTGAGGAGATTTATTGCTGGGATTAGAGATGAACCCGAGGATTCTAGGGTTAGGGTGGTGGGTTAACCATAGTTGGATGAATCTAGGGTTGTTATACGGGTAGTTTGGATAAGGGTTTTTGGGGGGATTAGCCCCAGAATTGGAGTATTGCGAAAGTAGCTCCACGTTCTAGGAATGATCCCCACGAATCTGATGCGGGCTTAGTGGCCGTTTCTAAGGCTCGCGATCACGAGAGTGACTCGAGAGTCAGAGGCGATCACTAATCCTTGATCCGCTAGTCGGTGACTACAAGAGTAGCCCGACTGCCTGAACCAACCGTACAGTGGTATCCAAGTTCGTAGATCATGAGAGTGGATACAGATCTATGGTACGAAAACCAAGTGTCGAGCATAATGCACGCGTCCACGTGCAAGGCCGACCGCGAAAGCACGTCTGGGCACGGGGAGGCATTAGACGAGCGTGACGACAAAATTTAAGTGCTTATTTCCATCTCCAGATGTAACACTCCAACCTACATTCATCGTTCGACGAAGGGATCCTTAACCCGTTATCCAACCCCGAAAGCCCTAGCAGGGATTCCCGACATCCTAGTGATATTTCCCTCATTTGCTTCTCTTTGTTATTTTTGTTTTCTTTTTGTGTGGAGACCTTGGTCGTGCCTTGCCGGTCGTGCCTTGCCGATCGTGACACCCTCGCATTCCACTTCCATCGCCATTACGACATTCCTTCGTAATTCATCTCCACCAAATAAGACATCGAAGCCTAACCCAGCATAGGAATAGATAGGTAGTGTGACAACCGCCTCCCTGTGGATTCGATACCCACTCGTCGATATATTTATATATCTTGCACTTGCGGTAAGATGACATTCGACCACCATCCCTATTGCGAGAGCAAAAGGAGCAGACCGAACAAGTTTTTGGCACCGTTGCCGGTGAGGCGTTCCGCCACACTATCTATTTATCACAATTAGGTTGCTAGACTTCGAATAAAAATAAATTTATAAATAGAAAGAAAGAGATATATTTTCCCCACCACCGCTTTATTGCTATCTCTTTTTTCACTGATATCTTTTTTATGTTGTTTGTTTCTTACTGTTCAGGTACAGTGGAACCATTTTGGGAGTATTCAGGTGAAGACTATTCGGCACAGTATGAGGCTCTAATGGAAGAGTTCGGATATTATCCACATGACCCATACTATCAGATGGATGGATATGACCACTACTCAGAGTGATATGCCTACTGCGATTCTTGTGACGTGGTGGGACACATGCATTACAAAATCCACGTCTATCTCTTGAGTCCGGACCACTCCATCAATTTGGCACTTACGCAGATAGAGGAGAGCAGGGCGATTCTTAATCTCGACATGAAGAAATCTGTGCCAAGCTGAAGGAGACCCTCGATCAACTGCAATACACAGTGGATGATATCAGCAGGACTCCTCCATCTCATGAGCACAAGGGAGAGAACGCGGACACATTTTTGGGCATATTGAGTAGCAATGTGGACGAAGTTCGGTTCACCGGTCCAATGACATTAGTTGCAGGTGGTCCTTCTGAGCGCAAATTTCATAATTTTATTGCTTATCGCAACTCTTCTGCAGGTATCATTGATGATAGTGTCTACATTCGAGTTGAGGGTGACATAATATACTTGTATACCATGGAGGAGATGTATGAGGCCATAGTGTCACCTGCACCTACCGAGGAGGAGGCTGAGGCAGTGCATCGTGAGGGGGCCATGCTAGCAGAGCCAGAGCAAACCATTGAGGAGGACACTATTCGAGACGAGGATAAGGATATTCACATGAAGCCTGAATTCAGTTGAGCTCCCGCAGCCACCTCCACCATGCACTCTGGCAGAGGACTGCCCACCAGAGCTTACTGCTCCTACTCTGGGAGATATTTTTACACATTTCATCTCTTAATCTTGTATTTCCATTCAATATTTACTTTAATTCAGATAGCTTTGACATGTCGTACCTTTTACAGGACACATACGATTATGGACCGAAGGTACGCTTGGACGTGTCACTGCTTGGGGAACCTGTCGAGGAGCATAGCGAGGAGTCGCCTGATAAGACCCACACTCATACACTAAAGTTACCTAAAGAACCCGAACGATGAGGAATTGTCTTTGGTGGTGCATGAGATCAGAGATACAATCTTAGGGAAGTATAATCTACTAGATTCAATTTCCATTATTTCTGTCGATGTTTTTCTTTGGGATTCTTATATCATAGGGAAACTTTTTCAGAGTAGAACTGATGCAGCTCGTCTTCTACAGGGTACAGGTGGAATCCCTAGGGAGAAGCTGGGAGCTGCATTGCTAGAGTTCGTTGCTATCCATAGAGACACACAGCTGGCAGAGCCATGGAAGGCGCAGATAGAGCAGCTACCTGCACCGTCAAAGGTACTGGATCCGCCTTTTGCTACAGGTGGTAACAACCCAGTAGTGTAGATATAGTATATAATTTTATGATTTGAATAATCATGAATCCTCTCTGCAGCGAGAGGGCCGTATAGGATTTTATATGCTTTCCTAGTTTAATAAATTCACCCCATATGATGGCATAATTATCTTTTGCATCCACATTATTCTATGATTTAATTGCCCACCCTAACTTTATGGTGCTTACTTTGCCCCTCTCCCTATTTTTATGCCCATCTGTCCACACCGGGCACCATATGAGATAGCTTGGAGGAGAGAGTGATTATTTTGTTGTGAGCCCCCTATTTTGTCGTTGTCATTTACTCATATCATACACACATTGAGGCCAATGTGACGTTTAAGCTTGGGGGAGTGCACAATGCACGCACTTTGCTTCATCGTGAAACACACGTTGAAATTTTCGGTTAAACCATGTTCACCTCTCTATTTATGTCTCATATGTTTCATTTTCTATGAAATATTGTGGATTTTTTATGAACTCTTATATCTGTTAGATTAGGTTTTAATTCCTTCATTAGAATGTCATTGTTAATATGATTTTTCATAATAGAATCCATAGCTTCACAACCATATTCTCGAAACAGTTGAGCTAAAAATGAATGAATCAAAAATCTGAAAATTAATTGATTCTTGTGTGATTTAATTGATAATTCTATTGCTTCATGGATGTTTAGTAATTCAATAGAGATATGTAAACCACACGACAATCAAAGTAGTGAAAATTAGAATTCCTGAAACCGAGCCATGTCTAGATTCTAAGCTTTTTTCTTTTCTTTTGTGAATAGCCAAATAAATAATATTTGATCATATTTTTCATTCCATCGCCTTTACATGAGTTTGCAAAAATCCCAATAATACAAAAAACCAAACAAATATCCTAAATAAAAGGCTCGAGGGGTTCTTCATAACCCGATGCCCTAAGACCGTCTGGTCTGGGATGCATATCTCGTGTATATAAGAAAATAAAAGTATGTATATAATTTTAATATAGCCAAAAACAATTGTAAAAAGAAAAATCACATATCCTTATCTCCACTTCTATATAGAACAATGACATGTCAAAGTTGATGGGTTATAGGAGTCATGAAACAGGCTTAGTGTGGTGACACCTTACCTTAATTGAATTCACTAATTCATTCCGTGAAGCTTAACAAAATACCACGCATGCTTGAAAATGTTTGATCACGACATATGTATACTGCTTAGAGAATGAGATGTGGACATTGGTTTCATCTCTGTGGACTCGGTATATTTCATGATAAACTATGATATGATGTAACTTTATTTCTCATTTCATTATTATCGAGTTCATTACATTTATTGAAATCCACAATATGGTCATTTGAGCGAGATTTAAGTATTTTTGTATGTATATGTGTTCTAATTGCATATTGGTGTGTGTTCATGTAATCTTGCATTCCTTGGGTTCATATTTTGCTTAGTTTTAAGAATCAACCCTTGTCTCCATAACACGCCATCGCATCACCTCTCCATTGCATTCCTCTACCGGTTTCTCTTCTTACTAGTCTTCCTCGAGGATGAGTAAGAGGTAAGCATGGGGGATTTTGATGTGGCATAATATTCCACATTTTATCTATATGTTTACACGTCAAAATGATTGCTTAAATCCCGATTTTATATGCTTTAACGCTATTAACGAGAACTATTTGACTTTGAGAGCGTTTGGTTGCATTTCAGGGAATATCGAGCTATTTGGAGCATATTAGAGAGTAGGGCACGAACACCGATGCCGGAGTACCGACGGCACCACATTTGACGACTCAAAGCCACTGGAGAGGAGCAAGAAGAAGAATCAAAGAAGATGAGAGGAGAGGAGAGGAGAGGAGAGAGCCTTGGCCATGAGTTCCAGGTCGCCCGTGCGCTCGACTGAGCTACGATACAAAGAAGGAGTCGACTTGCGAAAGGGGTCGCTCGGCCGAGCGACCCCCAACGCTCGCCCAAGCCAGTCGTCAGTGAGTTCCTATTTTTTGCATTGCAGCTCTCGGGAAAGTTCGCGTCTAATTCGCTCGGTCGAGTGAGTTGTGTCGCTCGGTCGAGCGAGTTGTGTCGCTTGGCCGAGCGAGAAGACACTCGGGCATGTTTGTCTGAGCGACATGGATTCTTCGAAGGGAGCGCTCGGTCGAGCGGCTACCCTGCTCGACCGAGCAGCCGCTTCTCCAAGCATCGACACCAAGCGCCAAAGGGAGCGATCGGTCGAGCACTAGGGCACGCTCGATCAAGCGCTGTGTCGGAAAACTGCTTTTAGGTCAATTTTTAGGGAGCCGTTTTAGCCACTTTTTCCTATTTTTTGTCTTTGGGGATGATTTTCGGAGGTTGGGCTTATGCCCTAGGCCCCCTCTTGGATGTTTATGTTTCGGATCTCCATTAGATAAGTATTTTTCCTTTGTTAAATCTAGTTTATTGTCTTTCTCGTGTGTTTTTATTGTTGAATCTTTTATTACTTTCATATTATCTGTTTGTGATGTTTATTCTCTTGTTTCTATCTCTTATGTAATGATTGAGTAGATCTATTGCTATGATTAGGGATGAACCCTAGGATTCTAGGGTCGGTGTGATGGGTTAACCTTAATTGGATGAATCAAGGGTTGCTTTACGGTAGTTTGGATAGACCTAGAATTGGAGGATTGCAAAGGTAGCTTCACGTTCTAGGGACGATCCCCACGAATCTGATTTGGGCTTGGTGGCCGTATCTAGGGCTCGCGATCACGAGAGTGATTTGAGAGTTAGGGGCGATCACTAATCCTTGATCAACTAGTCGATGACTACGAGAGTAGCCCGACTGCCTGAACCAACCGTAGAGTGGTCTCCAAGTCCGTAGATCACAAGAGTGGATACAGATTTGTGGTACGAGAACCAAGTGTCGAGCGTAATGCACGTGTCCCCATGCAAGGCCGACTGTGAAAGCACGACTGTGCACGGGGAGGCGTTAGACGAGCATGATGATGAAAGTCAAGTGCTTGTTCCCATATCCGGATGCGACACTCCTACCTGCATTTGTCGTTCGACAAAGGGATCCTTAACATGTTACCCAACCCCGAAAGCCTTAGCGGATATTCCCGACATCCAAGTGATATTTTCCTTATTTGTTTCTTTTGTTCTTTTTGTTTTCTTTTTTATGGAGACCTTGGTCGTGCCTTGTCGATCGTGACACCCTCGCATTCCACTTCCATCGCCATTACGATATTCCTTCGTAATCCATCTCCACCCAATAAGACATCGAATCCTAACTCAGCCTAGGAATAGATAGGTAGTGTAAAAATGCCTCCCTGTAGATTCAATACCTGCTCGTCGATATATTGATATATCGTGCGCTTGCGGTAAGAAGACATTCGACCATCATCCCGATTGCGAAAGCAAAAGGGGCAGACAGAACATCCACCTTCCTCGTAAGGGCCCCTTAGCCCTGCTTGCCACCATGGAGTGACGGTTGAGGGACACCAACACTGCCACCATCTACACAAAAGGAGTAAGGGATGTGAGCATGCATCTTCTGAGAAAAGCGGTATCTTGAGTTAGAATAGCGACAGACTTATATGTTTAGCCAAATGGCCGTATCGCTTGTCCTCTCTACATCAACATTCACCAAAGACTTTCGATCCTTGGGCAGCACGCTGTTCTCGGCCAGGTTGGCTGCAACCATGGCCTCGTCAAACACCGATTCGTGGGCGCCCACTGAGAAGAATGAAGCAGCGATCTGCCCCATTGGAAGATCTAGGAGCTCGGCCTTCTTCGACTTGGAAATAGCAAGCGCCACCTCGCAACTTGGATGTGTTGGCTTTCCTAGCCCCGCCGACAGGCATTCATAGGGCCAACAATTAACTACTTCCTCCCAGTCGGTCTAGGCCAACCCAGCCGAAGAACCCAGAGGGACGACTAAGGGAGAGACCAAGCTGGTAGGGGCCGCACCGGTCACGGTGACCGACAGGCCCTGGGATGCCATAGTGGTTGCGACGACCAGCTTCTCCTAGGGCAGGTCGAGGTCGACATGATGTTCCAATGCCGCCATGCTCGTCTAGGAAAGAAGAGCAGAAGGTGCGGCCTCCTTCTCAGCCCGAGTGGTGCCCGCCCCCTCTTTGCCTCGCTTCTGGCCGACCTTGACCAAGCACTTGGTAGCCTACTCCTTGGCCTTCTTCTTCATCTCCTCCCTTGAGAGACTCATGGTCGCACCTACAAAAAACAACAGATCAGGGTGAGCAAATCAGGGGTGGATCCCGAAGTTGTATTACCTTCAAGTCATACGTGCTTGACTATTTGCTTGTCCGTAACCAGGCCCTGAAGTCCCTGCTTTTCTTGGGGATGTCCTCCAAGATCCTGGTGTTTTCTCGGTCGGCCGCCCCGAGGACCACTTCTTTGTTCACCAAGGGAATATACGTCTCCCAGTTCGAACTCAAAGCTAGGTCCTTGGGCATCAAGACAAAGACAAACGTCTCTTTCCCATCTTTTATCTTGCCCGGTAGGTTGAAAACAAGAGGCTGTCCCCTCCTTGCACAAACGTAGTAGTACACCCTCTTGTGCTTGGCTTCGAAGAAATACTGAAACAGTGACAAGGTTAGACTTATGCCACTACCTAAGCAAAGGACAAGGAAGCCAACCAGGGAGCTGATGGAGTTCGGTAACAGTCGAAAGAGGGGGAGTTCGTGGAAGTGTAGGACGAGGAGAAGAAAGGGTTGGAGAGGGAACCGGAGCCCAAGGGCAAAGGTCTGGGCATAGACCCCCAACCTCGTGATCCCTTGGGGAGCATACCCGCTGAGAGAACTATGGGAAGTGAATGAAATAGGGCGGCTTGATGTACTTGGAGCAAATGAGAGGGACGAATGAGGTCAATGTGTGGGCCGCTATGGCTAAGATCTTTGTCGGGACCTCCGCAGAATCTTCATCGGCCACCGGGATCCTAGGGGACGACCTAGGCCCTTTCCCTTTCTTAGTGTCCCTATAAGCCGACGACGATGAGGTGATGGCAGGCTAGACGACCGGGTCACCCTCAGAGCAAGGGAGCTCCTCCGGCTAAGACTCATCCGGCTCCTCCGGTTCCACGGTGCGGCTACTCTTTAACTCACCAAAAATCCGCTCAACAATAGAATCAGAAGCAGAAGAAGGGGATGATGCCATGGAAAAGGTCGAGGGGATACCTAAAAGAAGAATATATGGACGAAACTTTGACGACAACGGCGTGGCGATGGCGGCAACGCAGCAGCGGAATCTCTCAACACGGACCGGGGAAACGAATATTCAAAAAGGATGTAGAAAAGTCCATCTCGTTAACATCCCATCTCTTTTTATACGGTGAAGGAGCTAATCTCAGCTGTTAGAGGCAGGTCATGTGGTGTGATCTGGGCGAGTCTGTCGCCTCGACTTCACCTCTCGGTCAGATCGGCCGCACATCACGCTTAGAGCAAACTGACGCCTTGATTCTTCCCATCCCTGAATTGTCATGATGACCTAAAAAGATTTGGAAATCGATTCAAATTAATTCCACCCACCGGCCCTCAGTCAATAAGGGTGTGACGCATCATCCGAGCTGAGCCAGGCTTCCCAGTTCGAACTCAAATGACGGGGGCAATTGCTACGACCTGATGGTTGGCCCAGAAAATGAAGGCCTAAATAGTTGAAGCCTAAGCGAATAGCTTACTGGCTAGCCAGAATAAGAGCGAGCAGAAATGAGAAGATCGCCCTTGCTCGGCTGATCGGGAAGATTGCCCTATAAATCGAGAGATAGAGAGAGTGGCTCGTCCAACTAGTCAAGTAGGAAGCTCACCAGCCAAGCGTATAGATCAACCGGCACAATGAAGCTCGCTCTGACGACCTACGTAGGAGGGTCGACCAGAGGAAGCTGGGGACACTGAGCTTGGGCTCCAAGCTTGACTCTCTCCAAGGGCAACCCTCGACTTTCATGCATCCCATAAATATATTTGACCAAGTGACATGGGGCCACATACGCCTCCAATTAATGCCCAAGGTTAAAGACGAGAATGAATTACCGCCCGTTGCGTCCCTATTAATGCCTGATTAAGGCAGTGCTAAAATATCTCTGACACTCTCGTAGACCCATCACATCCCCATTAATATTCCAGCATAGTTCCAACTGGACCCCAGCTAAGCAGAAGCGATAGCTAATTGAACGGTGATCAACCGACTCTCCCCACTATAAATACCACACTCCAGCCATCAACGAGGGGGCCAGTTGGTAGAAATAAAAAACTCTCATTTACACCCAAGGTTGTATATCATCCACATATCTGTGCCTTCCACGCAAGCTCGTGACGTTAGGTCGCTCTACACTAAGAAATGCCAACGTGCCCCGCCTCTTTCTAACAAGTCCCAAACTGACTTTACCATCGGAGAGGCCACAGGTTGACAGCTAACCCAGCCTTTTTGACGAGCTGCTCGTTGTGCAGGAAGATTGACCACTCTTCCAAGCGGCCGGTGACCTTCGAACGATCTTGAATCCGGTGTTTACCCTCTACTAAGACCCAATTAACCTGTAATCACCATACCCTTGATTCCCATTTGTATAAATCTCATTGTTAGGCGGATTTGACCCGCAACAACAATGTTTGTTAAAAAGTTGTTTGACCTATATTACAACCTTTTTTAGAAGTTGTCAATGACAATTTTTGTTGTAGTCTTTTTATTAACTGAGATGATTTTTATAGCTTACAATTTTCTTCTCTTATTTTTTCAGGCGATGATGGCAATCTACCAGTTCCAACGGAAATTTTTTGCAGACTTTTCTTTGCTTGGACTATTTTCTACATTTTCTATAAGATATGTATTTTATTATTAAATGATATGATTTTTTTTGCCTAATTTTGTCTTCTCTTTTTTTAGTTGAAGATGGCGATCTCCCGGTTCCAACGGACATTTTTACGGATTTTTCAGAGCACCATGCTATTTTCTATATTTTATGAAACATATGAATCTTTTTTATTAAAGAATAAGATTTTTTGGCCTAATTTTGTCTTCTCTTATTTTTAATTTGAAGATGGCGATCTCCAATTTCCAACGAACATTGTAACGACCTGAATTTTTAGGCGTCTTTGATTGCACGTATTTACTGCAGTTGTTCGAGTGTTTCTATCCGAGTGTTTTCTTTTCTACGCATTGACGCTGGCGCGACTTTGTTTTAAGAAATTTTTACCATAGCTTAACTAATTAATTTAGCTAATTACCAAATTATGTTTACTATTATTAATTACCTCTTATTAATAACTAACATATATCCCAACACACCCCTTACATGTTTTTCTCCTCCCACGGCCCGGTACCTTCCCCAAATACTTTCAGTTCATTCCCCTAAAACGTTAGTCAAAATCTCACCCACTTTCAGTAAATACTCTCCTAAATACAGTATTATAGGTTTATACTTATTTAATCAAACCCCTCTCTCGTTCATCGTCAGGCACATCATCATCCCCATTTTAGTTCAATCTTCCTGCAAACAACAACATCATCGACATCATTCCACCTCCTTCAACCAAACAGCAAACACATCAACCAACCCAAAATCCTGCAACCCAAATCAAACACATTACTTCATCCCAAATAAAATATCCAAACCAAAACCAATTCTGAAATTGAAGAGGAAAACAGCAAAATTGAAGCCCAAATCGTGAAATTGAACATGAAATCCCCAAAATTCAACCCTAATTCAACCCATTTTCATTCTTCCTCTTCCCCCACCTCGAATCGTCGTGCCTCAACTCCTCAGGTCGCCGCCCAGCTAGCCGCGCGCGCCCGTCGTCGCTTAGCCGCGCCCGACCCTGCTGCCTACTGTCGCGTCGCCCTAGCCTCCAGGCTGTCGGCCCCCTTGCGCAGTACTGCGCGCAACCCCCTTTGTCGCCTGCCGTGCCTCCTTGCACCATCCCCGAGCCCCCTTGCACCGCCTAGCCCCCTTTACCACCGCCCCCAGCCCCCTTGTACTGCCCCTTGCACCGCCCAGCCGCCCCGAGGCCGCATCCTCTTGATCCCCCTCCCCTGCTACAAAGAGAAGCAAAAAAAAGAAATAAAAAAGAAAGGTAAAGAGAAGACAGCACAATAAAGAAAGGGAGAGGTAATATTTATATAAGTTAAGTTTTTTTGGAAGGGGTTTTTTTGGAAGGGAGAGGTAATATATATATAGATAGTTAAGTTATATATATATATATATATATATATATATATATATATATATATATATATATATATATATATATATATATATATATATGTTAGGTTATGTTAGTTAATTAGTTAATAAGTTAAGTTAATATAAGTTTTTTTAATATAAAGTTATTTTATAAGTTAATTATAAGTTAATATTTTATAACCTATATGAGTTTCATAAGCTAAGTTTCTAAAGCATTAGTTTATAATAAAATAAAAAGTTACATTTATCAACTTAGTTATAAAGCTTTATTATAAGTAAGTTATATTTATTAAATAGTTAAGTTAGTAAGTTATATAAGTAAGGTAATAACTTAGTTATATTTTATGCTATAATGTTTTATTATTAGTTGTATGGCTAACTTGCCATGTAACAAATGTGAACTAGGTACCCCTACCGCTGACCAAAACATGTCTTTCACTACAAGGCAAATCGGTAACTCTTCATAATTTTGCCATGGACTTTAATTCAAAAACAAATGCAAGCTAAAATTAGTTTCCTTTCACTAGCAATTGATCGATTGAACAGTTAACTAGTCTATACAATCTGCATAATATCGTGGAAGCTTGAATTTTTTTTGAACAGTTACGTAAAAATGTGTAACTCTAGATAAATGAGTCCTAACTTGTAATTACGGTAACACCACAGACACCGGGTTTGGAGTAACTTATAATAGCGAGGGTCCATGAGCGACTAGTCCAGCCCTTGTTGTCATCGTGCGGGTTCTAGTAACCCATCACAGTAGCCGGTGACTACCATCATAGATCACAGATTATTGCACAGTTCTTAGAGAATGGTTCGCCCGGGTAGCACCCGTGGCAAGAGGTGGACTCTTGGTTACTTACTGTACCCCGCATTATAAGTCATGCTCTAGGTACGACTCGATTAGACTCGTAACATGGACCTTTAATAAAGTACTTTTAATTGCTGGATATTGCTGATAATTGTAAATTGTGTTGAGTATTGATTCCCCCGGATTTGGTTTTGATGATGAGCAAACATAAATATCGTGTACTAACTATTTGTGAGCGCAGTTATGGAGAACGTCAAGCGACGTCTCAAGACTTCTCATTACGCGTGATCGTGTGCCTGAAGCTTCGTTTAAGCACAAGGACCTTTATTAAAGTCAAGAATGAAGATTGAAGCTTATGAAGATGGATCGTCAAGGTTTATTTATAGTCTTCTAGCTTCTTTACTTAGAATGTTAAGCCTTGAGTAGGACTTACTTTATAATCTTCATTTTGCTCATATCTTAGAGCTAGGATTATCTTAGAAGCCCATAGGAACTTTTCCGAAGCTTCGTGCTTCTTCCCTCGGCTTCTGATGCATCTTAGTTGGTTCAAGTAGGAGAACCGACCGACTAGATGACGATCTAGTCGGTCGAAAATCCTTCATGAACCGACTAGATGCCCTTGCTCAATATTGGCTATCTACTGTTTACAGTTAGTCAGTCCAAGAAGGCTCACCGACCGACTAGATGACGATCTAGTCGGTTAGGAATCCTTCTCACACCGACTAGTTTTCTTCTCTCAATTTCAGCCTGAGCCACTGTTTACACTTAGTCGGTCAAAGCACATCTGTCGACCGACTAGTTGAGAAACTAGTCGGTTAGACACTGTTCTTAGACCGACTAGTTAAACTTGCTTTCAGCCTTTGAGTTTCATCTCTTAGTCGGTCAAAGAACACTGACCGACCGACTAGTTGTCCAACTAGTCGGTCGGCAAGTCTTCTTAGACCGACTAGTTCATATTGACCGTGAACTTTTCTATCTTGGCTGTCAACTCGTTAGTCGGTCCATGCTCACTGACCGACCGACTAGATTGTGATCTAGTCGGTCGGGCATCCTTCTTTGACCGACTAACCAGCTTTAGAAAAGAGCCGTTGGGATCTTTTTGAACTCGTTTTTCCTTGCCCCTATAAATAGAATCCTGATTCATTTCTTGAAGGGGTTAAGCAATATATTAGAGATATTTTCAGATCAAAAGAGAAGAGCAATCAACTCTATTTCCAAGCTCTATCTTCTCACAAGAATCTCTCCCTCAAGTTCTTGAGCCCTAAATCCTCAAGAGAGATTCTCTCCATTGTGAGCCATTCAAGCTAGAAGCTTGATTCTAGGTCACCATCTCCACCCTAGGCTTCCATTGCTGGTCATCTTCTTGAAGCTAGGGTTTGGTGCCATCTTCCTCCATCAAAATCCCCATTGCCCTAATTTGGTAAGAATACTCAAGGCATAGGTATTTTGTTGGTAAGCATTTCATTTCATTTACATTCGTTATTTGAATTGTATACTCTCGGTTGTGAGAGTTTGCGTGATCCCGGGTTGTGGGATTCACGGACATCGCTTGTAGTTAGTTTGCACTTGCGAGGTTTTCGCAAGTGGGCATATTGGAAATCTTGGGTTAGAGGTTTTCTAACTCAAGTATCCGGAGGGGATCCGGAGGGGATCCGGGTGGTTGGGACGTAGGATCACCGGGAACAAGTCGGGGAGACTTGGGTGGATCCGAACCCATTAAACCATTTGTTTGCGTTTGCATTTATTCTTGTTGATCGTTGTTATTCCTCATTGTTGTTTGTTAATTGCACGATAATTAGGAATAACTCTCCCTATTATTTAAAAGTACTATTCACCCCCCCTCTAGTACACGTGCAGTAGCCCGACAGGTGCACTACAATTGGTATCAGAGCCAAGTTCAAAGCTACACATAGCCAAAGTTGAGAGCTATGACGAACAACGACTACAACGTCTTCAAGAACCGCGATGGAGCTTCTTCAGTTATGGAAGTACTATCTTCCGTCAGGCCTCCACATTTCAACGGTACCAACTACGGGTACTGGAAATGCCGTATGCAAATTTTCCTCCGGAGCGCTTCACTATGGAGAGCCACCATGACGGAGTATGTCGAGCCTTCCGAAGAAGATTTCGCGAAGTGGACTCCCGCGGAGGTGGCCGAGGAAGTAGCCAATGCCAAGGCAATGAATGCCTTGAATTGTGCGTTGGAGCCCGAGGACTTCAACAAGATATGCACATGTAAGAGTGCATATCAAATATGGAACCAACTCCTCATTTTGCACGAAGGATCGAGTACGGTAAAAGACTCTAAACTCGTCGTTGCTAACAAAGAATTTGAGTTGTTTCATATGGAGCAGGGTGAAACCATGAAGGAGTACTATGCTCGCTTCGTGGATATATCCAACGACTTGGAAGCTCTTGGGAAAACCTACACCCAAAAGGAGAAATGCTCAAAGATCATCGACAGTCTTCCATCATGTTGGGAAAAGCGTACCTTCGCCATCGAGGAAGGTAATGACATGAATAAATATACCGTCGTACAACTAATGGGTACCTTGTTGTCTTATGAGGTACGCAAGGATAGTAAGATCCGGATGAGGGAAAAGATGAAGGCGTACTTGAAGCAAGACGAGCCAAAGAAAAAGGCGATTGCATTCAAGGCCGCTCCATCTACCGATGATGAAGAATCAGAAAACGAATTGGACATGGAATCCATTTCCCGTATGGCAAGGAAGTTCAATCGATTCCTCCGAATAGGTAAATCTTTGAATAAATCTAAAGTTAGTTCGACTAATGCCTCTACTCCCGTGTGTTATAAATGCAACAAGCCAGGACACATAAAACCGGATTGTCCTCTCTACAAACACAAGGAGAAGGGGAAGGCATCTAAGTACGACAAGTCGAGAAAGCACAAGAAAGGGCTTGTTGGCACATTCACCGACTCCGAAGAGGATTCCTCAAGTGGAGAGTCGGATGATGGAAGAGTGGAGAAAGCAAAAATTTGCTTCATGGCTAATGATGAGGCAAAAGGTCAAAAGTCCTCCTTCGATGAAAGCGAGGATGGTAGCGAGGATGAAGGTGGAGAGCCTACTATGGAAGAAATGAGGTTAGCTAACCAAGAAATTTGGTCTAAATTTACTAAATTAATAGATAGACATAATAAGACCAAAGATGAACTTGTTAGCCTCCAAACCTCTCCTAAGTCTACCATCACCAACAATAACACCATTGTTGAGACACTCGCCAATGAGAAAGCAAGTTTGCTTACTCATAATGGCTTGTTGAGAAATGAGGTGAAGAACCTCAAATCTCAACTTGAGCATGTTCATTTTGAGAAATCGGATGAACACAAGATGGCGGATTTGACTTCCCAAAACTCAACCTTGAGTATTGAGAATAAGAATCTCAAATCTCGTGTTTATGCACTCACATCGCAAGTATCCACTTTGGATGCTTCGATGCATTCTCTCAAAGAGAAGTATGAGTGCGCGTTAGGCCGTATCAATGATTTCAATAAAGGTAAGGGCCATTTGGATAATATCCTAAATGACTTACTTCCGGCCAAACACCACATTGGCTTCGGGTATAAGATGGGAGACTCATCCAAATCGTCTACAACCTTTGTTAGGCCTACTTCCGACGCCTCAACGAGTGGGAGCAAACACCCCATTGGTAGTTCTCCTACCAATAGTGCTTCCACTTCGTACACACCCCCGATTGGAAAGAAACCCACTTTGGGTGGACCTCCAAAGAGGGGTCATGCATTTTTGTACTCACATGCTATGCCACGTAGGAACACACATCCTACTCCACCGGTTCATATTAATGATGATTTTTATGCTCCGCACCCACGAGCACGTGCAAACACTCATATGAGACACCCACATGCACGTAATCATGCTCATGCACATCCTAATGCTTATGTTCAAACATCTCATCCACATGTGCATGCCTACTCTCATAATCATCCTCATGCATACACACATCATCATACTATTGCTAGATCCCATGCTCCTAGGCCACATGCACCACATAGAAATCAAACTTTTGTGCATGCAACCACTAGGAAGAGGATTCCCAAATGTACACTATTTGGGGTCCCAAGAACACTAGCGATGATGCTATGAATGTTTATGTGAAATCATATATTAATGATGTTATTTTGAATGATGATTATGTTGGGAAGTCAAGTTCCTCTTGGACTTGGTTTCCGAAGGGTTAGTTCCTTTAACCCTTCAATGCTTGGTACCATGAGTTTATGATCATGTTATGGGTACCAAGGCATGTGTTTATAAAATTGATTTTGATTATATTAATTTATGGGTTACAATAATTTTTATTTCGTATTTCAAATTTGTTGTCTAACCCATTGGATCCAAAAGGATTTTTGGATACCAAAATGAAGTTTTCTAGGTTTAATCCGCTTTGGGATACCAACCCTACCAACTCCTCGATTTGCAAAGACTTTCATTCAAACGGAGTCGATGGTGCTTGATCGATGCACCAATGTAGGGGGAGCTTAATATTGTAAGTATGATATTACATTTGGTATCCATGTGTGATTGTATGCATGCATAGATAGAATTTTTACATTGGTATCATTTTGTTTCCACTAGTATGCTAGGATTGTGTATGCCTAGTTTTATGGTGTTTTATTTTTTTTGGCATAACACTTTTCCGTTTTACTTTTGATATCAATTCGATACATTTGGTATTGGTATTCTCATTGCATTTTGGTCTCTGATATTGACTATCGTCACTCGACGATTATCTTGATTTAATAGCTTTAGTTGTATGAAAACATAGAATTGTTTTCCATGCACTAATATAGCTACAAATGTTGATATTGGAGAATAAATTCCTTTCATCAATGCGTGAATTTACAATTGGTATTTTGATGACTTCATTTTTTTTTCGTTTTTCGACTAAGGTCTCCTTGGCACACCTTTAATATGTTTTGGTATTTTACTTTGGTGTCATTGAACCGAGGTCGTATTCTTCGACTCCCGTGATTCATGTATTATTTGGCCATGATTTATTATTAATGACTCCCTCCCGCACTTTTTGGATTATGCCAAAGGGGGAGAGATATAATAATGGCATGTGCTAAATGATAGTTTAGCATGAATCTAATTGGGGAGTTAAGAAAATATAAATGTATTTCAAATTCGATAACTGGATTTGTATTTTTAATTTTCTCGCCTGATTGATGCATATGTTTATTATTTCATATGGAACTAATGTGTCATCAATGCAGGGGGAGTAAGTAAATTTCATTTAGTACATTATTATTGATTATTATTTATGTTGGTTTGTCATCACCAAAAAGGGGGAGAATGTTGAGTATTGATTCCCCGGATTTGGTTTTGATGATGAGCAAACATAAATATCGTGTACTAACTATTTGTGAGCGCAGTTATGGAGATCGTCAAGCGACGTCTCAAGGCTTCTCATTACGCGTGATCGTGTGCCTGAAGCTTCGTTTAAGCTCAAGGACCTTTATTGAAGTCAAGAATGAAGATTGAAGCTTATGAAGACGGATCGTCAAGGTTTATTTATAGTCTTCTAGCTTCTTTACTTAGAATGTTAAGCCTTGAGTAGGACTTACTTTATAATCTTCATTTCGCTCATATCTTAGAGCTAGGATTATCTTAGAAGCCCATAGGAACTTTCCCGAAGCTTCGCGCTTCTTCCCTCGGCTTCCGGTGCATCTTAGTTGGTTCAAGTAGGAGAACCAACCGACTAGATGACGATCTAGTTGGTCGACAATCCTTCATGAACCGACTAGATGCCCTTGCTCAATATTGGCTATCTACTGTTTACAGTTAGTCGGTCCAAGAAGGCTCACCGACCGACTAGATGACGATCTAGTCGATTAGGAATCCTTCTCACACCGACTAGTTTTCTTCTCTCAATTTCAGCCTGAGCCATTGTTTACACTTAGTCGGTCAAAGCACATCTGTCGACCGACTAGTTGAGAAACTAGTCGGTTAGACACTGTTCTTAGACCGACTAGTTAAACTTGCTTCCAGCCTTTGAGTTTCATCTCTTAGTCGGTCAAAGAACACTGACCGACCGACTAGTTGTCCAACTAGTCGGTCGGCAAGTCTTCTTAGACCGACTAGTTCATATTGACCGTGAACTTTTCTATCTTGGCTGTCAACTCGTTAGTCGGTCCATGCTCACTGACCGACCGACTAGATTATGATCTAGTCGGTCGGGCATCCTTCTTTGACTGACTAACCAGCTTTAGAAAAGAGCCGTTGGGATCTTTTTGAACTCGTTTTTCCTTGCCCCTATAAATAGAATCCTGATTCATTTCTTGAAGGGGTTAAGCAATATATTAGAGATATTTTCAGATCAAAAAAGAAGAGCAATCAACTCTATTTCCAAGCTCTATCTTCTCACAAGAATCTCTCCCTCAAGTTCTTGAGCCCTAAATCCTCAAGAGAGATTCTCTCCATTGTGAGCCATTCAAGCTAGAAGCTTGATTCTAGGTCACCATCTCCACCCTAGGCTTCCATTGCTGGTCATCTTCTTGAAGCTAGGGTTTGGTGCCATCTTCCTCCATCAAAATCCTCATTGCCCTAATTTGGTAAGAATACTCAAGGCATAGGTATTTTGTTGGTAAGCATTTCATTTCATTTACATTCATTATTTGAATTGTATACTCTCGGTTGTGAGAGTTTGCGTGATCCCGGGTTGTGGGATTCACGGACATCGCTTGTAGTTAATTTGCACTTGCGAGGTTTTCGCAAGTGGGCATATTGGAAATCTTGGGTTAGAGGTTTTCTAACTCAAGTATCCGGAGGGGATCCAGAGGGGATCTGGGTGGTTGGGACGTAGGATCACCAGGAACAAGTCGGGGAGACTTGGGTGGATCCGAACCCATTAAACCATTTGTTTGCGTTTGCATTTATTCTTGTTGATCGTTGTTATTCCGCATTGTTGTTTGTTAATTGCACGATAATTAGGAATAACTCTCCCTATTATTTAAAAGTACTATTCACCCCCCCTCTAGTACATGTGCAGTAGCCCGACAGGTGCACTACAAATTGCAAGTTACATTTCTGCTCTATTTCCTTATCATCATTGTTCGCACTTTACTTCTTTTTTCTTTAGACTGCCACACTTGTACTTTGTATTAATCTTCATGATTAGAGATACTTTGAGTTACGTCTGATCCTGACGACCCTTCTCTTTGTGGTGGACTCGTAAGATATTTCACAGGTCAAAGAAGTTGCACCAGAGACTGCAGACGCTGAGTTTGCTGTAGAGTTTAACCAGGAGGACGCTGGTTACTAAGTGTGAGTGTGAGAGAGTTTTACTCTTTGATGTATCAGAGTGGCTTGGCGTGTATTTGTATTCAGTTGTATTTCCTTTTCTGATTGTAATAAGGTTGTAAACCATTTTCATTATGAGTATTTTGGCGTATTTCTGCAAAAGAGCATGTATTGACTTCATTGGTGCCTAGCAGGACTTGCGCATGTTCCAAACAGTAATGGGCCCCGAGAATGGGTCGTTACAAGTTTGGTGGCCCATGCAGATCTGCACTAAATACAACATGAACAGTACAGGAAGTTCAGAATATGCCGTATATATACTCCTCAATAGAACTGATTAAACCTTAAGAAACACATATAAGCAATGGAAAGGAACACTTCAGGAAGCAAGGACAGTGCTTTTGGATCCAGGATCAATCACCTGAATGGGGGTCCTAACCAGAATGATGCTGGTAATGGAGCCAACAACGGTCCAGACGCAACAGCATTTCGACCGCACCATTGTCTGCAAAAGATTGCATGCGGGGCATGTATGCCCTTCATCAAAGCTTGGACAGCCTTTGGGATAGGCTTTGCATAGGGAGTCGAAAGCTGATCCAAGTGCTTACCACTTTCGAGCGATTAACCCGAAGACTTTTGCTGGGACCGAGAATCACCTCCAAGCGGAAGAATGGCTCAGGAGCATCACTGATGATCTGAGGGCATCTTAGATTCGAGAAGAAACATGGGTGGCTACTGCCAAGAGGCAATTGACAGATGGTGCTGGAGACTGGTGGCAGGCGATAGAAGACTGCTTGGGATTACTGATTTCGTGGGATGTCTTCACCAGAAAATTCAACGCTCAGTAATTCCCGCCATAGGCAAAGATCATAATGAGAAAGAAGTTCATCAATATGAAGCAAGGCTCGATGACTGTGGACCAGTATGACGCTGAGTTCTCTAGGCTGAGCAGGTTTGCCCCAGAGATGGTTGTAGATCCATTGACTCGAGCCCAGCAATTCCTGCATGGGCTCAACATTAAGATTCAGAGGAAGATGGTTACTGCTAATCCAACCACACATGCTGCAGTTCTTACCATTGCTCGTAATCATGAGATGGTCGAAGAGGAAGCGAAGGAAGAGCTTAGGCTAACAGCACCTGCGAGGCCTCCATCGACCAATGCTGGGCCAAGCAGACGGCCACAGACGCACCACCATATTCAGCAGACTCAGTTTAAGAGGTCAGGACAACAGCAGCATGCCCTCCCAGTCTGCCACTTTTTTGGAAAGCCTGGACACTTCAAGTTTGAGTGTCGAGGATTTTTAGGCCTTTGTCTGGTTTGTGGAGAGTCTGGATATATGGCTAGGAATTGCCTGCATCATAAGACACGTGCTCCAGCTCCAGCTCCAGCTCCTCGTGCTGCCCCGATTGGGAACGCACCACAGTGTCCACCTCTACCTCCACAGTAGAGAATGTTTCAGCAAGCAAGGCAGCGGCCACCACAGAAATGCCAGGCTTACACCATGACCGACGAAGACACCGAATCTACCAGGGAAGTGATCACAGGTATATTTCTTACATAATTCGTAATTCATTTCTTTTATTAGCATTGGTTGCTTAGATTAGTGTTTGTAACCTAGGTGTCATACTAGTAGCTGGAAAACCCGCCCTCACCTTTTTCGACTCGGGAGCATCACACTGCTTTCTGGCGAGTCGATTCGTTCGCACCCACATCATTCCTGTCAAACCTTTAGAATCTGGTTGGAACGTCAACACGGGTGGCGGAGTGATAAAGTCAACACGAGGGTATCCTTAATGCCATGTGGTTATATGTGGGCAAGCATTGTTCGTTGACTTCATGATGATAGATATCCCAAACTTTGATGTTGTATTAGAGATGGATTGGTTGGGAACTTTCTATGCAACCATCAACTGTTGTCAAAGGAGGGTAGTCTTTGAGATCCCTGAACTGTAAGGGACCCTGCAGGGCTACACACATACTAGAGGGGGGGTGAATAGTGTAATAGCAAGCAAAGTGCTTAATTAAAAGCTACTAAAATTAAAGCACAATAAGCAGCAGAAATTAACAGAGTGCTCAACAACAACAAACGCAAACACAATGATTTTACCCTGGTTCCCCAAACTTGGGTACGTCCAGCCACACCAATATTCAATATAATCCCACAAAGAGAAGTGAATACAAATCCCACAAAGAGACACCTCACCAAGAGGATTTTACCTTATACAAGGACCCAACCAACCCTGCACAAGGGTCAAACTCCCACCTAGAGAATTACTAACACCCACTCAGAGAATTAGGGTTAGACATACACTAGGACACCAAACTCCCACTAAGAGAGTAACTCCCACAAAGAGAGTATCTAATTCCCACAAAGAGAATTAGGGTTTCGAACATAAAACAAAACGAAACAACACTTACCTATGCCTTGATATGTTCTTACCAATATGAAGAAGAAGGCATGCAAGTGAAACTCACGTACTTGAGATTAGCTTTGATTGCACTTGATGATCTTTCTCTCTTCTAGGAATGAATCCTAACACTTCTCACTTGAGTGTATGAAATGAAGAGAAGCAAGATGTTCTCCAAGAAAGGAATGATTAGATCCCTTGGAGAATTTCCCTATGAGCTTGCTTCAATGCATGAAGAGAAATATGCTCATGAGAGGGAAATGAGAGAGATTAGGAGTGGATATTGATTCTCAAAGATATTCAATAATAACCAAGAGTTCTAAATGAACTAAGCCAACTCCTATATATAAGAAGCCCAAAGGAACCCATAAAACCAGCCAAAGACCCAAAGGGAAGAAATCTGCAACAGCTAGATTTTGGCAGTTTATGGCCCAGACAGTCGACTGATGAACAAATGACAGTCGACTATTCAACGGCTAGAAAAATCCCAACGGCTTTAATTTGAGCCATGACAGTCGACTGTAGAAGACTACACAGGCGACTGAAAAACAGACAGTGGACTGTATATCCGTCATCAGGCGACTGCTGCAGGGGATGGAGAAAAACAGAGAGTTGCAACTTTCTCCCAATATGCATACAGGCGACCGATGACCAGAGTACAGTCGACTGTAAAATAGACATGCGACTGTATAACCTTCATCAGTCGACTGCTACAGTAAATGGAGAAAAACAGAGAGAGATTCATTTCACAGGCGACTGTAAATATATAGGCGACTGTAAAAACAGCAACAGGCGACTGTCTTGCAAATTGGGATGAAGCCCAGAAAATGCAAGAAGCGCAGTCGACTGTCGACCAATTCACAGGCGACTGTAGAAACACAGGCGACTGTAAATTGAACATCAATAGACCGATGCGAAAAGCTCAAGAAGAGTCAATAGAAATATTGACTTGAGCTATGCATCTCAGTCGACTGTAGAAGCCTCGACAGGCGACTGGAATCACCCAGTCGACTGTAAAACCTTCATCAGGCGACTGTTGGAGAGCCAGAGACTCTAAATGAGTCTTTGGGCTAGGTAAACCTATAGGGTTGGATTCTATGATAATCCTAAGGCTCGCTAAGATGGTGAAATGCATATGCATGAGAGTATGACCATCTATCAAGGCATTACAATAATCCTAGACTCAAAAAGAGAAATGAAAGTAATTGAAATTACATGGATTACATATTGCATCTCTTAGAGTTTAAGTCTTCAAGCTCACGATACCTTGATGCTCCCCATCATCTCCAAGCTTTGGCACTCCTTGATGAGCTTCCCTTCATCAAGCTCCAAGCTTTGGCAATGCTCCTCTAGATATCCATTCATCATCATGCTCAAAGCTTTGGCTTCATTAGATGATCTTTATGACTTCATCCAATCTTGAGCACTCCATCACTCTTGGAGGTCTTTAAGATATCCCTTGTAATATCCTCCAAGTATTATGCTTTGTCTTATCAATATATAATCATAAAGATAAACTGAGACTAAAACATAAGATTGATTAGCACACAAACATAATGTATTGATCATCACCAAAACAACGTTAGTCTTGAACCCAAGAACTAACATGAACATCCAAAGTTTGAGTTCATTAGTGGAAGCAGATTAGTAGGCCCAGTGGAGTACATAGCCAGGTCGGCCGAAGCAGTAGCAGCTGCAATGGAAGCTGAACCTGATATACCAGAGGTAGTACGAGAGTTCTTGGATGTGTTTCCAGATGACCTTACAGGTTTGCCTCCAGATTGCACCCTCAAAGTTGCCATTGAACTAATGCCAGGAGCTCAACCAATGTCCAAGGGACCATACTGTTTAGCACCATCTGAGCTAGAAGAATTACAGACCCAACTAGATGAGCTTCTGAAGAAGGGATGGATACGGCCCAGTGTATCTCCCTGGGGATCTCCTATATTACTGGTGAAGAAGAAAGACGGATCCTTACGTCTGTGCGTCGACTATCGCGAGCTGAACAAAGTCACCGTGAAAAACAAGTACCCTCTGTCGTGCATCGACGATCTTTTCGATCAACTCGGGGGATCAAGCATCTATTCGAAGCTGGATCTGAGGACAGGGTACCATCAAGTGAAGGTGAAAGACGAAGATGTTTCCAAGACTGCATTCAGGACCAGATACAGACATTATGAGTACTTAGTAATGCTATTTGGTGTGACCAATGCATCCGCGGTATTTATGAGTCTTATGAACCAAGTATTGTTTGAATAATTGGACAAGTTCGTAGTAGTCTACATTGACGACATTCTCATCTACTAGAAGAATGCGATGGAGCATGCAGAGCATCTCAGGAAGGTTCTTGAGACCCTGAGAAGACCAGCTTTATGCCAAACTTAGCAAGTACGAGTTTTGGCTGAACGAGGTGGTGTTTCTAAGTCACGTAGTGTCCGGAGAAGGGATTGCTGTTGATCCTGAAAAAGTAGCCGCTGTTCAAAACTGGCCAATCCCTCGAACGGTGACCGAGATTCGAAGCTTCTTGCGACTTGCTGGCTACTACTGGAGGTTCATCAAAGACTTCTCAAAGATCGTAGAAGCCATGACGTGATTGACGAAAAAGGATGTGGTGTTTGTTTGGTCAAAAGCATGTGAGGATGCTTTTCAGGAGTTGAAGAAGAGGTTGACAACTGCACCTATTTTGATCATTTCAGACCAATCAGTAGGATTCAAAGTCTTCTGTGATGCATCTGGTAAGGGACTTGGATGCGTGCTACATCAGCACGGTCGAGTCGTAGCATATGCATCTAGGCAATTGAAGATCCATGAGAAGAACTACCCCACGCATGATCTTGAGATGGCATCAGTGATTTTTGCATTGAAGATTTGGAGGCATTTTCTGTTGGGGGAGCACGTGAAGGTGTTCTCGGATCATAAGAGTCTGAAGTATCTCTTCACTCAGAAGGAGCTCAACATACGTCAGAGACGATGGATATAGCACATGACAGATTATGACATTGATCTTCAGTACCATCCTGGAAAAGTAAATGTCGTACCTGATGCATTGAGTCGTCTACCAGCGATGATGACCCTTACGACTCAGTGGAGGTTGCAGCAAGAGATCCAGGACATGGGTATAGAAGTGATTCTACCAGGGATGACCGCATCTTTGATGGGAATGCATATCCAGTCGACCTTGGTAGAGAGGATCAAGTCTACTCAGATGGATGATGAGAAGCTGCAGAAGATCAAAGATCTGGTGATAGAAGTTCAAAGGACAAAGTTTAAGATTCATGCAGATTGATCTTTGAGGTTTGAGGACAGGATCTGTATACCGTCCGATGCCATTGGAGAGGAGCTATTGGAGGAAGCTCACATCTCTCCTTACTCTATACATCCTGGGGATACCAAGATGTATCAGGATCTGCGACAGCATTACTGGTGGCATGGCATGAAGAGAAGTGTCGCACAGAGCGTAGCAAAGTGTATTGTATGCCAGCAGGTGAAGGCTAAACATCAGAGGACTGCCGGCCTATTACAGCCGTTGCCCATTCTGGAGTGGAAATTGCAGCATATCATGATGGACTTCGTGACTGGACTACCCAAGAGTACGAAGCAGGCTGACGATGTCTGGGTGATTGTAGATTGATTGACCAAGACAGCGTACTTCATTCCTTTTAGAGTAGGCCAGTCTACAGAAGTGTCGGCTAAGAAGTACATGGATGAGATTGTAAAGCTGCATGGAGTTCCTATCAGCATTGTCTCGGACAGAGACACCAGGTTCACATCTCGTTTCTGGAGGAGCCTTCAGGAGAGCTTGGGAACCCACTTGAGTTTTAGTACATCTTACCATCCACAGACAGATGGTCAGTCAGACGTACTATA
The DNA here is from genome assembly GCA_030789695.1 of Scilla litardierei. Classification (NCBI taxonomy): domain Eukaryota; kingdom Viridiplantae; phylum Streptophyta; class Magnoliopsida; order Asparagales; family Asparagaceae; genus Scilla; species Scilla litardierei. The sequence goes on from CM061139.1 coordinate 25,142,604, forward strand.
CAGATACTGGAAGACATGTTGTAGGCATGTATGCTGGACTTTAAAGGATCATGGGAAGACCATCTCCATTTGGTGGAGTTTACATACAACAACAGCTACTAGTCTAGCATCGGTATGGCACCTTTTGCAGCAATGTATGGGAGGAAGTGACGATCCCCTTGAGCTGGAATGAGGTAGGAGATCGAGAGTTGCTGGGTCTTGAGCTAATCACAGAAGCCGTGGATGTGGTTCAGACCATCAGAGAGAAGCTGCAACTGGATCAGGACACAAGCATTGGGCAGATGCGAAACATCGACATCTGGAGTTTCAGCCCGATGATCATGTTTTTCTAAGATCTCGCCCAACCGAGGATTGATTCTCTTTGGTCGAAGAGGAAAGCTCATTCCTCGATTCATTGGACCTTTTGATATTTTAGAGCGAGTAGTCAAAGTGGCCTACAAGCTTGCATTGCCCCTGCCTTAGAGGGAGTGCACAATGTGTTCCACATCTCGCAGTTGCATCGCTATGTGAGCGACCCTAGTCATGTCGTGGCCTATTCAGAGATCGATGTCCGTCCGGACTTGACATACGAGTAGCAACCAATGGAGATACTAGATCGACACCAGAAAGTCTTCAGGAGCAGGACTATAGATCTAGTCAGGGTAATGTGGCGTCGTGACTCACTAGTGAATCTACATGGGAGCGAGAGGACGAGATGCGAGAACGTTACCCCTACCTTTTCTCAGCCATGTAGAGAATTCCGAAGACGGAAATATTCTAAGGAGGGTAGGATGTAACGACCTGAATTTTTAGGCATATTTGATTGCACGTATTTATTGTAGTTGTTCGAGTGTTTCTATCCGAGCGTTTTCTTTTCTACGCGTTGATGCGAGCACGACTTTGTTTTAAGAAATTTTTACCATAGACTAACTAATTAATTTAGCTAATTACCAAATTACATTTACTATTATTAATTACCTCTTATTATTAACTAACCTATTTCCCAACACACCCCTTCCACCTTTTTCTCGTCCCACAGCCCGATACCTCCACCAAATACATTCAGTTCATTCCCCTAAAACGTTAGTCAAAATCTCACCCACTTTCATTAAATACTCTCATAATTACAGTATTATAGGTTTACACTTATTTAATCAAACCCCTCTCCCCTTCATCCTCAGGCACATCATCATCCCCATTTTTGTTTAAGCTTCCTGCAAACAACAACACCATCGACATCATTCCACCTCCTTCAACCCAACAGCAAACACATCAACAAACCCAAAATCCTGCAACCCAAATCAAACACATTACTTCGTCCCAAATCAAATCTCCAAACCAAAACCAATTCTAAAATTGAAGAGGAAAACAGCAAAATTGAAGCCCAAATCGTGAAATTGAACCTGAAATCCCCAAATTCAACCCCAATTCAACCCATTTTCGTTCTTCCTCGTCTCCACCTCAAATCATCATGCCCCAACTCCTCAAGAAGCCACCCAACTAGCCGCGCATGCGCCCGTCATCGCCTGGCCGTGCCCGACCCCGATGCCTACCGCCGCGTCGCCCTAGCCTAAGCCGTCGGCCCCGTTGCGCAGCGCTGCTCGCAGCCCCCTTTGCCGCCTGTCGTGCCCCCCTTGCACCGTCCCCAAGCCCCCATTGTGCCACCCAACCCCTTTTGAAGCCACCCCCAGCCCCCTTGCGCCGCCCAGCCACCCCTAGGCCGCATCCTCTTGACCCCCCCCACCTGCTACAAAGAGAAGCAAAAAAAGAAATAAAAAAGAAAGGGGAAAGAGAAGACATCACAATTGGCGATCTCTTGTTTCGAACGGACACTATTGCGGATTTTTTTGACCTCAACCCTATTTTCTATATTTTCTAGAAGATATGGATCTTTTTATTAAATAATATTACTTTGAGGCCTAATTTTGTCTTCTCTCTTTTTTTCGTTGAATAGAGCGATCCTCCGATTCCAATGAACCTTTTGCAAACTTTTCTTAACTCCAGGCACTTTTCTACATTTTCTATAAGACATGGACCTTTATATTAAATGATATAATTTTATTGCCTAATTTTGTCTTCCTTTATTTTTCAGTTAAAGATAGCGATCTTCCGGTTCCAGCAGAAATTTTTAAGGATTTTTCTGAGATCTGGGCTATTTTCTACATTTTCTAAAAGATATGAATCATTTTATTAAATTATATGATTTTGGCCTTTTTTCTTCTCTTATTTTTTCGTTAAAGATGGCGATCTCCTGGTTCTAACGGACATTTTTGCAGATTTTTCTAATCTCGAGACTATTTTCTACATTTTATTGAAAATATGAATTTTTAATTCAATGATATGATTTTTATCGCCTAATTTTGTCTTCTCTGATTTTTTAGTTGAAAATATCAATCTCCCGGTTCCAACAGAAATTTGTACAGATTTTTTTGAATTCCAGGCTATTTTCTACGATTTTTGTAAGATATGGCTCTTTATATTAAATAATATGATTTTTATTGCCTAATTTTGTCTTCTCTTATTTTTTTGTTAAAGATGGCAAACTCCCGGTTCCAACCGACATTTTAGATTTTTATTAGCTATGGGATATTTTCTTCAATTTCTATAAGATATGAATATTTATATTAAACGATATGATTTTTATAGCCTACTTTTATCTTCTCTTATTTTTCAATTGAATATGGTGATCCCCCAGTTCCAACGGACATTTTTGCGTCTTTTTCTGAGATCTGAGCGATGTTCTGCATTTTTTAAAAAATATGGATCATTTTATTAAATGATATGATTTTTTTGCCTAATTCTGCCTTCTCTTATTTTTCTGTTAAAAATGGCAATCTACCAGTTCTAACTGACATTTTTGCGTATAAGCTTGAATCTATTTTCTACATTTTACTAAAGATATGGATCTTTTTATTGAATAGTATAATTTTGTAGCTTAATTTTCTCTTCTCTTGTTATTCGGTTCAGTATGGTGATCTGCCGGTTTCAACAGACATTTTTGCGGATTTTTCTGAACTCGGGGCGATTTTTCTACATTTTGTGTAAAATGATATGATTTTTTGGCCTAATTTTGTCTTTATTTACTTTTTTGTTGAAGATGGCGGTCTCTTGGTTCTAACAAACATGTTTACAGATTTTTATAAGCTCCGGGCTGTTTTCTACGTTTTCGTATGATAAGAATCTTTTTATTAAATGATATGATTTTTATAGCTTAAGTTTGTCTTTCCTTATTTTTCAGTTGAAGATGGTGATCTCCAGGCTTCAAAGGATATTTTTGCTGATTTCTCTCATATCGGGGCTATTTTCTACGTTTTCTGGAAGATATGCTTCTTTTTATTAAAATGATATGATTTTTGGCCTAATTTTTTCGTCTCTTATTTTTCAGATAAAGATGGCGATCTTCGGGTTCCAAAGGACATTTTTGCGGATTTTTCTGATCTACGGGCTATTTTCTATATTTTCTGTAAAATATGTATCTTTATATTAAATAATAGGATTTTTATAACTTTATTTTGTCTCCCCTTATTTTTCAGTTGAAGATGGAGATCTCCCGGTTACAATGGACAATGTTTGCTGATTTTTCTGAGCTCAATGTTATTTTCTTTATTTTATTGAATATATGGATATTTTTATCAAATGATATACTTTTTGTAGTCTAATTTTGTCTTCTCTTATTTTTAAGTTGAAAATGACGATCTTTCAATTCTAACGGACATTTTTGCGGATTTTTTTGAGCACATGGCTATTTTTCTACATTTTCTCGAAGAAATAGATATTTTTATTAAATGATATGATTTTTGTCCTAATTTTGTCTTCTCTTATTTTTTTCGTTAAAGATGGCGATCTCCCGGTTTCAACGGACATTTTACGGGATTTTTCTGAGCTACGCGATTTTTTATACATTTTCTGTAATATATGAGTCTTTATATTAAATCTTATGATTTTTATTGCCTAATTTTGTCTTCTTTTATTTTTCAGTTGAAGATGGCGATTCAATTGAAATAAGAGAAGACAAAATTCGGAACCCGGAAATCGCCATGTTCAACTTTAAAAATGTCTGTGGTAACCAAGATATCGCCATCTTCAAGTGATAAGATTTTTATATATCATTTTCTTAGCTTCATACTATTTTCTACATTTTATGAAAGATATGAATCTTTTTATTAATTGATATGATTTTTATAGCCTAAATTTGTCTTTTCTTATTTCAAGTTGAAGATGGCAATCTTTTTATTAAATGATATGTTTTTGCCCTAATTTTGTCTACTCTTATATTCTAGTTGAAGATGGTGATCTCCTGGTTCCAACGGATATTTTTGCGGATTTTTCTGAGCTCCAGACTATGTTCTAAATTTTTTTGGAAGATATGGAATTTTATATTAAATGATATGATTTTTATAGCCTAATTTTGTCGTCCCTTATTTTTTAGTTGAAAATGGCAATTTTTCAGTTCAAACGGATATATTTGCAGCTTTTCTGAGATCAGTGCTATTTTTCTATATTTTCGAGAAGTTGTAGTTCTTTTTATTAAATGATATGATTTTTACGCCTAATTTTGTCTTTTCTTATATTTTTTTTCATTGAAGATGGCGATCACCAGGTTCCAACGGACATTTTAACGGATTTTTCTAAGCTCCGGGCTATTTCTTAAATTAACTATAAGATGTGAATCTTTATATTAAATGATATGATTTTTAGAGCCTAATTTTGTCTTCTCTGATTTTTCAGTTGAAGATGTCGATCTCCCGGTTCCAACGGCCATTTTTGCGGATTTTTCTAAACTTGGAACTATTTTCTACAGTTTATTGAAGATATGAAACTTTTTATTAATGATATGATTTTTTTGCCTAATTTTGCTTTCTCTTTTTTTCTAGTTGATGATGGTGTCCTTTGTATTAAATGATATGATTTTTCAGCATTATTTTGTATTGTCTTATATTTCGGTTAAAGATGGCATTCTCCCGGTTCCAACAGACATTTTTGCGGATTTTTTTGAACTCCAGGCGATATTTCACATTTTCTAAAAGATATGGATCATTTATTAAATGCTATCAGATAAGGCAAAATTAGGCCATAGAATGTCCGTTGAAACTGAGAAATCGCCATCTTTAACTAAAATATAATAGAAGACAAAATTCGAAACCGAGAAGTCGACATCTTCTTCTATTAAAATCAAGGTTCTAAAAAACTCGCCACGGTGACACCATGGTGTGCCATGGCGGCAAGGCTCGACCCCCAAGCCCGTTAATGCCCATGTAGGTTGTTTGAGGCAGGACACCACCATGGGGCGCCATGGTGACACAAGGCACACCACAAAAACATAAGGCGCGCCACAAAAAACAAAAAAATAAAAAGAATGTACCTGGTCCGTATTATAGGGCTAAGAGAACCCGACCCGTCCTCTATTATTTGAGGCTTTTCAGATTGACTGCAACCGCCCGCATTATTAGGGCATTATATCGATTCAATTCACCTTCGACAATCGATTCCTCCGGACCTCCCTCTGAGCAGCATCCGCGTCACTGACCGCCCTAGTCTCCACCATCAGGCCGACGGTCGACGGTCGACGGGTGTCCGACCGCAGCCACATTAGCACTGACCGCACTGACCTTGACGACATCAACTCCATCCATCGCGTCTAGCGATTCTGGTCAGAGATTTTCACGTCTTCCTTGTCATCGATCGGCGATCTCAAAGGTAAACTTGAAAATTTTCGTATTGCTTAAAAATGTCACCTTTTTGAGTTGTTCATGTTTAGATTTGGCCCTTTGGGAAGGTGAGCTCAAACTACATTATACACCACAAATCAGCTTCATTTAATGATTATATGCATTATGCATAGTATGGTGTTTGTTTACTTACTTGGCTGAAATGTGTTCATATGATGTATCAATATTATTCCTTTTATGGCTTTAGACAGCACTTGTGAACAAAGTTTATTCAAGATGTTGAACTAGAAAATGCCAAAAATCAATGTTTCTTCAAGTATCAGCAAATTTTGTTCAGATCCAATTATCCAAATAGCTTTCACAACTGTGTTAATCGAGTGCTTTGATATTTATGACGTGTTGAGGTCACATGCTTTTTTATTATGTAAACATTTGCTTTTTAGTAAAATAACACGTTAGTTAATTGTAAGCACACATCTCAATGTAGATGGAAGGCTATGGATTTGGTAGGATTTGGAAACTAATCCATCTACGTAGAGCATAGTCTACTATCTACCTCTATATATATTATATAATATATACACACGTTTGCCGCCTACGCCTTGAAAAACGTCGTGGCTCTGCCAAGGCTCCTAAGGCTTGAGACTTGACCTCGCCGCCACGCCACACCTAACGCCATTTATAACCTTGATAAAAATGTCTGTTGTAACCGGGATTTCGCCATCTTTAACTGATAAGATTTTTATATATCATTTTATGAGCTTGGTATTTTCTACATTTTATGACAGATATGGATCTTTTTATTACTTGATATGATTTTTATTGCCTAAATTTTCTTCTGTTATTTTCAATTTGAAAATGGCGATCTTTTTATTAAAGAATATGATTTTTGGCCTAATTTTGTCTTCCCTTATATTCCAGTTGGCGATGTTGATCTCCCGGTTCCCACGGACATTTTTGCATATTTTTCTGAGCTTTGGGTTATTTTCCACTTTTTGGAAGATATGTATTATTTTATTAATTGATATGATATTTTGGCCTAATTTTGCCATATCTTATTTTTTCAGTTGAAGATGGCGATCTCCCGATTCCAACGGATATTTTTGCGGATTTTTCTAAGCTCGGGGCCATTTTGTACACTTTCCAGAAGATAAAAATCTTTATATTAAATGATATGATTTTTATATCCAAATTTTTTCTTCTCTTATTTTCAGTAGAAGATGCCGATCTCCCAGTTCCAACGAATATTTTTTTCGGATTTTTCGTAGCTCCATGCTATTTTGTACATTTTATTAAAGATATGGATCTCTTTATTAAATGACAAGATTTTTGTAGCCTAATTTTGTCTTCTCATATTTTTTAGTTGAATATGGTGATCTCCCGGTTCCAACGGATATTTTTGCATATTTTTCTTAGTTTTGGGTTTTTTCTACATTTTCTAGAAGATATGAATCTTTTATTAAATGATATGCTTTTTTGGCCTAATTTTGTCTTCTCTTTTTTCAGTTGAATATTGCGATCTCCCAATTCCAACAGACATTTATGCGGATTTTTCTGAGCTCAGTGCTATTTTCTACATTTTAGGGCAGTTATGTATCTTTTTATTGAATGATATGATATTTGGCATAATTTTATCTTCTTTTATTTTTCAGTTGAAGATGGCGATCTCCTGGTTCCAACGGACATTTATTCAGATTTTTCTGAGCTCCGAGCTATTTTCTAAATTTTATGCATGATATGAATCTTTATATTAAATGATATGTTTTTATAACCTAATTTTTTCTTCTCTTATTATCCTGTTGAAGATGGTGATCTCACGGTTCCAACAGACATTTTTATCGCGTTTTCTGAGCTCGGTGCTATTTTTCTACAGTTTCGAGAAGTTATGGATCTTTTTATTATATGATATGATTTTTTGACCAAATTTTTAATTCTCTTATTTTTTAGTTAAAGAAGGTGATCTCCCTGTTTGAACGAACATTTTTGCCGATTTTTCTGAGCTACGGACTATTTTCTACATTTTCAAAAAGTTATGGATCCTTTTATTAAATGATATGATTTTTATAGCCTAATGTTGTCTACTCTTATTTTTCAGTTGATGATGTCGATCTTCCGATTCCAACGAACATATTTGCGTATTTTTTTGAGCTCGATGCTATTTTCTACATTTTATAGAAGATATATAACTTTTTATAAAATAATATGATTTTTATAGTGTAATACCTTGTTTTTGTATATACGGTTACAATGTATGTATTTCTAAACATATTTGTACGTATGAAATTTTTGGGTATTTTTATAAATTTTCCATAATTTTCTAATTACCAAATTAATTTAAAATATTTTTTTAACATCGTTTGGATTAAATGGATGAGCATTTAGATGATATACTTTGTATTTGGTGAGTAAGGGTATTTTAGTGGAGTATTCTATTTATTAGAAAATAGAAATCCCTAATTTTCCTAATGGAGACACCTATCCTAAGAGGTGTCATCACCTCTTTGATTTTCACCTAACTCTCTCCATTTGGCAAGCTAAGAGGGAATTAAGGGATGACTAGGATGAGGGGATGAATAAAAGAGAATAAATCGGGAAAAATAAAAAGGAAAAGAAGAAGAAAAAATTCAAGTTCTCATCCCCGCTTCTGTCCCCCCCTCCTCCCTTTGCACCTCCCACTCCACCACCATCTCCACCGCCATCTCATTAATTCAATCCTCCTATTGACATCCACAATTGGAGCTTAAGATATGGAAGAAGAAAATTTGAGGATTGATGGGGTCTTCAAGGAGAAGAAGGGCCAAAGAAATTAAGAAGGAGATATTTGAGGTAGGAGTTCTAACGTCCTAGTTAGGATGTAGTTTTAGGATTGTGGTTATGAGTTTCATCACCTAGTTAATTTTAAGTTGGAATTTAATGTAGAATTGTAGTTTAAGCCCCATGCTAATAAAGTGCCATGTTATGTAAAGTTTAGTATGCATGCTTATGATGTAATGTTTTATTTAGTGGAAGTATGCATAGTTTGCCAAAATATACCATGTAACATCCCATATTAGTGTAGACCACGTTGCCATTATGCTTCCTTTCTTAGCTTTAAAATCATTATCATGTCAAATTATTAGGATGGCAATGGTAGTATGACTAGTAGTTTCATGTTACTCTGTCAATATGCTATAGTAGCTATGTTAATGATATGCTGTAAAAATTTGAGTTTTGTCCTGTAGATTCAAAAATTCATATCTACTAATGTAGACCACCAAATGGGATGATTCAAAATGGTTTGAAAAGGTCATGAAGGAAGCAAAACCTAGCTTTGACTATAGGAATGTGTAAACAGACGACTTTACCATGGTGTCAGTTTTAGACAAATTCTGCTAAATTTTGAGAAAAATTTCAAAAATCTTAGATAATTTGGAAACAGAACGTAAGCATCTACAACTTTTATGTTTATTACTAAACCAGATTATGACATTAGATATTTGTTTAAGACTGATATATCAGAGTCTAGATTCCAAACAAAATTAAGTAGTTGTCACATAAATATCATGCTAAAGTTTATGAAAATTATGGTGCTAAGAATGGTGATATTCATGCTTATGGATGTAATGTTGTTATCCAAGTACAATGTCACACAAATGCCATGTTATGCTCGTTATTCTCATATTAGCATACTTTATGACAAGATGCTTCCATACCATGATGTGTTTCATATTAAGAATGATGGATTTATATGTTAATTGGAAACATAAGATGTTATAGTGTAAGTGAAATTTGTCATGAAAAGAATGGTAGCTTAACAGAAATTAACACCATATAGACCAAAGTGCCCCATGGATCAGCGTGCTACAGAAATGTTAGACGCCACCTCCTGAATCCATTGGGCCACCTCTTGAATCTATGTGTGGTATGATAGAGGACATGGACGTACGTGCTACTTAGACCAGCGTGCCACAGAAATGTCGGGGGCCACCTCCTGAATTCATGGGAGCCACCTCTAGAATACATGAGTCAGATTGTAGGCACGCTGGTATAGATGGGATCCCTTAGGTATTGCATTTGTATTCATAACCATTCATAACCATTCATATGCATCATGTGCATATCTATGATTGTCTGCCTTTACTTCACGCTTATTTAATTCTGTAGCTCTTACTTTTCAATATGTGCATGTGATGTTGTTTACTTTCCCAGCATGTTAATTCAGTAGACCTTATTTACAATACTTGTTCCTTATGCGTAAATAGTAGACTTGTTTATAGTTAAGTGACCAGATGCTAGTTAGGAAGAACAGTTCTAAAACTAGACCATACCTAGCGATGTTAGGATTTCCTAATAGGTCACGTGTTGACGTTTCCAATTTACTTTTTCCACGTTTCAGAGTAGTACAGCCAGATCAGGCATGACTCAGGAGTTAGCTTTCAGTTCGTGGTATAGATGGAATCCTCAAAGGGCAGCCTCTTCAGTTGGTTCTCAGGCTAGTTTAGGGAGTGAGTTGTACTGGTGTGGACCTTTATGTCTTTTGGGGATTTTTCTGGGATTTCATCTGTTTTTCACCTTTGTATTTGAGGATGAGATGATGTAAATAAAGAGGTACCTTTATTTTAATAATAAAGAATGTTGGACTTGTATATGATTGTCTCTTATTTTCTGTGTTGGAGCATTACTTATACTTTCCAGCATGTGCGCAGTGACCTGCATTATTCTTCTTGTAGACTCTCTTTCTTCCCTTTCTTTTTAACACTCGCTACTGTAGGAATATTTGGGACAAATTCGTACTTTTCGGATATCATAGGAAGCGGGACGTTACATTTGGTGGCCCATGTAGGTCACTGCACTAAGGCGTGCATAAGGTAGTGCGGGTAATGCTCCATAGAGAATAGTCATGTCTTAAGGTGGGTAGTGGCCTTAGGGACTAGACTTAGAAATTATTAGTATAGAGCCCTACCTATAGAAGGCTAAGAAAGAACCTAGTGCCAGGTGGACAGATTGTCACCTATGGTGACGTTCTACAGCATACACTGTTGTGTACATAGGTACATGTGGTATGTATTCATGGGTTGGTATAATTGGTTCTATATGTGTGCTATATGTTGTAAGGTATATGCTATAGATATTTCTTTATGGAAGTATGTGTAGTTTTAATATATAATCATATGTAAGGATGTTTGTATGTATACATAGATATAGTATATTGGTATGCGTGGATGTATCTATATGTGTGTTTGTTATGCATGTCTCTTGTTGTATGTGCATTTGTTATGACGATATATATAAATACATATGAGTGATACATATATCTAGCTGTATGAATGTATACTTGTATGTATGTATATATGTATGTGTGTTACTTATGTGACTTGGTGTTTGTGCTTGTACATATGTGTACATATGTCTATGCTATGAATGTAGTAGGTGATATGTATGGCTATTGTATGAGTGTGGTATAATTGAATGTATGAAGTGATATGAATGTAGGCATGTGTATGTATGTATGTGTTGTGGTTCCTTCATCATGGTGTTTATGGACTTGTAAGTAATATTGCTTGTGTTCGATGGTTTGGTTTATTGCGTGTATATGTCATGTATACATATGTTTGTATAACTATGTGGAGTACTTGTATGAAAATGTGGTGTATGAATACTAGGATGTATGTATATATTCTTGAGTGTTGTGTTTGTGCAGTGTATGTACGTATATGCGATACATATAGCTATGTGTGGTTTGAGTATATGTAGTGTTGTTTGTATTTCGTGGGTGGGACGACCCTTAGATTCATTTAGCCTTTGTTTAGACCCTTAACTTTAGAAAGTCCGAGGATGGACTTTGTTTTAAGGTGGGTAGAATGTAATACCCTGTTTTCATATATGTGGGTATAATGTACGTATTTCTAGACGTATTTGTACGTATGCAATTTTCGAGTATTTTTATAAGTTTTACATAATTTTCTAATGACCAAATTATTTTTTAATAATTATTTTAAACATCATTTGGATTAAATGAATTAGTATTTAGATGGTATACTTGGTATTTAGTGAGTAAGGGTATTTTAGTGGAGTATTTCTATTTATTAGAAAATAGAAATCCCTAAATTTCCTAATGGAGACACCTAGCCAATGAGGTGTCATCACCTCTTTGATTTTCACCTAACTCTCTCCATTTGGCAAGCTAAGAGGGAATTAAGGGATGACGAGGATGGGTGGATGAATAAAAGAGAAGAAATTGAAAAAAAAATTAAAAGAAGAAGAAGGAGAAGAAATTCAAGTTCTCATCCCTTCTTCTCTCTCCCCTCTCCTCCCTTTGCACCTCCCGCTCCACCTCCACCTCCATCTCCTTAATTCAATCCCCCTATTGACTTCCACCATTAGCATTTAAGTTATGGAAGAAGAATCTTGAGGATTAATGGGGTCTTCAAGGAGAAGAAGGGCCAAAGAAATTAAGAAGGAGATATTTGAGGTAGGAGTTCCAACGTCCTAGTTAGGATGTAGTTTTAGGATTGTGGTTATAGAGTTTCATCACCTAGTTAATTTTAAGTTGGAATTTGATGTACAATTGTAGTTTAAGTCCCATGCTAGTAAAGTGCCATGGTATGTTAAGTTTAGTATGCATGCTTATGATGTAATGTTTTATTTAGTGGAAATATAGTTTGCCAAAATATACCATGTAACATCCCAGCTAGTGTAGACCATGTTGCCATTATGCTTCCTTTTTTAGCTTTAAAATCATTATCATGTAAAATTATTAGGATGGCAATGGTAGTAAGACTAGTATCTTTATGTTTGTCAGTCAATATGCTATAATAGCTATGTTAATGATATAATGTAAAATTTTCAGTTCAAAAATTCATATCTGCTAGTGCAGATCTCCAAATGGGATGATTCAAGATGTTTTGGACAGTTCATGAAGTTAACTACAACTCTCTAGAAGAAAGCAGAGCCTAGTTTTGAATGTGGGAAGATGTAAATAGACGACTTTACCATGGTGTCAGTTTTAGACAGATTTTGCTACGTTGTGGAAAAAAATTCATAATTCTCTCTACAGACCCCCCCCCCAAATGACACAACCTTAGCTAATTTGGAAACAAAACTAAAGCATCTACAAATTTTATGTTCAGCACTAAAGCAGATTATGGCCTTAGATAGCTGTTTTAGACTGATATATAAGAGCCCAGATTTAAAACAGAATTCTGTAGTTGTCATATAAATATCATGCTAAAGTTTGTGAAAATTATGGTGCTAAGAATGGTGATATTCATGCTTATGGATGTAATGTTGTTATCCATGCAGTAAATTATGTTATGAGAATATTTCATGCTTATGGATGTAATGTTATGCTTGTACTATGTCACACAAATGCTATGTTATGCTCCTTATTCTCATATTAGCATACTGTATGACAAGATGCTTCAATATCATGATGTGTTTCATATTAGGAATGATGGAGTAATATGTTAATTGGGAATATAAAATGTTATATTGTATGTGAAATTTGTCATGAAAAGAATGGTAGCTTAACACAAATTAACACCACATAGACCAAAGTGCCACATGGACCAGCGTCCCACGGAAATGCCAGATGCCACCTCCTGAATTCATGGGGAGCACCTCATTAATCTATGTGTGGTATGATAGACGACATAGACCTACGTGCTAAATAGACCAGCGTACCACGGAAATGCCGGGGCCACCTTCTGAATCCATTGGAGCCACCTCAAGAATCCATGAGTCACATTGTTGGCACACTGGCATAGATGGGATCCCTTAGGAGTTGCATTTGTATTCATAACCATTCATATGCATCATGTGCTTATCTGTGATTGTTTGCCTTTACTTCACGCTTATTTAAAGCTCTTACTTTTCAATATCTGCATGTGATGTTGTTTTTCATTCCCTGCATGTTATTTCAATAGGCCTTATTTACAGTACTTGTTCCTTATGCATAAATAGTAGCCATGTTTATAGTTAAGTGACCAAGTCTTATTTAGGAAGAACAATTCTAAAACTAGCGATGTTAAGATTTCCTACTGGGTCATGTATTGACGTGTCCCATTTTTCCAGATTACAAAGCAGTACACCCAGATCAGGCCTGACTCAGGAGTTAGCTTTCAGTTCGTGGTAGAGATGGAATCCTCAGAGGGCAGCCTCTTCGGTTGGTTCTTATGGTAGTCTAGGGAGTGAGTTATACTGGTGTGGACCTTTATGTCTTTTGGAGATTTTTCTGGGATTTCTTCTGTTTTTCACTTTTGTACTTAAGGAATAGATGATGTAAATAAAGAGGTACCTTTGTTTTAATAATAAAGAATATTGGACTTGTATATGATTGTCTCATAATTTCTGTGTTGAAGCATTACTTGTACTTCCCAGCATGTGCACAATGACCTGCATAATTCTTCTTGTAGACTCTCTTCATTCTCTTTCTTTTTAAAACGCGCTGCTTTAGAAATACTTAGGACAGATTCGTACTTCCCGGGTATCCTGGGGAGCGGAACGTCACATTTGGCAGCCCATTCAGGTCACCACCGTACGTCGTGCGTAAGGTAGTGGGGGTAATGCTCCATAGAGTAAAGTCGTGTCTTAGTGTGGGTAGTGGCCTTAGAGTCTAAACTGAGACATTATTAGTAAAGAGCCCTACCTATTGAAGGCCAATCAAGAACCTGGTTCCAGGTGGATAGGTTGTCACTTATGTGTGACGTTCTACGGCTTACACTGCTGTGTATAATTGGTTGGTATAGGTACAGGTGGTATGTATTAATTGGTTCTATATACGTGCTATACGTTGCATATGTAAGGTACATGCTATAGATATTTCTTTATGGATGTATGTGTAGTTTTAATATATAAGCATATGTAAGGATGTTTGTATGTATACATAGATAAAGATATTAGTATGTATGGATCATGTGTGTGTTCGTTATGTGTGTCTCTTGTTGTATATGCATTTGTTATGACGATATATAAAAAACATATGAATGATACATATATCTAGTTGTATGAATGTATACTTGTATGTATGTATGTATTTATGTTTGTATGTTACTTATGTACTTGTTGTTTGTGCTTGTACATATGTATACATATGTCTATGATATGAACGTAGTAGGTGCATGTACGACTATTGTATGAGTGTGGTATAATTGAATGTATGAAGTAATATGAATGTAGGCATGTGTATATATGTATATGTTGTGGTTCCTTCATCGTGGTGTATATGGACTTGTAAGTAATATTGCTTGTGTTTGAAGTGTTGGTGTATTGCGTGTATATGTCATGTATACATATGTTTGTATAACTATGTGGAGTACTTGTATGAAAATGTGGTGTATAAATACTAAGGTGTATATATATCTGCTTGAGTGTTGCTTATGTGCAGTGTATATATGTATATGTGATACATATAGCTGTGTGGTTGGAGTATACGTAGTGTTGTTTTTATTTCGTGGGTGGGACAACCCTTAGATACATTTAGCCTTCGGTTAGACCCTTAAATTTAGAAAGTCCGAGGATGGGCTTTGTTTTTAAGGTGGGTAGAATGTAATACCTTGTTTTCGTATACACAGGTATAATGTACGTATTTCTAGACGTATTTGAAAGTACAAATTTTCTGGGTAATTTTATAAATTTTCCATAATTTTCTAATGACCAAATTATTTTTAAATAATTTTTTAAACATCATTTGGATAAAATGGATGAGTATTTAGATGGTATACTTGGTATTTGGTGAGTAAGGGTATTTTAGTAGAGTATTTCTATTTAGTAGAAAATATAAATCCCTAAATTCCTTAAAGGAGACACCTAGCCTAAGAGTTGTCATCATCTATTTGATTTTCACCTAACTCTCTCCATTTGGCAAGCTAAGAGGGAATTAAGGGATAACAAGGATGAGGGGATGAATACAAGAAAAGATATTGGGAAAAAGAAAATGAAAAAGAAGTAGAAAAAATTCAAGTTCTCATCCCCTCTTCTAACTCACCTCTCCTCCCTTTGCACCTCCCACTCCACCACCATCCCCTTAATTCAATCCCTCTATTGACATCCACCATTGGAGATTAAGGTATGGAAGAAGAAAGCTTGGGGATTAATGCGGTCTTCAAGGAGAAGAAGGGCCAAAGAAATTAAGAAGGAGATATTTGAGTTAGGAATTCTAACATCCTAGTTAGGATGTAGTTTTAGGATTGTGGTTATAGAGTTTCATCACCTATTTAATGTCAGTTGGAATTTGATGTAGAATTCTAGTTTAAGCCACATGCTAGTAAAGTGCCATGTTTTGTTAAGTTTAGTATGCATGCTTATGATGTAATGTTTTACTTAGTGGAAGTATGCATAGTTTGCCAAAATATACCATGTAACATCCTATGTTAGTGTAGACCATGTTGCCATTATGCTTCCTTTGTGAGCTTTAAAATCATTATCATGTCAAATTATTAGGATGGAAATGGTAGTTTGATTAGTAGCTTTATGTTAGTCAGTCAATATGCTATAATAGCTATGTTAATGATATGCTGTAAAATTTTCAGTTCTATCATGTAGATTCAAAAATTCATATCTGCTAGTGTACACCTTCAAATGGAATTATTCAAGATGTTTTGAAAAGATCACAAAGTTAACTACAACTTTTTAGAAGAAAGTAGAGCCTAGTTTTGAATGTAGAAGGTGTAATTTACCATGACATCAGTTTTAAACAGATTGTGCCACATTGTGGAAAACATTTCATAACTCTCTCTACAGACCCAGAAATGACACAATTTTAGATAATTTGGAAACATAACTTAAGCATCTACAACTTTTATGTTCAGCACTAAACCAGATTATGGCCTTAGATAGCTGTTTTAGATTGATATATCAGAGTCCAGATTTCAAACAGAATTCTGTAGTTGTCATATAAATATCAGGCTACAGTTTGTGAAAATTATGGTGCTAAGAATGGTGATATGCATGCTTAGGGATGTAATTTTGTTATCCATGAAGTAAATTATGTTATGAGAATAGTTCAGGCTTATGGATGTAATGTTAAGCTTGTACTATGTCATACAAATGCCATGTTATGCTCCTTATTCTCATATTAGCATACTTTATGGCAAGATGCTTCCATACCATGATGTGTTTCATATTAAGAATGAAGGAGTTATATGTTAATTGGAAATATAAGATGTTTTAGTGTAAGGAAATTTGTCATGGAAAGAATGGTAGCTTAACAGAAATTAACACCACATAGACCAAAGTGCCACATGGACCAGCATGCTACGGAAATGCCGGACGCCACCTCCTGAATCCATTGGGCCACCTCTTGAATCTATGTGTGGTATGATAGACAACATGGACATACGTGCTACATAGACCAGTATGCCACAAAAATGTTGGGGCCACCTCCTGAATTCATGGGAGCCACCTATAGAATCCATGAGTCACATTGTAAGCACGCTGGCATAAATGGATTCCCTTAGGTGTTGCATTTGATTCATAACCATTCATATGCATCATGTGCATATCTATGATTGTCTGCCTTTACTTCACGCTTATTTAATTCTGTAGCTCTTACTTTTCAATATCTGCATGTGATGTTGTTTACTATCCCTGCATGTTAATTCAGTAGACCTTATTTACAGTAATTGTTCCTTATGCGTAAATAGTAGACCAGTCTACAGTTAAGTGACCAGACCCTAGTTAGGAAGAACAGTTCTAAAACTAGACCTTACCTAGCGATGTTAGGAGTTTCTACTGGGTCACGCGTTGACGTTTCCCATTTACTTTTTCCAGGTTTCAGAGCAGTACAGCCAGATCAAGCCTGACTCAAGAGTTAGCTTTCAGTTCGTGGTAGAGATGGAATCCTTAGAGGGCAGCCTCTTCAGTAGTTCTAAGGGTAGTCTAGGGAGTGAAACTGGTGTGGACCTTTATGTCTTTTGGGGATTTTTCTGTGATTTCTTCTGTTTTTCACTTTTGTATTTGAGGATGAGATGATGTAAATAAAGAGATACCTTTGTTTTAATAATAAAGAATGATGGACTTGTATATGATTGTCTCTTATTTTCTGTGTTGGAGCATTACTTATACTTCCCAACTTGTGCGTAGTGACCTGCATTATTCTTCTGGTAGACTCTCTTCCTTCTCTTTCTTTTTAACACTCGCTGCTCTAGGAATACTTGGGACGGATTTGTAATTCACGGGTATCTTAGGAAGCGGGGTATTACAAATAGCCTAAGTTTATATTCTCTTTTTTTCAGTTGAAGATGGTGATCTCCCGGTTTCAACGGACATTTTCGCAGATTTTTCTTAGTTAGAGACTATTTTTCTACATTTTCTGGAAGATAAGTATCTTTAATGAAATGATAAGACTTTTGGGCCTAATTTTGTCTTCTCTTTTTTTAATTTGAAGATGGCGATCTCCCTGTTCCAATGGACATTTGTGCGGATTTTTTTGAGCTCCGGTCTATTTTCAATATTTTTTGAATAATATGAATCTTTAATTAAATGATATAATTTTTATAACCTAATTTTGTCATCTCTTATTTTTTTAGTTGAAGATAGCGATCTCCCGGTTCCAAGGGACATTTTTTGCGTATTTTTCTGAGTTCAAGGCTACTTTTGTACATTTTCGAGAATTTGTGGATCTTTTTATTAAATGATATGATTTTTTGGCCTAATTTTGTCTTCTTTTATTTTTCAGTTGAAGATATCGATCTCTCGTTTCTAACGACATTTTGTGTATTATTCTGACCTCGTGACTTTTTTCTAGATTTTCTGGAAGATATGGATCTTCTATTAAATGATATGATTTTTGGCCTAATTTTTTCTTCTCTTATTTTTCAGTTGAAGATGGCGATCTTCATGTTCCAATGAAAATTTTTACATATTTTTATAAGTCCAATGTTATTTTCTACATTTTAATAGCATATGTTTGTCTTCTTTTATTTTTTCAGTTGAAGATGACAATCTCCCGGTTCCAATGGACATTTTGCAGATTTTTCTTAGTTTGAGTCTGTGTTTCTACATTTTCTGAAAGATATGGATCTTTTTATGAAATAATATGATTTTTGGCCTAATTTTGTCTTCTCTATTTTTAGATGAAGATGACGATCTCCTGGTTCCAACAAATATTTTTGCGGATTTTTTGAGATCCCGGATATTTTCTACATTTTCTGTAAGATATGAATCTTTATATTAAATGATATGATTTTATAGCCTAATTTTTTCTTCTCTTATTTTTTAGTTGAAGATGGCTATCTCCTGGTTCCAACGAACATTTTTGTGGAAATTTTTGGCTCGGTGCTATTTTCTACATTTTATGGAAGATATTAAACTTTTTGTTAAACGATATGATTTTTATAGCCTACACTTGTCTTCTCTTATTTTTTTCAGTTGAAGGTGTTGATCCTTGGTTCCAACGGATTGTTTTACGGATTTTTGTGCGCTCTAGGCTATTTTCTACATGTTCTGAAAGATATTGATCTTTATATTAAATTATATGATTTTTATGGTCTAATTTTGTCTTCCCTTATTTTTCAGTTGATGATGGCGATCTCCTGGTTCCAACGGACATTTTTGCGTATTATTTGACCTCGGGGCTATTCCATAACTTTTCTTGAATATTTGTATCTTTTTATTAAACGATATGATTTTTGGACTAATTTTTTTCTTCTCTTATTTTTAAATTAAAGATGGCTATCTCCTTGTTCCAACAGACATTTTTGCATATTTTTATGAGCTCGGTGCTATTTTCTATATTTTATGAAAAATAAGGATCTTTTTAGTAAATGATATGATTTTTATAGCCTAGTTGAAGATGTCGATCTACTCGTTCCAGCAGACATTTTTACGGATTTTTCATAGCTTGGGACTATTTTTCTACCTTTTCTGGAAGATATGGATATTTCAATTAAATGATATGATTTTTTGGCCCAATTTTGTCTTCTCTTTTTATAGTTCAAAATGGCGATCTCCTTGTTCCAATTTACATTTGTACGGATTTTTTGTTCTCCGTGGTATTTTCTTCATTGCCTATAAGATATGGATCTTTATATTAATGATATGATTTTCATAGCATAATTTTGTCTTCTCTTATTTTTAGCTAAAGTTGGCAATCTCACAGTTCCAACAGCCATTTTTGCGGATTTTTCTGAGCTCGGGGCTATTTTTCTAAATTTTCGGGAAGTTATGGATCTTTTTATTAAATGATATGATTTTTGGTCAAATTTTGTCTTCTCTTATTTTTCAGCTGAAGATGGCGATCTCCCGATTTCAACGGACATTTTTTCGGATTATTCTGACCTCTGGGCTATTTTCTTATTTTTCTGGAAGATATGGATCTTTTTATTAAATAATTTGATTTTTGGCCTAATTTTGCCTTCTCTTATTTTTAAGTTAAAGATGGCGATCTCCCGGTTCCAATAGATATTTTTGCGTATTTTTTTGAGCTAGGTGCTACCTTTACATTTTATGGAAGATATATACCTTTTATTAAATGAGATGATTTTTATTGCCTACATTTTTCTTCTCTTATTTTTCAGGTGAAGATGGTGATCTACCGGTTCCAACGAACATTTTTTACAGACTTTTCTTTGCTTGGGACTATTTTTCTACCTTTTATGTAAGATATGTATTTTTTATTAAATGATATTATTTTTTGGCCTAATGCTGTCTTCTCTTTTTTCAGTTGAAGATGTCGATCTCTCGTTCCAACGGATATTTTTACGGATTTTTCACAGCTCCGGGCTATTTTCTATATTTTATGAAAGATATGAATCTTTTTTAAAGGATATGATTTTTGGCCTAATTTTGTCTCCTCTTATTTTTCAGTTGAAGATGGCGATCTTCCGGTTTCAATGGATATTTTTGCAGATTTTTCTGTGCTTCAAACTATTTTCTACATTTATGAAACATATGGCTCTTGTTATTAAATGATATGATTTTTAAAGGCTAAGTTTGTCCTGTTTTATTTTTCAGTTAAAGATGGCGATCTCCCCGATCCAACAGACATTTTTACGGATTCTTCTGAGCTGGTGGCTATTTTCTATATTTTATATAAGATATGGACCTTTTTAATAATTGATATGCTTTTTATAGCCTAAGTTTGTCTTCTCTTACTTTTGAGTTGAAGATGGCTATCTCCTGTTTCTAAATGAGACATTTTTGCAGATTTTTTTGAGCTCTGGGTTGTTTTATACAGTTAATTGATGATATGGATCTTTTTATCAAATGATTATTTTTATAAACTAAGTTCTTATTCTCTTAATTTTTTATTGAAGATGGCGATCTCCCGGTTCCAATGGACATTTTGTGGATTTTTCTAACATCGAGCCTATTTTTTATATTTTCTAGAATATGAGGATCTTTTTATTAAATAATATTATTTTTGGGCCTAAATTTGTATTCTCTTATTTTTTTGTTGAATATGGCGATCTCCCGGTTCCAACGGACCTTTTTGCAAATTTTTTCTTAGCTCCCGGCAATTTTCTACATTTTCTGTAAGACATTGATCTTTATATTAAATGATATAATCTTTATAGCCTAATTTTGTCTTCTCTTATTTTTCAATTGAAGATGACGATCTTCCGTTTCTAACAGAAATTTTTGCGGATTTTTCTAAGATCTGGGCTATTTTCTACATTTTCTAAAAAATATGGATCATTTAATTAAATCATATGATTTTTTTGGCCTTATTTTGTCTTCTCTTATTTTTTTGTTGAAGATGGCGATCTCCTGGTTCCAACGGACATTTTTGCGAATTTTTCTGAGCTCGGGAATTTTTACAGTTTATTGAAGATATGTATCTTTTTATAAATGGTATGATTTTATCACCTAATTTTGTCTTCTCTTATTTTTAGTTCAAAATGTCGATCTCCTAGTTCCAACAGAAATTTTTGCGGATTTTTAACCTCCTGTCCATTTTCTACATTTTCTATAACATATGAATCTTTATATTAATGATATGATTTTTATGTCCTAATTTTGTCTTCTCTTATTTTTTCCGTTGAAGATGGCAAACTCTGGGTTCCAACAGACATTTTGCAGATTTTTCTGAGCTACGGCCTATTTTCTACATTTTTGTAAGATATGAATCTTTATATTAAATGATATGATTTTTATAGGCAAATTTTGTCTTCTCTTATTTTTCAGTTGAAGATGGTGATCTTCCGGTTCCAACAGACAGTTTTGTGTATTTTTCTGAGCTCGGTGCTATTTTCCTATATTTTCGGGAAGATACAGATCTTTTTATTAAATTATAAGATTTTTGGCCTAGTTTTGTGTTCTCTTATTTTTAAGTTGTATATGGCGATCGCTCGGTTCCGAAAAATATTTTTGATTATTTTTCTGAGCTCGGGGCTATTTTTCTACAGTTTATTGAAGATATTTACTTTTTATTAAATGATATGATTTTTATTGCCTAATTTTTCTTCTCTTATTTTTTTCGTTGAATATGGCGATCTCCTGGTTCCCACGGACCTGTTTGCGAATTTTTCTGAGCTCCGCGTAATTTTCTAAATTTTCTATAAGATATGGATCTCTATATTAAATGATATAATTTTAATAGCCTAATCTTTTCTTCTAATATTTATGAGTTAAAAATGGCAATCTTCCGGATCGAACAGAAATTTTTGCAGATTTCTCTCAGATCTGGGATATTTTCTACATTTTCTAAATGATATGGATCTTTTTATTAAATGTTATGATTTTTTGTCCTAACTTTCTCGTCTCTTATTTTTCTGTTAAAGAAGACGATCTTCTGGTTCCAATGGATATTTTTGCGGATTTTTCTTCGGTCGGGTCTATTTACTATATTTTACTGAAGATATGGATCTTTTTATTAAATGATATGATTTTTGTAATGTAATTTTGTCTTCTCTTATTATTCAGTTAAGTATGATGATCTGCAAGTTCCAACAGACATTTTTGCGGATTTTTTTGAACATGTGGATATTTTTCTGCATTTTCTGTAAGATAAAGATTTTAATTAAATGATATGATATTTTTGCCTAATTTTGTCTTCATTTGTTTTTTCGTTGAAGATGGGGATCTCTCGGTTCTAATAGACAAGTTTACGGATTTTTCTATGCTCCGGGCTATTTTCTCGATTTTCTGGAAGATATGAATCTTTTTATTATGATATGCTTTTTATAGCCTAAGTTTGTCTTCCCTTATTTTTCAGTTGAAGATGATGATCTCCCTGTTCCAAAGAATATTTTTGCAGATTTTTTTGACCTCGGGGCGATTTTCTACATTTTCTGGAAGATATGTTTCTTTTTATTAAACGATATGATTTTTGGCCTAATTTTGCCTTCTCTTATTTTTTTTTGGGATGAAGATGGCGATCTTAAGGTTCCAACAGACATTTTTGCGGATTTTTCTGATCTACATGTAATTTTTTATATTTTCTGTAAGATATTATCTTAATATTAAATGATATGATTTTTATAGCCTAATTTTGTTTTCCCTTATTTTTAGTTAAAGATGGCGATATCCCAGTTACAACAGAAATTTTTGCTGATTTTTCTGAGCTCGGTGTTATTTTCTTCATTTTATTGGATATATGGATATTTTTATCAAATGATATGCTTTTTGTAGTCTAATTTTGTCTTCTCTTATTTTTCAGTTGAAGATGACGATCTTTCGATATATTTTTGGCCTCATTTGGTCTTCTCTTGTTGTTTCGTTGAAGATGTCGATCTACCGGTTTCAACGGACATTTTTGCAGGATTTTTCTAAGCTACGCGATAATTTCTACATTTTATGTAAGATATGAATCTTTTTATTAACTCTTATGATTTTTATGGCCTAATTTTGTCTTCTTTTATTTTTCTGTTGAAGATGGCAACCTCCCAGTTCCAACAGACATTTTAGGAATTTTTCTGAGATATTCTGACCGTGAGATTATTTTCTACATTTTCTAAAAGACATTGATCTTTTTATTAAATGATATAATTTTTGGCAAAATTTTGACTTCTCTTATTTTTTTTCAGTTGAATATTGTAATCTCACGGTTCCAACGGACATTTTTGTGGATTTTTTTGAGCTCGGAGCAATTTTCTACATTTTATTTAAGAAATGGATCTTTTCATTAAATGATATGATTTTTATAACATCAGTTTGGCTTCTCTTATTTTTTTAGTTGAAGATCGCGATCTCCTGGTTCTAACCGACATTTCTTCGGATTTTTTCAACATTTTCTGAAAGATATGGATCTTTTGATTAAATGATATGATTTTTTGGCCTAATTTTGTCTTCTCTTATTTTTCAGTTGAAGACTGCGATCTCTCGGTTCCAACCGACACTTTGATGATTTTCTTGAACTACGGGCCATTTTCTAAATTTTCTGTAAGATATGAATCTTTATATTAAATGATATGATTTTTATGGCCTAATTTTGCCGTCTCTTATTTTTAAGTTGAAGATGGCGATCTCCCGGTTTCATGGGACATTTTTTGTGGATTTTTTCGAGCTCGTGGTTATTTTCTGCATTTTCTGAAAGATAGATCTTTTTATTAAATGATATGATTTTTTGTGCTAGTTTTGTCTTCTCTAATTTTTCAATTGAAGTTGGCGATCTCCCAATTTCAACATACATTTTTGTGGATTTTTCTCAGCTCCAGTCTAATTTCCACATTTTCTAGAAGATATGGATCGTTTTATTAAATGATATAATTTTTTGGCCTTATTTTGTCTTCTCTTATTTTCATATTACAGATGGCCATCTTCCGGTTCCAACGGATATTTTTGCGTTATTTTTCTAGCTATGTGCTATTTTCGACATTTTCTGAAAAATATGGATCTTTATTTTAAATGAGATGATTTTAAGGTCAAATTTTTTCTTCTCTTATTTTTAAGTTGAAAATGGCGATCTCCCAGTTCCAACGGGCACTTTTGCGGATTTTTTGTGTTCAGAGCAACTTTATACATTTTATTGAAGATATGGATATTATATCAAAAGATATGATTTTAATAGCCCAATTTTGTATTATCTTATTTTTCAATTAAAGATGACGATCTCCCGACGGACATTTTTGCGGATTTTTCTGAGCACAGGGCAATGTTTTTACATTTTATTGAAGATATGAATCTTTTTATTAAATGATATGATTTTTGTAGCCTAATTTTGTCTTCTCTTATTTTTCAGTTGTACATGTTGATCTCCCGGTTCCAACGGACATTTTTTGTAGATTTTTCTTAGCTCGAAACTATTTTTCTATATTTTCGGGTAGTTATGGATCTTTTTATTAAATGATATGATTTTTATAGCCTAAGTTTGTCTTCTTTTATTTTTCAGTTGAATATCACGATCTCCCGGTTCCTACAGACATTTTTGCGGATTTTTCTGAGGTCGGAGCTATTTTCTACATTTTATTGTAGATAAAATGTTTTTATTAAATGATATGATTTTTGTAGCCTAATTTTGTATTCTCTTATTTTTCAGTTAAAGATGGCGATCTCCTGGTTCCAATGGACATTTTTTCGGATTATTTTAGCTCGGAGCTATTTTCTGGAAGATATGTATCTTTCTATTAATGATATGATTTTTTGGACTAATTTTGTCTTCTCTTATTTTTTCGTTAAATATGGCGATCTTCCGGTTCTAACGGACATAGATCCGGGTAATTTTCTACACTTTCTTTAAGATACTGATCTTTATATTAAATGATACGATTTTATAGCCTATTTTTGTTTCGCTTATTTTTCAGTTGAAGATGGAGATCCCTCGGTTCTTACAGAATTTTTGCGTATTTTTCTGAGCTCGGGGCTATTTTCTTTTTTTGGAAGATAACGATCTTTATATTAATTTATATGATTTTTGTTGCATAATTTTGTCTTCTCTTATTTTCCAGTTGACGATGGCGATCATTTTATCAAATGATATGATTTTTTGCCTTATTTTGTCTCTCTTATATTTTAAAAGAAGATGGCGATCTCCCGGTTCCAACGAACATTTTTGCGGATTTTTTTAAAATCTGGGCTATTTTTCATATTTTCTTGAAGATGTGGATTGTTTTAGTACATAATGTCAGAGAAAACAAAATTAGGCCAAAAATGTCCGTTGAAACCGGGAAATCGCCATCTTCAACTGGAACTGGGAAATCACCATCTTCATCTATAAAAATGTCTGTAGTAACCGGGATATCGCCATCTTCAACTGATAAGACTTTTTATATATCATTTTCTGAGCTTGGTGCTATTTCTATATTTTATGAAAAATATGGATCTTTTTATTAATTGATATGGTTTTTATAGTCTAAATTTGTTCTCTTATTTTCCAGGTGAAGAAGTTGATCTTTTCATTAAATGATATGATTTTTTCCCTAATTTTTGTCTTCTCTTATATTCTAGTTGAAGGTGGCGGTCTTACGGTACCAACAGATATTTTTGTGGATTTTTCTGAACTCCTGTCTATTTTCCGCATTTTTGGTAGATATGTATCACTTTATTAAATGATATAATATTTTGGCCTTATTATGTCTTCTCTTATTTTTTTTAGTTGAAGATGTCGATCTCTCGGTTCCAACGGACATTTTTACGTATTTTCTGAGCTTGGTGTTATTTTCTACACTTTCTGGAAGGTAAGAATATTTATATTAAATGATATGATTTTTATCTTAATTTTTTATCTTATTTTCTGGATGAAGATGGCGATCTCCAAGTTCCAACGGACATTTTTGCGGATTTTTTCGAGCTCCAGGCTATTTTCTACATTTGATTAAAGATATGGATCTCTTTATTAAATGACAAGATTTTTATAGCCTAATTTTGTCTTCTCATTTTTTCAGTTGAAGATTGCGATCTCCATGTTCCAACAGACATTTTTTGCAGATTTTTCTTAGCTTTGGGCTTGTTTCTACTTTTTCTGGAAGATATGAATCTTTTTATTAAATGATATGATTTTTTGGACTAATTTTGTCCCCTCTTTTTTCAGTTGAATGTTGCGATCTCCCGGTTCCAATGGACATTTGTGTGGATTTTTCTGAGCCTGATGTTATTTTCTACATTTTATGGAAAATATGTATATTTTTATTAAATGATATGATTTTTCGGCCCAACTTTGTCTTCTTTTATTTTTCAATAGAAGATGGCGATCTCTCGGTTCCAACGAACATTTTTTCGATTTTTCCGAGCTCCGACCCATTTTCTACATTTTTTGTATGATATGAATCTTCATATTAAATGATATGATTTTTATAACCTAATTTTCACTAAAACAAAACTAGGCATTTATAACTTTCATGGGGCAACGCTTCTATTTTGGTAGTCGTAATAAATATTACTACAAAATTTTTCTTCTGAAAGTTGTAAACAATGTTTATTACAACTTTTTCTTGGATAGCTGTAAAAAAGGTTATTACACCTTTTTTCGTGAATACTTGTAAATGTTAATTTTGATACGACAACTTTTTTCTCTTTGAAAGCTGTAAAAAATGTTTATTACAACTTTTTTCGTGGATAGTTGTAAAAAATGGTTATTACTGCTTTTTCGTGAATAGTTGTAAATGTTAATTTTGATACGATTACTTTTGTCTCTCTGAAAGTTGTAAAAAATGTTTATTACAAATTTTTTTCATGGATAGTTGTAAAAAATGGTAATTTCAACTTTTTCGTGAATTGTTGTAAATGTTAATTTTGACACCACAACTTTTCTCTCTTTGAAAGGTGTAAAAAATGTTTATTACAACTTTTTTCGTGGATAGTTGTAAAAAATGGTTATTATAACTTTTTTCGTGGACAGTTGTAAATATTTATCTTGACCGAATATTTACAACTTTTGATAACCAATATATACAAAATTTGCCCAAATCATTAGTTTAGTTAGGATCCTAATTTATTAAGCATTTGACCCGATATAGGCCTAATCGTGGCCTATGTAAGAAAATAGAAATGTTAAAGTTTCATGCCCCTTCAGACCGTACGTTCTACATCGGACGGATGAAATCACATACCCGTTAAGTTTTCTCCCCAATAGACCTCGCGAGCATCCCTCGTATAATATGCTCCTCCTCAGGGTTAGGGTTTATTAGTCTCAGAGCATTCTCTTTTATTCTTCTGGTTCTTCTCCCGCTACTCTCACCCCAAGCTGAGCGCAATGGTGATTGTTCTTGTTTTTCTTATGTCTCATGTTTCAATCTTTAGATTTCTCTCCAGGATCTTTGGATTCGTCTGTCTCATTTGATTTGTTCCGTTTTAAAAAGGCTTCATAGAAGAAGATCGCTAATCTGATGAGGGAGATCAAGGTGCAGAAGCTGGTGCTCAATGTATCAATCGGAGAGAGCAGAGATCGACTCACCAGTGCCTCTAAGGTATTGACTATATTTGTTCGCTCTGATTTGATCTTTAGTTGTTTTTTAAAAAAATTGTTAAGATCTAGTGCTTATGGCTGCGAAAGTTTGCATTGTTAGTTATTAATGTTTATGAGCTTGTGCTTGTTTATTCTATTAAAGTAGCGGGAAAATGGATCAATAGATAAAAACATATTTTGTCATTATTTTGGTTGTGTGAATTACATGCTGTGAGATTTGTACTATGTTCTATTTTTGACGATATAAATATAAGTTATACATTTGATCAACTTTGTGAAAGCTCAAGTAAAAGATCATGGATTTGATGTTAAATCTAATGAGTTGGTCAAATCTATTGTGGGCCAACTGGCTTTCTTAGTTGCACCTAACACTTATTTCACGATGGCCTTAATATGCATACTTTTGGTAATCTAGAATCATGTTCTATTTTGATATTTTCAGCTATTAAATAGTTTATTCTGTTTTGATATTTATAAAAACTGTTTCGGGGTGTTTTCTCACCACAGGTTGATAGTCTGGAGGTCCAGAGGTCGTTGCTGTCACGTGAGGCAGTGACAGCCTTCGGAGTCGGTCGGTCACGCGTTCACTTGAGCTGGAAGACACGGATCTGTGCTTCGGTGTGTCGAAGGGTAGCTTCGGCGGGACGATGACCTCCGAGATCGATCGGACGAACTAGCTCTAGGAAGAGGGCGTTCGGATCCAAGAGATGGGACGCCGAAGGAAAGCTTCTGTGATGGTGATGTCTCCTTCCATCTGCAAAATGAAGAAGCTCGTCAGGGGGGTCGGACCTTGGTTTCGACCGGGTCCCCTCCAATGCCAAAGTCAGATCTAGTCTGAAGGATGCTTGGTGGGATCGAACTTGGTTCACAGAGAGACCAAGTGCGAATCCTCGAGCCGAGCTACGGAGGAGAGAATGTTTTTGATGGAAGAAGGTGTGAGAGTTGGTTTGTGATACCTCCGCTGTAGATCTCGGAGATCCCCCCTTTGAGATGATGCATCTCTTGCCTTCATATAGGCGAGTCATCCCCCCGTTGTAATGGGCCATGATAAGACCTTATTGCCGTCATTGATAGGGACGTGCTAATTACTCCCGTTTGATGAGGAGCTGAATGCCATGAAAGTGGGCCATAATTACTGGAGTGATGGCGTTGAGTGGCTGCCATAATTAGCAAGTGCTTCCTCGGTTTGGAGGAGCGATTTCCTCCACTCGAAAAGTGGGCGGTCTTTTGGGCCTTCGTCTCGGGTGGAGAAGCACGATCTACCCATGAGGTCCTTGGGCCAGAGCCCAAGGCCATAGCAGGTTGGTTGACTAGTCGTGGTTGACTCGTCTCCTCTTGGCCCAGCCAAAATGGTTGTATCAATTGTCCCCATCTTTCGAGCCCTATCGTTGTTGAGGTTGAGGTTAGGAGATGTAGCATAAGAGGGAGGAGTGGTTCCTTTTGTAAGATTGGTTCAACTTACAAAGTCAGCTGGCGGTAATAATTGGTCGGTCCAAGATTCGTTCGGTTGCGAGGAGAGTGGCCCCTCGACTTGCGATCGACGAATGAGTGGGTCGACCAGTCAGGGGAGTGCCCCTACGACTTATGATCAACGAGGAGATGTCGGCCTGCTGGTGGAGTGGCCCCAGCCTTACGGTAAACCAGACTGGTCGGTCGGCTGTGGGGGTTGGCCCCAGCCTTATGGTCGACAAGTTGGTCGGCCTGCTGGGGGAGTTGCCCCCAGCCTTACGGTCGATGGGTGGTCGACATGCTGGTGGAGTTACCCCCAGCCTTACAGTCAACATGGTTGGTCTGTTAGGAGAGTTTCCCCTAGCCTTACGATCGATCGAGTGATCGGCATGTTGGGGGAGTTGCCCCAGCCTTACGGTCAATATGGTCGGTCTGCTGGGGGAGTTGCCCCAGCCTTATGATCGACGAGTCGATTGGCTTGCTGGGAGAGCTACCTCTAGTCTTACATTCGATCAAGTGTTCGGCTTACTGGGGGAGTTGTCCCCAGCCTTACGGTCGATGTGGTCGGTCTGCTTGGGGAGTTACCCCCAACCATATGATCGACGAGTCGATCGGCCTGCTGGGAGAGCTACCCCCAGTCTTACAATCGATCGAGTGATCATCCTGCTAGGGGAGTTGCCCCAGCCTTACCATCAATGTGGTCAGTCTGCTGGGGGATTTACCCCCAACCTTACGATCGACGGGTCGATTGGCCTGCTGTGGAAGCTATCCCCAGTCTTACAGTCGATCGAGTGATCGGTCTACTGGGGGAGTTGTTCCCAGCCTTACGATCGATGTGGTCGGTCTGCTGAGGGAGTTACCCCAGCCTTACGATTGACTGGTCGATTGTCCTGCTGGGGGAGCTACCCCAGTCTTACAGTCGATCGACTGATCAACCTGCTGGGGGAGTTGCCCCCAGCCTTACAACCGATCCAGGTTTGGTCGACCTGCTGGGGGAGTTACCCCAGCCTTACGACAAACCGATGGGTCGACCTGTTGGGGGAGTTTCTCCCAGCCTTACGGCGAACCGTATGGATCGGCCTGTTGGGAGAGTTGCCCCAGCCTCACAACCTATCATAGGTCATGTCTGAATCCTAGTTTTAGCTCAAGCTCCAGTCTGTTCAGCGGAGGTTCTGTGCCACTGCCTGAGTTTTTGTACCGTTGGGGAGCTTGGAAGGCGGAGGTAGTACTGGTCCTGCCATGTGCGCTATCTTTGCCCCCTCTGCGGCCCGGGTTTGCCCTGAAAGGTGGGAAACTCGAGTCGTCGAAAATTTAATCGTGTTGGCGCAAGTCAGGTGACCTTCGGGATTGTCCATGGGCTCAGACTGGGGTAGGTCTGCTAGCTTGGTTGGTTTGGACAGGGGCATGCTAAGCCATTGGCAGCTTGTCATGGTTGACCTTCTCCTGGATGGTCAGCCTCGTTTGGTCGGCCTACTCCTAGGTCAGTCGGACTCGTCCGGTCGGCCTCCTCCTGCATGGGTCGGCCTAGTATGGTCGGCCTCCTCCTGGATCGGTCAGCCTCGGCTGGTCGGCCTCTTCCTGGATGGCCTCCTCATGGATGGGTCGGCCTGGTATGGTCGGCCTCCTCCTGGATGGGTCGGCCTGGTATGGTCAGCCTCCTTCTGGGTCGGTGGTCCTAGCTGGTCGGTCTCCTCATGGATGGGTGGGGTCGGCCTAACTGGTTGGCCTCCTCATGGATGGGTCGGCCTGGTATGGTCAGCCTCCTCCTGGATCGGTTAGCCTCGGCTGGTCAGCCTCCTCGTTGATGGCCTCCTCCTGGATGGGTCGGCCTGGTATGGTCGGCCTCCTCCTGGATCGGTCAGCCTCCTCCTGGATGGATCGGCCTGGTATAGTCGAAATATGTTCTGTAGGCACGTCCCTGATAGTAGAAGACTCATTGCCAGATCTCCTCACGAATACTTAGAGGAAATCGGCTTTCTCAATGATCACCAGAACTTTTGTCTGGATGCACGTCTCTGACGCATGAAGACTTGACCTGCTCTTCTTCTAGAAAGTGGAGGCAAGGGCAATGTTAATACCGCGTGGTGTTGGATGGCCAATCTAAGGTGGCTCCCATCGTTTCTTGTCTTTGGACTGTAAAGAGCTTGTTGGAATCGGCAGCTTGGCATGAAGCCCTTGGGCTCGGCATCTCTCCAAGTCCGGCACCTCAAGCTTCGAGATGACATCTCTGAAGACAGGACGCAAGCAAGCCCCTGGGTTGATCGCTCGTCGACTCGCTTGGAAAAATCGTGTTCCAGGCACATGATGGTAGATGGTGGAGGTGGATAATCTCAACCGCCTTGATCTTCAAATTGCGATCGCATTCCATCGCCATATGGGGACCAACTTTGGCTCTCCAGCTGCAGCAGATCTGTCCGTGGCACTGAGAAATTAGGCTCCGTTCCCTTCTCCTTTAGACTCCGATCATTGAATTCGCCCATGTATAGGGTGTTGAGGAGCTTGAGGTTGTCGATGAAGGGGAAGGACGGGGAACACGATGACCGGCAGACAGATGCTGATGAAGAGAGATGACATTGTCTCGGATGATAGCGTTGTCCTCACCGGTGACCTCCGATATTATTCGTCAGTTATTCATCTTCTCTCTCAAATTACTCGGATCAATGAACATCATCGATCCGATGGAGGGTATACGTCACCGATGACGATCTTGAGGCAGGGTATCATGGCGACTAGCGATGGTTGAGGTCGACGAGACGTGGAGGGAGGTCTACGGTAGCAAGATGACACTGGAGTATTTTTTGATGAGGGCAGCTGCGGAGGTGGTCGAATTTGAGGAGGACTGTGCGCACCAGAGGCCACGTGGTGTCAAGAAGGCTGTAGATCAAGTGCTGACTGTCGAGCTTCACTTGGACGGTTGCCATCAGCTTCCCATCCCCGACCGACGTCCCGAATTCATTAAGAACTCTGATATGGGATGAGCGGGGAGAACAAGATTCATACCAGATCTAAACTCTCATGGCGGCGACTTCGTCTTCCCGATGGCCACAAGATCCGTAGTTGAAATCCTATGAACATGACATGCGTTGTTTGCTGTCAAAAGAAATTAGCTTTTGCTTTGTACGGTGCCTTCAAGCACTTGGAGCGTTCTGGGAAGCATTGGGGGCTTGAGGTCCCCGTCAACTTCGTCTGATCCGTCATGATCAAAGGGCTTGAAGGTGAAAGTCAAAGAGGGAATTTAGATGATGGGTGTGAGGATGGGCCCAACAAGACCTCCCAAAGGCCATCATTGATGTCACCGCCTGCCCCTGGTCCTTTTTCAACGAGCTTGGATGCTATCACCTCTCTAGGGTTTAGCTGGAGGTACCCCGTGGCCGTTGGCATCCCGCTTCTTTGGTGGAGATGCGGGGTATAGCGGATGGTGATGAAGGCGAGGGTGAAGGACGGGAGAGGTGACAGCTTGCGGTTGGGAGGGTCTGATGTCCAACGCCTAGATCTCGATGGTAGGCAGAGGCTGTTGGGGATGCAACGCTGGAGGGGGTTACGGAGCGGTGGTGCTTGTTGAGTATGTCGGTGAAGTAGCCAGCGACCTCTCCGATACCGAAACCGCAACAGACATATTTGGTCGCCAGCCACTGGGGAGATCTGAGGCATACCGATTTGGTCCATCGATGAGTATTTGGACCAAATGTGGTCTTCAACCCTAAATGATCTTTCGAGGTCCCAAGAAGATGCATCGGAGGCAGCATCCTAGCTTTGATCACCCATACCACCCGAACCTCTCTTCTCCCTCATGTATCCCTCTTTGTGTTTGCTGATGTTGGAGCACCATCAAGATCCCCTGCAACCATGAGCACAAACCTTAAAGAAACAAAGAAACCAGAATTCAGCATGATGGAACTCTTTATTGACCTATTCTCTCACTTTCCCTTTAGCTCCAGAGAGAAGGAGTGAATGGTGGGTGCCCTGGGAATCCAAGGCAATGGGATTCCGATAGGGATCACGTTGAAATCGAGCATGGAGCCGTTCCAAGATGCGAGATCAGAGGGGCTGTAAGAGTCCGAGTCGATCTGGTAGGGCCCAATCACTGGTAGTAAGGATGGAGACGTTGAGGGCCTCCAGCTGGTCGACCACGCGATGGAGGTCGAAAGAGCAGAACTGATAGCCGTAACCGCTATCAGATCACCGAACTTCGACCAGAATGCTTCCATTTCAAGAGACTTCAAGGAGTGTTTTAGGTTCCCAACCAGCTACTCGGTAGGGGAGCTTCTGGATTTGGCTATCGCGGTGAGGGAATATGGGATCTCCCCAACACGGCATCCTGTATTTGGTGTTGAGGGCGATGCATCACGCTGGAGAGAGCGGGGCCATCGAAAATTCGAATGAAAGGATGATCCTAACCCGCATCACTCCAGGTAATGAATCATATAATTTGATTATTAGAACAAGTCATCGTCAGTGTGGTTGACAACGTGGTAGTTGACTCGTTCCAACAGACGGCGCCCGATGTTTCGGGGTGTTTTCTCACCACAGGTTGATGCATCTTTAGGAATTATATTTAGCAAAAATAAGGATCTTTTTATTTAGTGATATGATTTTTAAAGCCTAAGTTTGTCTTCTCTTATTTTTCAGTTGAAGATGGGAATCTCCTGTTTCCAACGGACATTTTTGCGGATTTTTCTGAGCTCGGTGCTATTTTATACAGTTAATTGAGGATATGAATCTTTTAAATAAATGATGATTTTTATAGCCTAAGTTTATCTTCTCTTATTTTTTAGTTGAAGATGGGGATCTCCCGGTTCCAACGGACATTTTTGCGGATTTTTTTGACCTCGAGCCAATTTTCTATATTTCGGGAAGATATGGATCTTTTTATTAAATGATATGATTTTTTGGACCTAATTTTGTTTACTCTTATTTTTCGTTGAATATGGCGATCTCTCAGTTCCAACGGACCTTTTTGCAAATTTTCCTTAGCTCCGGACAATTTTCTACATTTTCTCTAAGACATGGGATCTTTATATTAAACGATATAATTTATATATCCTAATTTTGTCTTCTCTTTTTTCGGTTGAAGATGGCGATATTCCGGTTCCAACTGAAATTTTTGCGGATTTTTTTGATATCTATGCTATTTTTTTACATTTTCTAAAAGATATGTATCATTTTATTAAATGATATGATTTTTTGGCCTTATTTTGTCTTCTCTTATTTTTTTTGTTGAAGATGGCGCTCACCTGGTTCCAACGGACATTTTTGTGGATTTTTCTAAGTTGGGGCTATTTTCTATATTTTATGGAAGATATGCATCTTTTATTAAATGATATGATTTTTATAGCCTAAGTTTGTCTTCTCTTGTTTTTCAATTGAAGATAGCAATCTCCTGTTTCAAACGGACATTTTTGCGGGTTTTTAGCTCAGGGCAATTTTATATAGTTAATTGAGGATATTGATCTTTTGTTAAATGATGATTTTTATAGCCTAAGTTTGTCTTCTCTTATTTTTAAGTTGAAGATGACGATCTCCCGGTTCCAACGGACAAAATTGCGGATTTTTTGACATCGAGCCTATTTTCTATATTTTCAAGAAGATAGAGATCTGTTTATTAAATAATATGATTTTTGGGCCTAATTTTGTCTTCTCTTATTTTATCGTTGAATATGGCGATCTCACGGTTCCAACAGACCTTTTTGCCAATATTTCTTAGCTCCGGGCAAATTTCTACATTTTTTGTGAGACATAGAACTTTATACTAAATGAGATAATTTTTATAGCCTTATTTTGTCTTCTCTTATTTTTTTCTGTTGAAGATGGCTATTTCCCGGTTCCAACAGACATTTTGCGCATTTTTCTAAGATTTGGGCTATTTTGTACATTTTCTAAAAGATATGAATCTTTATATTAAATCTTATGATTTTTAGGCCTAATTTTGTCTTCTTATATTTTTCAGTTGAAAATGGTGATCTCCCGATTCCAACAAACGTATTTAGGAATTTTTTGAGCTTGGGGCTATTTTCAACATTTTATTGGAGACGTGTATCTTTTTATTAAATGATATTATTATTATTATATCCTAAGTTTGTCTTCTCTTATTTTTTCAGTTGAAGATGGCGATCTTCTGGTTCCAATAGACATGTTTGGTTCTTTTTATTAAACGATATGATTTTCGTATACTAAGTTTGTCTTCTCTTATTTTTCAGATGAAAATGGCGATCGCCCGGTTCCAACGGACATTTTGACGGATATCTCTGACCGCGAGATTATTTTCTACATTTTTTTGAAAGACATGGAGCTATTTATTAAATAGTATGCTTTTTGGCAGAATTTTGCCTTCTCTTATTTTTCAGTTGAAGATAGTGATCTTCCAGTTCCAACTGACATTTTTGCGGATTTTTTGAATTCCAGGCTATTTTCTACACTTGATTAAAGATATTGATCTCTTTATTAAATGACAAGATTTTTATTGCCTAATTTTGCCTTATCGTATTTTTCAGTTGAGGATGGTGAGCTCCAGGTTCCAACGGACAGTTTTGTGGATTTTTCTTAGCTTTGGGCTTTTTTTCTACGTTTTCTTGAAGATATGAATCTTTTTATTAAATGATACGATTTGTTGGCCCAATTTTGTTCTCTTTTTAGTTGACGATCACCCGGTTCCAACGGACAGTTGTGTGGATTTTTCTGCTCTCGGTGCTATTTTCTACATTTTATGGCAGATATGTGTATTAAATGAAATGATTTTTTGGCCCAATTTTGTTTTCTTTTATTTTTCAGTTGAAGATGGCGATCTCCCGGTTCCAACGGATATTTTTTCGGATTTTTTGAGCTCCAACCTATTTTTTATATTTTCTGTAAGATATGAATCGTTATATTAAATGAAATGATTTTTATAAGCTAATTTTGTCTTCACTTATTATTTAGTTGAAGATGGCGATATCCCGGTTCCAATGGACAGTTTTGCTGATTTATCTGTGCTCAGGGCTATGGTTCTTAATTTTCGGGAAGTTATAGATCTTTCTTTAAATGATATGAATTTTTGACCTAATTTTTTCTTCTCTAATTTTTTCAGTTGAAGATGGCGATCACCAGGTTCCAACGAACATTTTTGCGGATTTTTCTGAGTTCAGAGCTATTTTCTACATTTTCGGAAAGTTATGTATCTTTTTATTAAATGATATGATTTTTATAGCCTAATTTTGTCTTCTTTTATTTTTAAGTTGAAGATGCCGATCTGTCGATTCCAACAGACATTTTTGGGTATTTTTTGTGATCGGTGCTATTTTGTACATTTTCTGGAAGGTATAGAACTTTTAATTAAATAATATGATTTTTATCGCCAACTTTTGTCTTCTCTTATGTTTTAAGTTGAAGATGGCGATCACCCAATTCCAATGGATATTTTTGCAGATTTTTCTTTGCTTGGAAATATTTTTCTGCATTTTCTGGAAGATATGTATCTTTTTATAAAATGATATGATGTTTGGCCTAATTTTGTTTTCTCTTTTTTTACTTTGAAGATGGTGATCTATTTTTCTGGCCTAATCTCCCAGTTCCGATGGACATTTGTGCAGGTTTATTTTGAGCTATGAGCTATTTTTAATATTTTTGTATAATATGATCTTTATTTTAAATGATATGATTGTTATAACCTAATTTTATCATTTCTTATTTTTCAGTTGAAGCGATTTCCCGGTTCCAAGGGACAATTTTGTGGATTTTTTGAGCTCGGTACCATTTTTCTACATTTTCGAGAAGTTGTGGATCTTTTTATTAAATGATATGATTTTTAGCCTAATTTTGTCTTCTTTTAATTTTTTCAGTTGAAAATAGCGATCTCCCATTTCTAACAGACATTTTGCGTATAATTCTAACCTCGGGACTATTTTCGAAATTTTCTGGAAGATATATATCTTCTAATTAAGTAATATAATTTTTGGCCTAATTTTTGTCTTTTCTTATTTTTTCAGTTGAAGATGGCGTTCTCCATGTTCCAACGGACATTTTTGAGGATTTTTATAAGCTCGATGCTATTTTCTACATTCTTATAAATTATAAGATTTTTATAGACTACCTTTGTCTTCTCTTGTTTTTTTAGTTGAAGATGGCGATCTCCCGGTAACAATGGACCTTTTTGCAGATTTTTCTTAACATGAGACTGTTTTTCTACGTTTTCTGAAAGATATGGATCTTTTTATGAAATGATATGATTTTTTGGCCAAATTTTGTCTTTTCTCATTTTTAGATGAAGATAACGATGTCCCAGTTCCAACGAATATTTTTACAGATTTTTCGGGATTTTTTCTACATTTTCTGTAAGATATAAATCTTTATATTAAATGATATGATTTTTATAGCGTAACTTTGTCTTCTCTTATTTTGTAGTTAAAGATGGTAATCTCTCGGTTCTAACAAATAATTCTGTATATTTTTTTGAGCTAGGTGCTTTTTTCTTCATTTTATATAAGATACAAAACTTTTTATTAAATGAAATTATTTTTATAACCTATTTTTGTCTTCTCTTATTTTTTCAGTCGAAGATGGCAATCTCTCGGTTCCAATGGAAATTTTTGCGGATTTTTCTGAGGTCCCAGCTATTTTCAACATATTCTGGAGGATATTGATTTTTTATCAAAATGATATGATTTTTATAGCCTAATTTTGTCTGCTCTTATTTTTTTAACTTGAAGATGGCGATCTCCCGGTTCCAACGAACATTTTTGCGTATTTTTGAGCTCGGTGCTATTTTCTACATTTTTGAAAGATATAGTTCTTTTTATTAAATATTATGATTTTTATAGCCTACGTTTGTTTTCTCTTATTTTTTTCCAGTTGAAGATGGCGATCTCCCGGTTTCAATAGACATTTTCGCAGATTTTTCTTAGCATGAGACTATTTTCTACATTTGCTGGAAGATATATATCTTTTTATGAAATGATATGATTTTTTGGCCTAATTTTGTCCTCTCTCTTTTTAATTTGAAGATGGTGATCTCCCTGTTACAATGTAGATTTATGCGGATTTTTTTGAGCACTGAACTATTTTCTATATTTTGTATAATTTGAATATTTATATTAAATGGTCTTTATATTAAATGATATGATTTTTATAATCTAATTTTGTCTTCTCTTATTTTTCAGTTGAAGATGGTCATCTCCCTGTTCCAAGGGACATTTTTATGGATTTTTCTGAGCTCGGGGCTATTTTTCTAAATTCTTGAGAAGTTATGGATCTTTTTATTAAATGATATGATTTTGGCCTAATTTTGTCTGCGTTTACTTTTCAGTTGAAAATAGCGTTCTCCAGTTTCCAACGGTTTTGCGTATTAATCTGACCGGTGACTATTTTCTAAATTTTCTAGAAGTTATAGATCTTTTTAATAAAGATATGATTTTTGGCCGAATTTTGTCTTCTCTTATTTTTCAGTTGAAGATGGCGATCTCCGTGTTCCAATGGACAATTTTGCAGATTTTATAAGTTGGTGCTATTTTCTACATGTTTTAAAATTATAAGATTTATATAGCCTACGTTTGTCTTCGCTTATTTTTTTGTTTTTCAGTTTAAGATGGTGATCCTCCGGTTCCAATGGGCATTTTTGCAGATTTTTCTTGGCTTGAGTCTGTTTTTCTACATTTTCTTAAAGATATGTATCTTTTAATGAAATGGTATGATTTTTGGCCTAATTTTGTCTTCTCTATTTTTCAGATGAAGATAATGATCTCCTGGTTCCAACAAACATTTTTGCGGATTTTTCTAAGCTTCGGGCTATTTTCTACATTTTTTGTAAGATATGAATCTTTATATTAAATGATATGATTTTTATTGCCTAATTTAGTCTTCGCTTATTTTTTAGCCTTCGCTTATTAACTTGAAGATGGCAATCTCCCGGTTCCAACGAACATTTTTACGGATTTTTTCAGCTCGGTGCTATTTTTACATTTTATGGAAGATATTGAACTTTTTATTAAATGACATGATTTTTATAACCTACATTTATCTTCTCTTATTTTTTTCAGTTAAAGATGGCATCTCTTAGTTCCAACGGAATTTTTTGCAGATTTTTCTGAGCTCCATGCTATTTTTATATACTCTAGAAGATATGGATATTTATATTAAATGATACGATTTTTATGATCTATTTTTGTCTTCTCTTATTTTTCTGTTGAAGATTGCGATCTCCCGGTTCCAACGGACATTTTTGCATATTATTCTGACCTCGGTGCTATTTTCTAAATTTTCTACAATATATGTATCTTTTTATTTAATGATATGATTTTTGGCATAATTTTTTCTTCTCTTATTTTTTTAGTTGAAGGTGGCGATCTCCCGATTTCAACGGACATTTTTGGATTTTAATAAGCTCGATGATATTTTCTATTTTTTATGAAAGATATGGATCTTTTTATTAATTGATAAGATTTTTATAGCCTACATTATTTGTCTTCTCTTATTTGTTTTAGGTTAAGATGGAATTCTACTCGTTCCAACAGACATTGTGGGGATTTTTCTTGGTTTGGGACTATTTTTCTGCCTTTTCGAGAAGATATGGATATTTTAATTAAATTACATGATTTTTTGGCCTAATCTTGTCTTCTCTTTTTTTCAGTTGAATGGTGATCTCCCGATTCCAATTTACATTTATGCGGTTTTTTGAGCTCAAGGCTATTTTCAAAATTATCAATAAGATATGGATCTCTATATTAAAAGATATGATTTTTATATCATAATTTTGTCTTCTCTTATTTTTAAGCTGAAGATGTCGATCTTCCAATTCCAACAGACATTTACCGGATTTTTCTGAGCTCACGACTATTTTTCTACATTTTTAGAAAGTTAAGGATCTTTTATTTAATGATATGATTTTTTTGGCCAAATTTGGTCTTCTCTTATTTTTCAGCTGAAGAAGGCGATATCCCGGTTCCAATAGACATTTTGCGGATAATTAAGACCTCGGGGTAATTTTCTAAATTTTCTGAAAGATATGGATCTTTTTATTAAATGATTTTATTTTTGGCCTAATTTTGACTTTTCTTGTTTTTCAGTTGAAGATGGTGATCTCTTGATTCTAACAGATATTTTTGTGGATTTTTTCGAGCTCGGTGCTATTTTCGACATTTTATGGAAGATACATATCTTTTTATTAAATGAGATGATTTTTATAGCGTACATTTTTCTTCTCTTATTTTTTCAGGTGAAGATGGCAATTTACTGGTTCCACCAGACAGTTTTGTGGAATTTTATTTGCTTGGGACAATTTTTCAACATTTTTTGGAAGATATGTTTTTATTAAATGATATGATTTTTGGCCTAATTTTGTCTTCACTTATTTTTTTCAGTTGAATAATGCGATATCCCGGCTCCAACGGACATTTGTGAGGATTTTTATGAGCTCGGTGCTATTTTCTACATTTTAGGGTCGATATGTATCTTTTATTAAATAAAATTATTTTTGGCCTACTTTTGGCTGCTTTTATATTTTAGTTGAAGATGGCGATCTCCTTGTTCCAACAGACATTTTTCAGGACTTTTCTGAGCTTCGAGCTATTTTCTACATTTTTTGTATGATTTGAATATTTATATTAATGAGATGATTTTTATAACCTAATTTTGTCTTCTCTTATCATTCAGTTGAAGATGGCAATCTCCCAGTTCCAACGGACATTTTGTCGATTTTTCTAAGCTCGGGGCTATTTTTCTACATTTTCGGGATGTTATGGATCTTTTAATTAAATGATATGATTTTTGACCTAATTCTTTCTTCTCTTTTTTCAGTTGAAGAAGGCGATCTCATGGTTTCAACGAACATTTTTGCGGATTTTTCTGAGCTCCGGAATAATTTCTAAATTTGGAAAGTTATAGATCTTTTATTAAATGATATGATTTTATAGCCTAAGTTTGTCTCTCTTATTTTTTAGTTAAAGATGGCGATCTCCCGGTTCCAACGGACATTTTTGCATATTTTTTGAGATCGGTGGTACATTTTATGGAAGCATATAGAACTTTTTATTAAATATTATGATTTTTATAGACTGCGTTTGTATTCTCTTATTTTTTTTCAGTTGAAGATGCGGTCTCCCGGTTGCAACAGACATTTTTGCAGATTTTTCTTAGCTTGAGGCTATTTTCTATATTTTCTGGAAGATATGCATCTTTTAGGAAATGGTATGATTATTTGGCCTAATTTTGTCTTCTCTGTTTTTAATTTGAAGATGGTGATCACCCTGTTCCAATGGACATTAGAGCGGATTTTTTAAGCTTCGGGTATTTTTGTATAATATGAATTTTTATATTAATGATAAGATTTTTATAACATAATTTTTCATCTTTTAATTTTTTAGTTGAAAATGGCTATCTTCCGGTTCTAATGGACATTTTTAGGGATTTTTCTGAGCTAGTGTCTATTTTTCTATATTTTCAAGAAGTTATGGATCTCTTTATTAAAGGATAAGATTTTTGGCTTAATTTTGTCTTATTTTATTTTTAAGTTAAAGATAAAGATCTCTCATTTCTAATGGACATTTTGCGTATTATTTTTACCTCGGGACTATTTTCTAAATTTTCTGGAAGATATTGATCTTTTTATTAAATAATATGATTTTTGGCATAATTTTGTCTTCTCTTATTTTTCAATTGAAGATGGCGTTCCCCTTGTTCCAATGGAAATTTTTGTGGATTTTTATAAGCTCGGTGCTATTTTCTACATTTTTATAAATGATATGATTTTTATTGCCAACGTTTCTCTTCTCTTATTTTTTGCATTGAAGATGGCGATCTTTCAGTTCTAATGGACATTTTGGAGGAATTTTCTTAGCTTGAGTCTGTTTTTCTACATTTTTTTGAAAGATATGGATCTTTCTATGAAATGAAATGATTTTGGCCTAATTTTGTATTCCCTATTTTACAGATGACGATGACGCTCCCGGTTCCAAAGAACATTTTTGCTGATTTTTCTGAGCTTCTGAATATTTTATACATTTTCTGTAAGATATGAATATTTATATTATATGATATGATTTTTATAACCTAATTTTGTATTCTCATATTTTTTCAGTAGAAGATGGCGATCTCCTTGTTCCAACGAAAATTTTTACGAATTTTTCTGAGCTCGGTGCTGTTTTCTACATTTTTGGAAGATATAGAACTTTTTATTAAATGATATGATTTTTATAGCCTACGTTTGACTTCTCTTAATTTTTCCAGTTGAAGAGGGTGATCTCTCGATTCCAACGGAAATTTTTACCGATTTTTATAAGCTCCATGATATTTTCTACATATTCTAGAAGATATAGATCTTTCTATTAATGATATGATTTTTATGATCTAATTTTGTCTTCTCTTATTTTTCAGTTGAAGATGGCAATCCCCCGATTCCAACGGATATTTTTGCATATTATTCTAACCTCAGAGCTATTTCTAAATTTTTAGAATATATGTATCTTTTTATTAAATGATACGATTTTTGGCCTAATTTTATCTTCTCTTATTTTTTAGTTAAAGAAGACGATCTCTCGGTTCCAATAGACATTTTTGCGGATTTTAATGAGTTCGGTGCTATTATCCATAATTTATGAAAGATAATGATTATTTTATAAAATGATATGATTTTTATAGCCTAAATTTGTCTTCTCTTAATTTTTCAGTTGAAGATGTGGATCTACTCGTTCCAACAGACATTTTTGCGTATCTTTCTTAGCTAGGGACAATTTTTCTACCTTTTCTGGAAGATATGGATATTTTAATTAAATGAAATGATTTTTTGGCCCAAATTTGTCTTCTCTTTTTTCAGTTGAAGATGACGATTACCCGGTTTGCGCCGATCTATTTTCTACTTTATCTATAAGATATGGATATTTATATTAAATGATTTGATTTTTATAGCATAATTTTGTCTTCTCTTATTTTTCAGCTGAAGATGGCGATCACTCGGCTCCAACGGATATTTTCGCAGTTTTTTTTGAGCTCGGGGCTATTTTTCTACTTTTTCAGGAAGTTATGTATCTTTTTATTAAATGATATGATTTTTGGCCAATTTTTGTCTTCTCTTATTTTTTTTCTGAAGATGGAGATCTTGATTCCAACGAACATTTTTGCGGATTATTCTGATGACCTCCGGGCTATTTTTGATTTTTGGCCTAATTTTGCGTTCTCTTATTTTTTAGTTGAAGATGGCGATCTCCCGGTTCCAGTTGATATTTTTGCAGATTTTTCTGAGCTCTGTGTTATTTTCTATATTTTATGGAAGATATGTATCTTTTTATTAAATGATTGATTTTTATAACCTACTTTTTTCTTCTCTTATTTTTTCAGGTGAAGATGGCTATCTACCGATTCCAGCGGACATTCATGCGGACTTTTCTAAGCTTGGGACTACATTTTCGATAAGATAAGTATTTTTTAAGATATGATATG
Organism: Scilla litardierei; assembly: GCA_030789695.1. Lineage (NCBI taxonomy): Eukaryota > Viridiplantae > Streptophyta > Magnoliopsida > Asparagales > Asparagaceae > Scilla > Scilla litardierei. The sequence continues at coordinate 25,186,362 of CM061139.1, forward strand.
ATTTTTGGCCTAATTTTGTCTTCGCTTTTTTCAGTATAATATGGCGATCTCCCAGTTCCAACGGATAGTTTTACGGATTTTTCAGAGCTTCGGGTTATATTTTATATTTTATGAAAGTATGAAACTTTTTATTAAATGATATGATTCTTGGCCTAATTTTGAGTTCTTTTTTCAGTTGAATATGACGATCTCTCGGTTACAACGGACATATTTACGGATTTTTCAGAGCTCCGGACTATTTTCTATTTTTTTGAAAGAAATGAACTTTTTATTAAAGGATATGATTTTTAGGCCTAATTTTATCTTCTCTTATTTTTCAGTTGTAGATGGAGAGCTCCTGGTTCCAACTGACATTTTTGCTGATTTTTCTGAGCTTCGACATATTTTCTATATTTTATGGAACATATGACTCTTTTTATTAAATGATATAATTTTTATAGCCTAAGTTTGTCTTCTCTTATTTTTCAGTTGAACATGTCGATCTCCCGGCTCCAACAGACATTTTTACGGATTTTTCTGAGCTGTGTGATATTTTCTATATTTTATGGAAGATATGGATCTTTTTATTAAGATGATATGATTTTATAGCCTAAGTTTGTATTCCGTTATTTTTCCGTTGAAGATGACGATCTCCGGTTTCAAACAGACATTTTTGATGTTTTTTGAGCTTGGGGCTATTTTATATAGTTAATTAAGGATATTGATCTTTTTATTAAATGAAACTTTTTATAGCCTAAGTTTGTCTTTTCTTATTTTTTTAGTTGAAGATGGCGATCTCCCGGTTCCAACAGACATTTTTGCAGATTTTTTTGACATCGAGCCTATTTTCTATATTTTTTGAAGATATGGATCTTTTTATTAAATAATATGATTTTTGGGCTTAATTTTGTCTTCTCTTAATTTTTTTCGTTGAAAATGGCGATCTCCCGGTTCCAACAGACCTTTTTGCCATTTTTTTTCTTAGCTCCGGGCAATTTTCTGCATTTTCTGTAAGACATGGATCTTTATACTAAATGAGATAATTTTTATAGTCTTATTTTGTCTTCTCTTATTTTTTCTGTTGATGATGGCGATCTCTTGGTTCCAACAGACATTTTTGCGCATTTTTCTGTGGTCTGGGCTATTTTCTAAATTTTCTTAAAAATATGATAATTTTATAAAATGATATGATTTTTGACCTTATTTTGTCTTCTCTTATTTTCTATTGATATAACGATCTCCCAGTTCCAACTAACCTTTTTGCGGATTTTTCCGAAATCTGAGCTATTTTCTAAAGTTTATTGAAGATATGTATCTTTTATTGAATGATATTATTTTTATCGCCTAATTTTGTCTTCTCTTATTTTTAAGTTGAAAATGTCGATCTCCCGGTTCCAACAGAAATTTTCGTGGTTTTTCTGAACTCCGGGTTATTTTCTACATTTTTTGTAAGATATAAATCTTTTTATTAAATGATAGGATTTTTGTGACCAAATTTTGTCATCTCTTTTTTCGTGGAAGATGGCAAACTCGCGGTTCCAGCAGACATTTTTGCAGATTTTTCTGAGCTACGGGCTATTTTCACATTGTTTGTAAGATATGAATCTATATTAAATGATATAATTTTTATATCCTAATTTTGTCTTCTCTTATTTTTCAATTGAAGATGGTGATCTCCCAGTTCCAACGGACATTTTTGCATATATTCCTGAACTCGGTACTATTTTTCTAAATTTTCGAGAAGATATAGATCTTTTTATTAAATGATAGGATTTTTGGCCTAATTTTCTTTTCTCTTATTTTTTTCAGTTGTAGATGTCGATCTCCCGGTTCCAACGGACATTTTTGATTATTTAGTTTAAGCTCGGAGCTATTTTCTACATTTTTGAAGGATTTTGATTTTTTATTAAATGATATGATTTTTTTTGCCTTATTTTGTTTTCTCTTATTTTTTTAGTTGAAGATGGCGATCTTTCGGATCCCAACAAAAATTTTTGCAGATTTTTCTGAGATCTGGACTATTTTCTACATTTTCTTAATGATATGGATCATTTTATTAAATGATATGATTTTGTGCATAATTTTGTCTTCTCTTATTTTTCTGTTAAATATGGTGATCTCCCGGTTCTAACGGACATTTTAGCGGATTTTTTTCACTCGGATCTATTTTGTACATTTTACTGAAGATATGGATCTTTTTATTAAATGATATGATTTTTGTAGCATCATTTTGTCTTCTATTATTTTTCAGTTAATTATCGTGATCTGCCGGTTCTAAGGACTTATTTGCTGGTTTTCTTAACTCGGGGCGATTTTTCTACATTTTCTGGAAGCTATAAATCTTTTTATTAACTGGTTGATTTTTGGCCTAATTTTGTCTTCATTTAATTTTTTGTTGAAGATGTCAATCTCCCCGTTCTAACAGATATTTTTACGGATTTTTCTGAGCTCCGGACTGTTTTCTATATTTTCTAAAAGAAATGAATCTTTTTATTTAATAATATGATTTTTATAGCCTAAGTTTGTCTTACCTTATTTTTCAGTTGAAGATGGCGATCTTCCGGTTCCAAAGGATATTTTTGCGGATTTTTTCTAACCTCGTAGCTATTTTCTACATTTACTAGAAAATATGATTCTTTTATTAAATAATATGATTTTTGGCCTAATTTTTTCTTCTCTTATTTTTCTGAAGAAGACGTCGATCTCTCGGTTCCAATGGACATTTTTGCGGATTTTTCTTATCTACAGGCTATTTTCATATTTTTGATAAGATATGTATCTTTATATTAAATGATAGAATTTTTATAGCCTAATTTTGTCTTTTCCTATTTTTCTGTTGAAGATGGCGATCTTCCGGTTACAACAACAATTTTGCTGATTTTTTGAGCTAGGTGTTATTTTCTTCATTTTATGGAATGTACGGATATTTTTATCAAATGATATGCTTTTTGTAGTCTAATTTTGTCTTCTCTTATTATTCAGTTGAAGATGACGATCTTTCTATTCAACGGACATCTTTGCGGATTTTTCTGTGCTCGGGGCTATTTTTGGTATATTCTCAAAGATATCGATCTTTTTATTAAACGATATGATATCTGGCCTAATTTTGTCTTCTCTAACTTTTTTGTTGAAGATGGCAATCTCCAAGTTTCAACAGACATTTTTGCAGAATTTTTCTGAGCTCCGAGCTATTTTCTACCTTTTCTGTATGATATTATATTAAATCTTATGATTTTTATAGCCTACTTTTGTCTTCTATTATTTTTTAGTTGAATATGGCGATCTTTCGGTTCCAACAGACTTTTAGGAATTATTTTGTGCTCGGAGGTATTTTCTACATTTCATTAGAGATATGGATCTTTTTATTAAATGATATGATTATTATAGCTTATGTTTGTCTTCTCTTATTTTTTTAGTTGAAGATGGCGATTTCCCGGTTCCAACAGACATTTTACAGATCTTTTTATTAAATGAAATGATTTTCATAGACCGCGTTTGTCTTCTCTTATTTTTCAATTGAAAATGGCGATCTCACGGTTCCAACGGACATTTTTGCGGATTTTTCTGACCGTGAGCCTATTTTCTAAATTTTCTGGAAGAAATGGATCGATTTATTAAATGATATGATTTTTGGCATAATTTTTCTTCTCTTTCAGTTGAAGATTGCGATCTCCAGGTACCAACGGTTTGCAGATTTTTTTGAGCTCGGAGCTATTTTCTATGTTTCATGTAAGAAATGGATCTTTTCATTAAATGATATGATTTTTATAGCATAAGTTTGCCTTCTCTTATTTTTTTAGTTGAAGATCGCGGTCTCCCGGTTCCAACGGACATTTTTTGCAGATATTTCTTAGCTCGGACTATTTTTCTACATTATCTAGAAGATATGGATCTTTTGATTAAATGATATGATTTTTGGCCTAATTCCGTCTTGTCTTATTTTTCTGTTGAAACTTACGATCTCCTGGTTCCAGACATTTTTGATGATTTCCTTGAAATTTGGGCCATTTTATAAATTTTCCATAAGATATGAATCTTTATATTACATGATATGATTTTTATAGCCTAATTTTGCATTCTCTTATTTTTAATTTGAAGATGGCGGTGTCCTGGTTCCAACGGACATTTTTGTGGATTTTTCTGAGCTCGTGATTATTTCTGCATTTTCTGAAAGATATTCTTTTTGTTAAATGAGAAGATTTTTTGGGCCTAATTTTGGCTTCTTTAATTTTTCAGTCGAAGATGGCGATCTCCCAATTTCAACCAATATTTTTCGGATTTTTCTTAGCTCCCGTCTAATTTCCACATTTCTTGAAGATATATATCGTTTTATTAAATGATATGATTTTTTGACCTAATTATCTCTTCTCTTATTTTTCAGTTGAAAATGGCGACTCCTGGTTCCAACTGACTTTTTTGCGGACTTTTCTATGTTTCGAGCTATTTTCTAGATTTTATTGAAGATAAGTATCTTTATATTAAATGATATGATTTTTATAACCTAATTTTGTCTTCTCTTATTTTTAAGTCGAATAAGGCGATCTCACTGATCCAACGGAAATTTTTGCAGATTTTTCTGAGCGCGGTGCTATTTTATAGATTTTATTGAAGATATGGATCATTTTATTAAACATTATGATTTTTATGGCCTAATTTTGTTTTCTCTTATTTTTCATTTGAAAATGACCATCTCCCAGTTCCAACAGACATTTTTGCGAATTTTTCTGAGCATAGAGCTCATTTATACATTTTTTGGAAGATATGTATCTTTTTATAAAATGATATGATTTTTGGCCTGATTTTGTCTTTTATTATTTTTCTGTTGAAAATGGCGATCTCTCGGTTCCAACAGACATTTTTGAGTATTATTTAGTTAATGATACTAATCTTTAAATTAAATGATATGATATTTATTGCGTAAATTGTCTTTTCTTATTTTTCAGATAAAGATGGCTATCTCTCGGTTCCAACAGATATTTTTGCGGATTTTTCTCAGCTCGGGGCTATTTTCTATAATTTATTAAAGATATGGATCGTTTAATTAAATGATATGGTTTTTATAGACTAAGTTTGTCTTCTTTTATTTTTCAGTTGAAAATGACAATCTCCCTGTTCGGATGGACATTTTTGCGGATTTTTCTGACCTTGAGGCTACTTTCTACATTTTTGAAAGGTATGGATCTTTTTATTAAATGATATTTGGGCCTAATTTTGTCTTCTCTTACTTTTCTGATGAAGATGGCTATTATTCGGTCTCAACAAACATTTTTGCAGATTCTTAGCTCCGTGCTATTTTCTACATTTTCTTTAAGATATGGATGTTTAGATTAAATGATATGATTTTTATAGCCAAATTTAGTCTTCTCTTATTTTTCAATTGAAGATGACGATCTCCCGACGGATATTTTTGCGGATTTTTCAGAGCTCGGGACTATTATTTACATTTTATTAAAGATATGGATCTTTTTTTAAATGATATGAATTTTGTAGCAAAATTTTGTCTTCGCTTATTTTTAAATTGAACATGGCAATCTCCCGGTTCCAACAGACATCTTTGCGGATTTTTCTGAGCTCGGAATTATTTTTCTACATTTTTGGTAAGTTATGGATCTTTTTATTATATGATATGATTTTTGGCCTAATTTTCTCTTCTCTTATTTTTTTTATTTGAAGATGGTGAACTCCCGGTTCTAACAGACATTTTTGCAGATTTTTCTTAGCTCAGTAATATTTTCTACAATATATGGAAGATGTGGTTATTTTTATTAAATAATATGATTTTCATAGACTAAGTTTGTCTTTTCTTATTTTCAGTTGAAGATGGTGATATACTGTTTCCAACGGAACTTTTTAAGGATTTTTCTAATCTCGGTGCTATTTTCTAAATTTATGGAATATATGTATCTTTTTATTAAATGATATGATTTCTATAGCCTAAGTTTGTCTTCTCTTATTTTTTTCAGTTGAATATGGCGATCTCCCAATTCCAACAGACATTTTTGCCGATTTTTCTGAGGTCAGAGTTATTTTCTACATTTTATTGAAGATATAAATCTTTTTATTAAATGATATAATTTTTAAGCCTAATTTTGTCTTCACTTATTTTTCATTAAAGATGGCGATCTCCTGGTTCCAACAGATATTTTTGCGGATTTTTCTGAGCTCATAGCTATTTTTCTATATTTTCTAGAAGATATGTATCTTTTTATAAATGATATGATTTTTTGGACTAATTTTTCCTTCTCTTATTTTTTCTTTAAAGATGGCGATCTCCAGGTTCTAATGGGATCTCCAAGTTCTAACGGACATTTTTTGCAGATTTTTCTGAGCTCCGGGCAATTTTCTACATTTTCTGTAAGATATGGATATTTATATTAAATGATATGATTTTTATCGCCTATTTTTGTCTTCTCTTATTTTTAAGTTAAAGATAGCGATCTCCCGGTTCCAACAGAAATTTTTCGTATTTTCCTGAGCTCAGGTCTATATTCTATATTTTTGGAAGAGAATGATCTTTAGATTAATTGATATGATTTTTGTTGCCTAATTTTGTCTTCGCTTATTTTCCTCTTGATGATGGCGATCTTTTTATTAAATGATATGATTTTTGGCCTTATTTTGTCCTCTCTTATATTTCGGTTGAGGATGGTGATCTCCCGGTTGCAACGGACATTTTTGCAGATTTTTTTGAACTCCGGGCTATTTTCCAAATTTTCTGTAAGATATGGATCGTTTTATTTAATGATAGCAGAGAAGACAAAATTATGCCAAAAATGTCTGTTGAAACCGAGAAATCGCCATCTTCAACTGAAATTTAAGAGAAGACAAAATTCGGAACCGAGAAATTGCCATGTTCATCTTTAAAAATGTCAGTTGTAACCGGGATATCGCCATCTTCAACTGATAAGATTATTATATATCATTTTTTGAGCTTGGTGTTATTTTCTACATTTTTTGAAAGATATGGATCTTTTTATTAATTGATATGATTTTTATAGCCTAAATTTGTCTTCTCTTATTTTCCAGTTGAAGATGGCGGTCTTTTTATTAAAGATACGATTTTTGGCCTAATTTTGTCTTCTCTTATATTCCAGCTAAAGATGGGGATCTCCGGGTTCCAACGGACATTTTTGCGGATTTATTTGAGCCCCAGGATTTTCCAATTTTGGGAAGATATGTAAATTTTATTAAATGATATGATATTTTTGGCCTAATTTTGTCTTCTCTTATTTTTTTTCAGTTGAAGATGGTGATCTCCCGGTTCCAACGAACATTTTTGCAGATTTTTCGGAGCTCATTGTTATTTTCTTCACTTTCTGAAGGATAAGAAACTTTATATTAAATGAAATGATTTTTATATCCAAATTTTTCCTTCTCTTATTTTTCATTTGGAGATGACGATCTCCAGGTCCCAACAGATATTTTTGCATATTTTTCTGAACTCCAGGCTATTTTCTTAATTTAATTAAAGATATGGACTTTATTAAATGATAAGATTTTTATAGCCTAATTTTGTCTTCACATATTTTTCAGTTGAAGATGGCGATCTCCATGTTCCAATGGACATTTTTGCGGATTTTCTTTCTTTGGGCTTTTTTCTACATTTCCTAGAAGATGTGAATCTTTTTATTAAATGATTTGATTTTTTTGGTCTAATTTTGTCTTCTTTTTTTCAGTTGAATTTTGCGATCTCTCGGTTCCAAGGGGCATTTGTGCACATTTTTCTGATCTCGGTGCTATTTTCTACATTTATGATAGGTATGTTTTTATTAAATGATATGATTTTTGACCTAATTTTGTCTTCTTTTATTTTTTTAGTTGAAGATGGCGATCACCCAGTTCCCACGGATATTTTTTGGATTTTTCTGAGCTCCGAGCTACTTTCTACATTTTCTGTTTGATATGAATCTTTATATTAAATGATATGATTTTTATAACCTAATTTTTTCTTCTCTTATTATTCAGTTGAAAATGGCGATCTCCCGGTTCCAACGTGCATTTTTGCCTGTTTTTCTTAGCTCGGGGCTATTTTTCGATATTTTCGGGAAGTTATGGATCTTTTTTAAATGATATGATATTTTAACCTAATTTTTTCTTCTGTAATTTTTTCACTTGAATTGGCAATGTCCCGATTCTAACGAACATTTTTGCGGATTTTTCTATGCTCGGGGCTATTTTCTACATTTTCAGATAGTTATGTATCTTTTTATTAAATGATTGTATTTTTATAGCTTAATTTTGTCTTCTCTTATTTTTAAGTTAAAGATGGCGATCACCTGGTTGCATTTGACATTTTTGCATATTTTTAAGCTCGGTGCTATTTTCTACTTTTTATGGATGATATAGAACTTTATATTAAATAATTTGATTTTATAGCCTATGTTAGCCTTCTCTTATTTTTTCAGTTAAAGATGGTGATCTCTCGGTTCCAACGAACATTTTTGCAGCTTTTTCTGAGCTCCAGCCTATTTTATACATATTCTGAGAGATATGGATATTTATATTAAATGATATGATTTTTATGGTTTAATTTTGTCTTCTCTTATTTCTCGGTTGAAGATGACGATCTCTTGGTTCCAATAGACATTTTTGCATAGTATTATGACCTCGGGGATACTTTTTAAATTTTCTAGAATGTATGTATCTTTTTATTAAATGATATTATGTTTGTCCTAATTTTGTCTTCTGTTATATTTCAGTTGAAGATGGCGATCTACCGCTTCCAACGGACATTTTTGCGGATTTTTATGAGCTCAGTGTTATTTTCTATATTTTATGAAAGATAAGAATCGTTTTATTAAATGATATGATTTTTATAGCCTACATTTGTCTTCTCTTATTTTTTCAATTGAAGATAGCAATCTACCCGTTCCAACAGACATTTTTGCATATTTTTCTTAGCTTAGGATTATTTTTCTACCCTTTCTAAAGATATGAAAATTTTAATTAAATGATAATTTTTTGGGCCCAATTTTGTCTTCTCTTTTTTCAGTTGCAGATAGCGATATCCCGATTCCAATTTACATTTGTGCAGATTTTTTTGAACTTCGGGCTATTTTCTACATTATCTATAAGATATGGATCTTTATATTAAATGATATGATTGTTGCAACATAATTTTGTTTTCTCTTATTTTTTATCAGAAGATGGAGATCTCCATGTTCCAACGGACATTTTTGCGGATTTTTCTGAGCTTGGGGCTATTTTTGTACTTTTTCGGGAAGTAATGAATCTTTTTATTAAATGATATGATTTTTGGTCAAATTTTGTCTTTTCTTATTTTTCAGCTGAAGATGGCAATCTCCTAGTTCCAACAAACATTTTCTTTTTATTAAATGATTTAATTTTTGGCTTAATTTTTCCTTCTCTTATTTTTCAGTTGAAGATGGAGATCTTCCATTTTCAACTAATATTTTTGCGGATTTTTCTAAACTCGGTGCTATTTTCTACATTTTATGGAAGCTACACTATAACAAAACTAGTCATTTACAACTTTTATAGGACAACGTTTTTATTTTGGTAGTTGTAATAAATGTTTACCACAACTTTTCTCTATCTGAAAGTTGTAAAAAATGGTTATTACAACTTTTTTCGTGGATAATTGTAAAAAATGGTTATTACAACTTTTCGTGAATAGTTGTAAATGTTAATTTTGACACCACAACTTTTTTCCTCTGAAAGTTGTAAAAATGTTTATTACAACTTTTTTCGTGGATAGTTGTAAAAATGGTTATTACAACTTTTTCCGTGAATATTTGTAAAGGTTAATTTTGACACCACAACTATTTATCTCTGAAAGGTGTAAAAAATGTTTATTACAACTTTTTTCGTGGATAGTTGTAAAAAATGGTTATTGCAAATTTTTTCGTGGATAGTTGTAAAAAATGGTTATTACAAATTTTTTTCGTAAATAGTTGTAAATGTTAATTTTGATACCACAACTATTAACTATTGCTAATGAAAATTTTTTTTATTTGGCTAAAATATATGGTTAGAACATTAAGTTTGAGGAAAAAAAATTCTATCTGGGCAATTTTTTGATAGTCGTGAGAAGTTAATATGAAATGGTTAAAAAGAAGAAAGTGGGTTCATTTGTGCATGCGACAAAAAAACATGTCTAATGCTACATGTCGCCCGTAATTGACAGATCCAGAGGTTAGCAACATTATAAAAAGATATGCACCGTACTTTGTCGCCAATGCTTTTTCCAAATAATCCTTTTTTCTATTTACAAACGTTAATTTAAAAGTAAGAGGGAATTTAACTATGTGGAAGAGGGGGAGAAAATGCGAACGTAAGATAACTTCAACAATTTTGAGATCATGATAGAGGAAAATAAAACACTAGCAAGTTACTCTAGTAGGCTGGCCCTAATCCAAAGTGTTGCTCCTCTCTTTCTCCCCTCTCGCCTCGTCCCATCTCGACCTAGCTCCCGATCTCTCTCCCCAAGCCCTAGCTCGCAATCTTCTCTCACATAAGCCCATCTGGAGCCCTCTTCATGCGCTCTACTCAAGCGATCATCAACACTCACGCTCTCCTCAGGCGATCGTCAATAGCTCGAGCATTCGTAGCGTAGTGGCCTCTCTTATGCTAAGCACCATCGCCGAAACCCAGAAATTTTCATCGTCTTCACTCTTGTTGCGATCGATCGAGGGTCTTGCTTCTTCGTTGCCGTTACCATCGCTCAAGCATCATCCGATGAGAAAAACTTTGGGTTAGTGTTTCATCGATCTCATTTGAGTTCTAACTCTCGCATCTCGGTTGCTTTGAAGCCGGGGAACCATGGCGTGCTTTCGCTCACTGTGAAGCAGATTAGGAAGGCATATTGACCAGTCCAACTTCGTTGTTGATGGGTTTGACTCCCCGCTCTCCAATGAAAAAAGGTCTATCCTTTTTTCTCTTCAAAAAGGGTTCTTCCTGATTTGCTTGAGTGTTGTGAATTTTCTTTCAATATTACCAAATTTAGATGAAGCATACCCTAAATACCGAATTTGCTTGATGAGCTTTTTTGTTTGTGGGGAAAAACAAACATGGCAAGGAGTTGTTTTTTCAAATATTCATTAGCGCAATGCAGTGATAAATAAGGTGAAGAGCTGAAAAGTTTTGATTTTTCAATTGCATAACTATGACTTGTAGGTTTGAAATGAATCAGATTAGAGATTTTATTTTTTAAAATTCTTTGCTTTGTTCATCTGCTTATCATCATGGTTTAAAAGTTGGCATTTTTAATTTTATGATTATACGAAAAATAGGGCATGTCATCAACGGTCGTTGGCATTGTAGGACTATTTGTAACCGTAAAGACCCATGCGAGGCTTAACTTCTGTTACAAATTCCATTTGGTGATATATACTAGGATTTAGGAATTTAAGATTTAATTTCCTAAGCAAACTGAATCCTTATAAATTAGGACATCAATTGTGGTTGATAATGCCATGAGGCTAAAGATTATGTGCTTCTACTTGGATTTTGGAAAATTCTTAATTAATATGTAATTGAATCAGATTCGTGATTAATATTGTGTTGACTTGTTTTCTTTTCAAGCATGAAGAATTTTAATGCCCTACTTTCGTTTATTTTAATTACTTCTTTCTTTCTTAACTTGTTTTTTGACAAAAAAGTAGTGCTGGAAGTCCTACTCTTGCTCTACATCAATATATATGACAAGAAATTACGTTACGCGACACATTTTATGAGATAAATGGGTTTCTCTAGTTTAACATTTTTTAGTTAAATGGGGTTCTCTAGTTGATTTCTCTCTGTTTCTGATTGTTTTTATTGGAATTTTGTTTGAATTTTGCAGGAAGATAAGGCAAAAGTTATTCAAACCTTATTGTTTGTTGTTGGAATCCATATGCTGCTTCAGACCCATTTCGGCTGTCGGCTTCCGACAGTGATCGGAGGGTCGTTTATCTTCATCTTCTGACCCTTTCGATTTCTCAGTCACAAATTCGTTTACATTATTAACCCATATGAGGTTTATTTTAAATCTAGGTGTGTTTATACTATTTTTTAATCTTTAAAATCATTTTCGATTTATTTATTGGGTTGATGTATCAGAGACTTGGGTACACTATGAGGACAATACATGGCGCTCTTATTGAGCTTGCAGATTCTTGTGGGGGTTTTCGGGCTTGTGGAGGATTGTGGCAGGTATTTGTTGTTTTGCTTTGTAAATTGCTTGGTTATTTTGGGAATTTCTTGCCTTTGAAATCTCAGTTTCATCAAGTTATTGATCCCAAAAGTATTATGAAGCCTATCTGAATGTTGTTATAGCAAAATTGGTGGTAAAATGTGTGTGTTTTTCCTTTCCTCAAAATATATAGGTGCCGCATAACCAAATTTGGGGTGTGATTTATACTTCTGCACAACCTTCACTCAATTTTCTATTTATTTGTTGGGTTCATGTATTAGAGATTTGAGTACATCATGATGACAATACAGGGCGCCCTTATCACGGGATCGAGCTTGCAGATTCTTATGGGGTTTTCGGGCTTGTGGAGGATTGTGGTCAGGTATTTGTTGTTTTGCTTTGTGAATTGCTTGGTTATTTTGGAAAGTTCTTGCATTTACATTCTCAGTTTCATCAAGTTGTTTATCCCAAAAATATTATGAAGCCTATCTGAATGTTTTTAAGCAAAATTGGTGGTAAAATGTGTGTTTTTCCTTTCCTCAAAAGATATAGGTGTCACGTAACCAAATTTTGGTTGTGATTTATACTTTTGCACAACCTTCACTCATTTTTTCCCAGGCTGATAACTTTTCATGCTTTAAAAAGTGCTCTTCCATTTCTCTAGAATGACATTCATGCATAACTAAGTTCACATATGCAGCAAGTTTTGGGACATCACTATTTTCTAGCTGATGCCCAGTTGTACAACATGCTTGCACATTCTGTGTAGCACATGCTTGTTATTGGGCAGACTATGAATGTACTAAATCACTTGCGATATAATTAGGAATCTATTTTCAATAGATGCTTTAACGTTTCTAGGATATTATATGCCATGGTTCATTTATTCTTTAGTTTTTACATGAAAAGTACATATAATGGCTTTTCATCCAAAGTTGCTTCAATCAGGACCAAATTCTTAAAAGATTCATCATCTGTTATCAGTTTGCATCTAGAGGATGGAACCGTTATTAGAACAAAGGTATCTCAACAAGATTGGGCAATCACATATGGAAGATATTGAACTGTTGTTTTAAAACTATTTTCCCCCGACTTGATCATCTTCTACCAATCAACTTTGCATCACTGTGATATTTTACTGGCCTTAAGACCCATGAGAATAAGTTAAATGCAATTACAATGTTTAGAAAAGTTTTTGAAAAAAAGGGAGAAAAAGTGCGTTGAAAAAGTGACAATGATAATTGTATGTGACTCATATGCACATAATTTGCAATATTGATAGTAAATACTTAGAAAATGATAGTTTGTCGACAAAAAAGCTTTCGACAAGCTATTTAATAGTCTGTAATTGTGATGTGAATTGATGTGACTTGTGTATATAAAACAAGAAATATTGTTAGATAATTGCTTTGTTTCTTTTTTTATGTTTATTATTTTTTAAGATTTGAAAGACTTCTATTCACCTTCCAGTTATCCCTTTTCACTTCTGTTACTTCTATATGCTTAATCCCTAATCAAAAATGTTTTGTTGGTGATCCAAAGGTATTACTCGGGTGTGATGGAATGCAATCCGTGGTGGCTCAATGGTTGGGACTTGCAGCTCCCATTAGTTCTGGCAGGTCAGCTGTCCAGGGATTGGCTATTTATCAAAAAGGCCACAAGATGAAGAATGGTGTCCACCAATTCCTTTCAGATGGAAAAAGGGCTGGTATCATCCTCTTAATGACAAATAGGTCTATTGGTTCTTTACCTTTTGTACTGCGCTAAGAGGTAAATCTCTCTCTTTCTCTTTCTCACACATGCACAGACATGCATAGACAAGCATAGACACATGCATCCCATTTTCTAATGACAAGGACAAGCTTATATACCTGGGGGTAATTAAGTTTCAAAAGATTGCATTGAAAATTAACCTTCCCAACTGATCTGCATATTGATCCCACACCAAACTTGAATGATGGTGAGTATTTTCATGACTGAAGAGATTGTATTACTAAAAACCACTGTGATTCTAAAAAAACAATCGCTTTCTTTTTATGGGCAGAGTCGTCTAGTTGTACATGAAGTATTAACATTATGTGGGTTAGGCGAGGGCAAGGGCAGTCCGGGCAGCGAATGTGGGTTAGGCAAGGAGGAATGGCACATCATATGTATCGACAACATGTATAAAAACTACTTTTTATGGTTTATGTTTTTTTTCTAATTATTTTTATAATGTTTTCACACAAAAAACACACTTATTAAATGTTTGTTGCACTGCAGAAACTAATTTTTGCGGTTGTAGAGACATGCCATTCTTCATGGGTCTGAGCGGGTCTTTGTCTGTATCAAGCATGACGGCTCGCGCGTACACCATGGGGGACGATTACGTCTGGGTTTTGGAGGCCGATGATGAAGGGGGATTACTGATAGGGAGAGGAAGCTTGTGCTCCGTCCACCACCACCGATCGACGACGAAGGGGCATGACTGAGAGGAACAATGCTGTGTCCACCACAGCCATGAGTGTTGTTGTAACTCTATGTCAATACTTGTTTGTCATATGTAGTTAGTTAACTGATGTATGATATCAGCAACGATATGCAAATTTTGTAAAAAATTATGTCACTTTAGTTTTTGAAAAAGATGAGGAAATAAAAACTGTGTTATCTCGATGAATAATGAATATGGTTTGGATAATATTATGTGTGTACGTTCATTAGGATGTGTACAACTACTGCAGGGAGATTTGGAATAACTGTAGCCGCATATTTTTTTTAAATTTTTTACATTTTCTGCAATGTTTTATAGAAGTTGTAATAACTGTTAGACACCATTTTATAGAAGTTATAAAAGAGTTTAAACAACTATTTAAAACAGTTGTAATAGAAGTTTACACAATCTTTTATAAACGTTGTAATATAAGTTTACACAACTCTTAAAGAAAGTTGTAATATTGTTTTACACAACTTTTATAAACGTTGTAATAAAAGTTTACACAACTTTTATTAAAAGTTGTAATAGAAGTTTACAAAACATTTATTAAAGTTGTAATTTCTTTATACACAACCTTTTCTAAACGTTGTAATATAAGTTTACACAACTTTTCAAAAAATTTATAATATTTATCAATTACAACGTTTGCTTACAACATGCAGAAAAAGTGGTCGAAGGAGCCGACCCTATTACAACTTTGCATATTACAATTATTACAACCTGATGGTCGGCCTAGAAAATGAAGGCCCAAATTGTTGAAGCCCAAGCGAATAGGCTAGCCAGAACAAGAGCGAGCCCAAATGAGAAACTCGTCGCTCGCCCGGCTGATCGAGAAGCTCGCCATACAAATCGAGAGAGAGAGGCTTGTCCAACTAGTCAATCGGTAAGCTAGCCAGCCAAGCATAGAGATCGATCGGTACAGCGAAGCTCGCTTTGACGACCTAGGCGGGAGGGTTGACTGGAGGAAGCTGGGGATGCCGAGCTCGGGCGCAAGCTTGACTCTCTCTCAGGTCAACCCTCGACGACCAGGTAGCTCGTAAATATCGCTGACCAAGTGACGTGGGGCCACCTACGCCTCCAATTAATGCCCAAGGTTAAGGACGAGAATTGATGGCAGTCCGTCATATCCCCATTAATGCCTGATTAAGACGGTGCTAAAATATCTCTGACACTCTTGCAGACCCATCGCATCCCTATTAATACTCCAGCAAAGCGCCAGCTGAACCCCAGCTAAGCAGAAGCAACAGCTAATTGGACGGTGATCAACCGACTCTCCCCACTATAAATACCCCCCTCTAGCCATCAACGAGGGGGGTTGGTTGGTAGCAATAAAAAAACTCTCATTTACACATTAGGCTGGATATCGTCCATATATCTGTGCCTTCCACGCAAGCTCGCCATGTTAGGTCACTCTACACTAAGATTGGCTAGCGTGTCCTGCCTCCTTCTAACAAGTCGGTTACTGAATTTACCATCGGTAAGGCCATGGGTTGACAGTCAGCCCAGCCTTTCTGACGAACTGCTCGTTGTGCAGGAACATCGGCCACTCTTCCAAGCGGTCGGCGACCTTTGAGCAATCTTGAATCTGGCGTTTATCCTCTACTAAGATCCAATTAACATGTAATTACTGTACCCTTGATTCCCCTTTGTATAAATCTCATTGTTAGGGGGATTTGACCTGCAACAATTGGCTTCGTCTGTGGAAATGAAGGGTTACACTCATGTCTGGCTCCGCACATACTCGTAACAATTCCTGCCATGGCAAGTCACCCGACGTCACCCTACTGCCACATCCAAGAAAGCTGAGACGACTCGAGGCACTAATCAATAACACTCTGAGGTCTCCCTTGGCTGAGGAGCCTCGTTCTCCCAGAAGGACCCCCCGCTGGATATGCCCATTGAGGGGTCGACGGCTATCATACAGGCCATGGCACGCAACGTCCATGCGAACTTCGTGGCCTTCACCAAGATGATGGAAGACTGGTCGCCGCTAGACCCGTGGGGCCCCCTCCGCCCGACGGCTCCCCTAGACCCCCGAATGTGAGGCAGGACCTCCTTTCCCAGTTCGAATAGGAAGTTGTCGCTCGACAAAGGCAGCTCGGTGAGGAAGATGTTGTTTGACCATGACAGCTGACCATCGCCATGAGGGAGATGCTCTGAGAGAGGAGCTAAGGAGTCCCCTATGAAGCGGCCCAGGGAGTACGAAATTTCCCTAGGCCAAATCTCGTTGCGAAAATTCATCGGTGCAGGAGGTCACAGACCCCGAGACAAGAAGAACTCCTGCATCGGAGCAGAAGCCCCCGTCGATCAGGACGCCATTCTCCTAGGCGTAATGATCACCAAGCGAGGGATTGAGGCAAACCCTGACAAGATATCCGCCCTTATCAACATGAGTGAGCCGAGGATGATCAGAGACTTACAAAGGCTGAATGGGTAGATCGCCACACTGAGGAGATTCCTGTCAAAGTCCACCGAGAGGTTCCTCCCATTCTTTTGCGGAAGGCCCTCAGTATGAAGAAAGGGGCGAGGAAGAAAGTCGAGTGGGACGACTCTTGCACCCAAGCCTTTGGCGAGCTGAAAGCTTATCTGCAAAGCTCATCGCTGCTCGCGAAGCCGGAGGAAGGAGGGCGGCTTGGCCTCATCTAGCCGCCACAGAGGAGGCCGTCAGCTCGGTCCTAATCAAAGAAGATGTAGGCACCCAGAGGCTGGTCTACTATACCAGCCGAGTGCTCCAGGAGGCAGAAACCTGCTATAGCCCTATATAGAAGTTTTCCTACTGCTTAACCCTGACAGCAAGGAAGCTCCAACCCTACTTCCAGGTGCATATGATCCTGGTCGACACCAACTCGTCGCTCGAGAAGAATCTGAAGAGGTTGGAGAGATCGGGCCGGATGCTGAATTGGAGCATCAAACTTAGCGAGTTTGACATCGTCTATAAGCCCAAGGCGGTGATCAATAGTCAGGCACTGGCAGACTTCGTGGCAGAATGCACGGTCGAAGAGCTTGTTGAAGCTTCGCAGGATGTTCAGCCGGGCACGGAAAAACAGAAGCCCGCCATCAATGACCCCCTCAACATCCCTCCGATCCGAGGGAGAGCGATGGAAAATCCATGTAGATGGATAGGCCACAGGCTCGGAGAGCAGAGCCGACATCGTACTAGAGACCCCCCAAGGAGCTTGCTGGAGTATGCACTCTGCTTCAATTTTTCAGTGACCAACAATGTGGTGGAGTACGAGGCCACCCTCAAAACTCTACTAAGCACTTGGGGCAACAAATATGTTGTTGATTAGCGACTTGAGGCTCGTCATCCAACATATACAAGGCAGCTTGAAGCTAGGGAGGACCTGATGAAGCGTTATCTAAAGTGCGCCCTGGCCAAGCTTCAAAAGTTCAGAAGGGCGGAGATCCAGCATCTGCCCCGATCAAACAATCTCTGGGCCAACGCACTCTCAAAGTTGGCATCTTCTTCTTCGTTCGATATAGGAAAGGCCATCTACGTCGAGAGCCTGCTGACACCAAGTATTGAAGAAGGCGAGCTGCTATGCATCGACCAGGAGCCAACGTTGATGAGCCCGATCATAACATCCTTGGAGACCGGGGCCTTGCCCAGAGACCGGCTAAAAGCACGGACGATTGAAAGATATGCCTTGATGTTCGTGATCTTCAGCGGCGAGCTTTATCAGAAGTGTCACGCTTTATGTTAATTGATATGATTTTATTGCCTAATTTCTGTCTTGTCTTATTTTTCAGTTGAAAATGGTGATCTCCCGGGTCCAACAGATATTTTTTGCAGATTATTCAGAGCTCGGGTCTATTTTTATGCATTTTTGGGAAGTTATGCATCTTTTTATTAAATGACATGATTTTTTGGACTAATTTGGTCGTTTCTTATTTTTTTTTCATTTGAAGATAACGATCTCCCTGTTCTAAAGGACATTTTTGCTGATTTTTTTGAGCTCGGGTCTATTTTCTATATTTTCTGGAAGATATGTTACTTTTTATTAAGTGATATCATTTTTGGCCTAATTTTTGTTTTCTCTTATTTTTCAGCTGAAGATGGTGATCCCCCTGTTCCAGCAGGCATTTTTGCGAATTTTTCTGTGCTAAAAGATATTTTCTAAATTTTATTTCAGATATGTATCTTTTTGTTAAATGATATGATTTTTTCGCCTAATTTTGTCTTCTTATTTATTCAATTGAAAATGACGATCTCCCAGTTCCAACGGATATTTGTTAGATTTTTTTCGAGCTTAATATTATTTTTCTACATTTTTTGGAAGTTATGAATCTATGTATTACATGGCCTAATTTTGTCTTCTCTTATTTTTAAGTTGAAAATGGCGATCTTCCCGTTCCAACGGACATTTGGGCGGATTTTTCTTTGCTCTAGGCTATTTTCGACATTTTCTGTAAGATATGAATATTTATATTATCTAATTTCTGTCTTCTCTTATTTTTCAGTTGAAAATGACATTCTTCTTGGTC
This sequence comes from Scilla litardierei, assembly GCA_030789695.1. Classification (NCBI taxonomy): domain Eukaryota; kingdom Viridiplantae; phylum Streptophyta; class Magnoliopsida; order Asparagales; family Asparagaceae; genus Scilla; species Scilla litardierei. Next base: position 25,205,432 of record CM061139.1, read on the forward strand.
CAACGGACATTTTTTTACGGATTTTTCAGAGCTCAGGTCTATTTTTATACATTTTCGAGAAGTTATGGATCTTTTTATTAAATGACATGATTTTTTGGACTAATTTGGCCGTTTCTTATTTTTTTTCGTTGAAGATGGTGACCTCCCGGTTCCAAAAGACATTTTAGGGATTTTTCTAAGCTTCGGGCTATTTTGTAAATTTTCTGTAAGATATGAATCTTTATATTAAATGATATGATTTTTTACCCCAATTTTGTATTCTCTTATTTTTTTAGTTGAAGATGTCGATCTCCTGGTTCCAACAGACATTTTTACAGATCTTTCTCAGCTCGAAACTATTTTCAAAAGTTCATTGAAGATATAGATATTTGTATTAATGATTTGATTTTTATAGCTAAGTTTGTCTTCTCTTATTTTTCAGTTGAAGATGGCGATCTCCCGGTTGCAACGGACAGTTTTACGGATTTTTCTGACCTCGGGGCTATTTTCTAAATTTTCTGGAAGATATAGATCTTTTTGTTAAATGAAATGATTTTTGGCCTAATTTTGTCTTATCTTATTTTTCACTTGAAGATGGCGGTCTCCTGGTTCCAACTTGACATTTTTACAGATTTTTCTGAGCTCCGAGCTATTTTCTATATTTTCTGTATGATATGAATCTTTATATTAAATGATATGATTTTTATAGCCTAATTTTGTGTTCTCTTATTTTTTTAAGTTGAAGATGGCGATCTCCAGATTCCAACAGACATTTTTTCGGATTTTTCTGAGATCGATGCTATTAACTACATTTTTAGGAAGTTATAGATCTTTTAATTAAATGATATGATTTTTTGGAATAATTGGTCGTCTCTTATTTTTCGTTGAAGATGGCGATCTCCAGTTCTAACGATCAATTTTAGGGATTTTCTGATATCCAGACTAATTTCTAAATTTTCTTCAAGAAATGAATCTCTATATTAAATGATTAGATTTTTAGCCTAAGTTTGTCTTCTCTTATTTTTCAATCGAAGATGACGATCTTCCGATTCCAAGGGACATTTTGCATTTTTTCAGCTCGGAACTATTTTCAAAAGTTCATTGAAGATATTAATCTTTTATTAAATGATATGATTTTTAAAGACTAAGTTTGTCTTCTCTTATTTTTCAGGTGAAGATGGCGATCTCCCAATTCCAACAGACATTTTTGCAGATTTTTCTGACATCGTGGCTATTTTCTAAATTTTCTGGAAGATATGGATGTTTTTATTAAATGATATGATTTTTGGCCTAATTTGTCTTCTCATATTTTTCTGTTGAAGATGGCGATCTCCCGGTTCCAACAAACATTTTTCAGATTTTCTGCTCTCCAGTCTATATATTCTATATTTTTTGTTAGATATGAATCTTTATATTAAATGTTATGATTTTTATAGCCTAATTTTGTCTTCTCTTATTTTCAATTGAAGATGGTGATCTCCCGGTTCAAACGGATACTTTTGCGGATTTTACTTAGCTCTATATTTTCTGGAAGATGTGTATCTTTTTATTAAATGATATTATTTTGGCATAATTTTGTATTCTCTTTTTTTAAGTTGAAGATGGCGACCTCCCTATTCCAACGGACATTTTTGTGGATTTTACTTAGGTGAATTTTTTATTATGATTTTTGGCATAATTTTGTTTTCTCTTATTTTTCAGTTGAAGATGGCGATCTCCCTGTTCCAACAGATATTTTATGCATATTTTTTGAGTCTATTTTCTACATTTTCTGGAAGATATGGATCTTTTTATTAAATGATATCATTTTTATAACCTAATTTTGTCTTCTCTTATTTTTAAGTTGAACATTGTGATCTCCCGATTCCAAAGGACATTTTTACGGATTAATTTTACATCGGGGTTATTTTCTAAATTTTTTGTAAGATATGAATCTTATTATTAAATTATATGATTTTTGCCTAAGTTTGTCGTTCTCGTATTTTTCAATTGAAGATAGCGATCTCCCGATTCCAACGAACATTTTTACCGATTTTTATGAGCCCTGTCTATTTTCTACATTTTATGGAAGATATGGATCTTTTATTAAATGATATGATTTTTATAGCATACGTTTCTCTTCTCTTATTTTTTTTGTTGTAGACGGAGATCTATCGGTTCCAATGCACATTTTTTCAGATTTTTCTTAGGTTTGGGCTATTTTTTACATTTTCTGGAAAACATGGATCCTTTTATTAAATGTTTGTTATAAATAGGGTCTAATGGGCCTATTGGGTATCCACCCACATTGAATAATATGTATATGAGGCTAGGGGTTTCCTAGCCCTTAACCCTCCACAACACGTTATCAGCACGACTGCTCGTGGAAAAGACGACGGCTCGTGAGAGGGAGGTGGCCCGCCGAAGCTCCGATGACTTTTTCTACAATGCAACACTTCGCGAGACGACACGGATTTTTCAGGCATCCTTCATCGAACGCTGCTAGATCTGGAGGATGGATCTAGAGGTAATCACACAAAAACTCAATATAAACCTATTTTTTCGTAAAATATGTTTAGATCTGCTAAATCTTGGACCAAAATCGATGTTTTACAAAATAAAAATCAAATTTTTATGACAAGAACATTGATTACAAAAATAAAAATTGGATTTTGTAACAAAAATCGGATTTTTAAGATGATGGAGATATTTTCTCAGTATACGAAGGGACTCCTCATTTTTTCATCAATATTTAAATAAGCAGATGGTGTTTGATAGGCTCTTATGTTACAAGTTGCCCAACGATGCAACAATCTATGTCGCTTGTCTTGCATGTGCAACATGCTAATTAATTATTTAACTGTATTAATGCTGTAAAATTCTTTTGGTGCATGCTTGTTTATACAAACAAGTACTCTCATGTTTAGGATCCATGTGTTACAATATTAATTTGTAGTACTAATAGTAGTACATCACTGTGAGGAAGCCCCAAAACCCTCATGAGATGAGAGGTCTAAGGGATAATTCCTAGATATACCTTAACGGGCTGGCTCATATCATTTCTCTTTATTTATTTGAGACCTTTTGCATTATACGCCTTCCACCCGCCTGCAAGGGGCTCCGTCGCCCCGAAGGCGGCGCCCCCTGCATCGACATGCCCGCCACAGGGGGGCCCACTGCCCCGAAGAAAACGTCTCCCACCACGCCCTTCTTCTTCTTCAGAAGGGGGGCCAGCCTTGACGGCCAGGCAAAACCCTCGCGCCTTCATGTCCTATGTCTCAATAAACGCCGACAAAGGGGGCTCGTAGCTCTGCTGGCTGCAGCCCCCCACATATCCGATCACCACCAGTAAAGGGAGGGGGCTCCGCAGCCCTGACGGCCATGTCCCCCGCACCCAAAATCATAGCCAAGGGTTTTTCGTGGTCCTGAAGGACGCCGTCGCGTCCTCGCGTACCCTTCACGGCCCTAACGCTCGTCACCGCACTAATCACGCGAAAACTAACCCAAACCGTAATTAGGGTCTTTGGACAGCCATGTATGACGGGGAATTCTAAATTTTATATAGGGCTTTTCGAGACGTATAATTAATTCTCCCTTTTACCATTATATGCCTGAAGCATATATATGATGAAAATTTTAAATGCACATAGCATAATTATATATCTGCAATTAAATATTTTGAATGCTTGTTGCATAACTACATGCCTGTGATGAAAACTTTAAATGCCCGTAGCATAATTATATATCTGCAATTAAATCTTTTGAATGCATGTTGCATAACTACATGCTTGTGATGAAAACTATATATAGTTCTGCTGCATATCCTATGTTCTGTGATGCACATTTTTTAGCATGCCAAAATCTCTATGATATATTTTTAATTCCTGTAGCATAACTATATGTCTGCGATGAAATTATTTGAATGCTTGCAACATATAAATAACATGTGTATACATCATATAAGTTTCAAGTCATGTTAACTGAGCATACATTTTTAGCTCACATGCTTGATATTGTTTGCATGGATAATTTAGTTTCTTTCAACTATTTTATAGAGCATACCTTTTTAGCTTATAAGATTTATATTTTGTGCATGCTACATCATTAAATGTTACATATTGCACACTTATATGCTCATTCAATGCTTATGCTCATGCTCATGATATGACAATGTTTTATGAAAACAAACCAATCATAATTTCAAAATGTTTAACATCATATCTACTTAGACAAATTGAACCTAAAGTTCAAATCAAATTAAAAGTCAACACTCTTTTACTCAAATAAAATAAAAATTACCAAATATGATGGATTATGCGAAAATCAATTATGCGATCTTTTTAGAGACACACATTTTGCGGTAAATAGATCTCTCAGTGCTATGGTCTTTATAAACCAATATTGACACCGGCAGTTGTCATAACACCGCTAAACTCTTTTAGAATAATTTCACTATACAAGGTATAATTCTTAATCTAGCCTTAATTTTAAGCATACACCCGAAGTCGTGGCTTAATAGATAAGTGAGAAATTATAAATTTCGTAGCCACGTATTTGTTTCCCCTTGAGCATGATTCTCTATCCATATAATACTTGAATGACTCGATAAAAATGGCCTGAAGGCCATACTTGAGCATTCAAATAGACTTTTAAAAGTCTCTCATATATTAGAAAAGTGGAAATATAGAAACTAATTCATTTCTCTTGTATATGTCTACTTAGTAAGACTAATATTCATTCTTCCTTATAAATGACAATAAGGAAGACTGAAAACAGGGAAAGTCCTGAATAAAATGAGATATGGAAGATATGATATACCTCAACATGGAGTAAACAATGGCAAACCAATATCAGACCAGAAGTTTTGATAAGACACATAATGCTTTTGCACCATAAATGAGCATTAACTTATGCCATATAAAAATATATACATACCTAGTCTAAACGACGAAAGTCAATTGACCTTGTGTATATCTAGCTACTCCCTGATGACAAATAAACTTTGAAAACAAATTTAATCTGTTGACATAAAATAATTCTTAATGAGTATAGTTGCAGACGTATGCTATCAAAAATATTTAACCATAATAATAGTCCAATTGAAAACTTATTTTGGACATCTACTTGAGATACAGGCTTTACAAACCTGAATAATCTATATGATGATACCTAGTACTCTTCAAAATCAATAAAAGAAACTTACCAAGTTTTGATGGATATTCGTCAAAACGAAATCCCTAATTAATGATTCAAGAAATCGATGAAGACTAAAGCTTTGTCCCATTATGATCCGCATAATAGTCAATGTGAAGATGTAATCCTTCACATTTAGAACACAATTCACCTATTATCGAACATAATTAATTTGAGCATTTTAATGGACTTTCAAAAGTCCCACATAAATTCGAAAAGAGGAATTAATTTGGAACACCAGAAGTGTCCAAAATCAACCAACTTTGGAACGATGTTACTCTAGATTGATGATGTAAGACAACATTAACCAATCCATAAATCTGACGAGCCCGAAGATTCTTCAAAATGGGTGAAACTTTCATTGTCCCATTCAAAAGGAAAAAATGATTATGAGATCATCTCCATTCATGTGGACATTGACTCTCTTTACTTCCTCAAAAGAATTTAATATGATATATTTACTATCATCATTAACATAATAAGGCCTTTAGGTCTCTTGAGAGTATTTGAGGGATAAAAGCGGACTTATCCACTCCCTACCTAGGGCTGATGATGTACTTAAGAGTACTCATCCATACATCGGTCATTATCAAACCTATTATCCAACCATGGTCCATCTTGTAACAGGTTATAAGACACATTAATAAAGGGCGAGAACATTGGATAACACTGGGAAATCAAATAATATTTACAACCGGAATAATGTCGAACACCCTGAAGTTTGTGTTCACACCCAAAATGGGTTATATAAATAAATCAATAAAGTGATTTAAACAGATTACTTATCCATTAAAAATCCAGTTGTAGGTGACTATACATGAACATGCAATTACAATGCACACCATCAAAATGCCTCCTTAGAACCTATTTATATGAGCCTGATCACCTCATATAAATAGTTTCTGAGAACCCCTAACGGGGGAAGCGTTTAGAGCACATCTTACAGATTGTGCCATGATGTGTACGCATCCCCATATCACCATTAAAACCCATCAAAATGCACTCCAAACAGGGGAAGCATTTAAATTTACTTCTCTTAAGATGTGCATTGATGGACACTCCTTTAAAGATTCGATGAGATCCTGAAGATCTTTCACATTCAGAAATCTTTAATTTCCCAATATAAGGTTCGACAGAAATATTATAATCTTCCATAAGCATGGAGTACAATTTGACCATTTCAAACATTAATACCTATGATCTGATTATCATTAAATTGTGATGAGATCCTGAAAATCCAAACTTATGAAACTGTTAAATAGTTATCAGACATAGTTACTGACAATATAAATATTGTCAAATTCACACATCCAAGCTGCTAAAAATCCAACTAGGATTGACATACCAAATATAATGGATGCAATCCACCAGTAGCAGAAGTGGATGTTCTCAATGGATGAGAGGACAACCACGAGGCTCCAAAACGAGAATAACTCCTGGAGACCCTAAAGCAATACCACCACATGAAAGTGAGCTCATCTCCATATCCTCTCCCTTTCCAGAACCTCTAGAAGAGATGAATCTGGAATAAATTAAAATATTATTGAATAATGTACGTACAAGGGGGAGGTGTTTGGATAAAAAACACACTTGTCGACAATTACTCACATTTCATTTTGCCATTTAAATGATAAATATCGTTCCACACTTCGTTTCCTGAAGCAAACATAGAGATTGGCCAATAATGTGGAACGAGGCAATAATAAGTTGAGTTGGACTCACTTATGAAATATGAAGATTTTGGACCTGAAGTCCTGATATCAAAAGATATCAAACCTGTGGGCTAATCGAGTATTGTATAAACATAAACATAAATAAATAAAATCATATACTATAAGCAATACGCTATAGCTTAGAGGTTTATTTTGCTGAAACCAAGAAGTAATCAAGTGAGATGAACTTGACTCACTACAAAATTATATAAACTGATGCATCACGCTCCTTGGTCATAGTTACGAAAACCATGCGATTGGCAAAGGAAATTTTGGGCTATATTGCTATCGATGATGTGACAACATAACCTTACGGATTTCCTCCTTATTTGCATGGATAGATTTTTGGGACATCTATCCTATGAAATTATCATCCTTAAGATGACACCATCATCCAGAAGATGAATTATCATCCATAAGATGAAATTATCATCCTGAAGATGACACCATCATCCAGAAGATGACACCATCATCCAGAAGATGAATTATCATCCAGAAGATGAATAATCATCATAAATATGAAATTATCATCCTGAAGATGAATAATCATCCAGAAGATGAAAACATCATACCAAAGATGCCTTATCATCCAGAAGATGAAATTATCATCCCGAAGATGAATAACATGGACATTAAACTTCATACACCCGAAGTTGATAAAGAAACATGGACAATTGCAATCCACTAATACACCTACTGGTTGTATGAATGCACATTTAGTCTCCTTCCGTTCGCTGGAAGTGGGCAAGGATATCCTAGGTCCTGAAGTGCCTTACTTGAGGATTTTTGGTACACTCCTTTATTTGGCCAACTACACACAAATCTAGAGAGCATTAGCAGTAAATCTGGTAGCTAGATACAGTGCAGTACCTGCAGCACACCACTGAACCAAAGATATGTAGCGTCTGCGCTACCTCTAAAAGTCAAGGATCATCCTACATGTTAAATGTATTTGCAGATACATGTTACAGATCATCGTGATGACTACAACAAATGAATGACCAACTCCTGAAGACCAGCAAAGCATGCTTCCTAGGCAACACCAATCCCACCATCCCGAGAGGCTCATCATCCAAGAATAAAATCATGAGTATGCAGAGCCAGGTCCTACAGTACCTCATAGACACAGTGACGACTGGGTCAGAGACGTGGAGCAACCTACCGAGTCTGTAGACCACTCCTCCTCAGAAGATCTCCCTCAGATTCAGTAGCTACCATAAATGAATGATACGTGTATAGATGAGCAATATTTGTATAGATGAGCGATGTCTTGTACTTTGTACTTATTTCCAGAATACTGTAAGAGATTGGCGTATAGTTGCATAGGAGATCAGCAAGCCTACAGCTTGTATAGATCATAGGGATCCAAATGAATGTTGTACTCTTTTTCCTTGGCTATTGGTTTTTTTCCACTGTGTTTTCCATAGCTAAAGATTTTAACGAGGTAATCTCATTGACTCTGGATCCAGAAGTATCCACCCCTAAATACTTCCACTAATAGGGGAAGTTATGGAGAACTGTACTCTTTTTCCTTGGCTATTAGTTTTTCCCACTGTATTTTCCATAGTTAAAGGTTTTAACGAGGCAGTTATTCCTAACTTAGGATCTGGAAGTATCCACCCCTTATGATACTCATAAAAACTATGGATCATGCAGTATTCATATGTTGAGTATACAACGATGGTTGGATAAGGGGAAGTGTTATGAATAGGGTCCAGTGGGCCTATTGAGTATCCACCCACATTGAATAATATATATATGAGGCTAGGGGTTTCCTAGCCCTTAACCCTTCACAACAATGGTATGATTTTTTGGCCGAATTTTCTCTTTTCTTTTTTCAGTTGAAGATATCAATATCTCAGTTCAAAAGGGATTTGTGCGGATTTTTTTGAGCTACGGGCTCTTTTGTACATTTTCTGTAAAATATGTTTCTTTATATTAAATGATATGATTTTCATAGCCTAATTTTGTCTTCTCTTATTTTTTTTTTCAATTGAAAATGGCGATCTCCCAGTTCCAACGGACATTTTGGCAGATTTTTCTGAGCTCGGGGCTATTTTTCTATATTTTTGGAAAGTTAGATATATTTTTATTAAATGATAGGATTGTTGGCCTATTTTTCCTTCTCTTATTTTTTTAGTTGAAGATGACGATCTTCCGGTTCCAACGACCATTTTTGCCTATTTTTCTAAGCTCGAAACTGTTTTCTACAGTTTATTGAAGATAAGGATCTTTTTATTAAACGATATGATTTTGTAGACTAAGTTTGTCTTATCTTATTTTTAAGTTGAATACGACGATCTCACGTTTCCAACGGACATTTTTTGCGAATTTTTCTATGCTTCGGGCTATTTTCAACATTTTCTGCAAGATATGGATATTTATATTAAATGATATGATTTTTAAAGCGTAATTTTGTCTTCTCTTATTTTTCAGATGAAGATGGTGATCTTCCGGTTCCAACAGACATTTTTACGGATTTTTCTCAACTCATGGCTATTTTCTACATTTTCTGTAAGATATGAATCTTTATATTAAATGATATGATTTTATAGCCTAATTTTGTCTTCTCTTATTTTTCAAGTTGAAGATGGGGATCTCTCTGTTTCAACGGAAATTTTGCATATTTTTCTGAGCTCGGGGCTATTATATATATTTTCTGGAAGATAAGAATTTTTATATTAATTGATATGATTTTTGTTGCCCAATTTTTTCTTCTCTTATTTTCTAATTGATGATGGCGATCTTTTTATTAAATGATAAGGGTTTTTGTTCTTAATTTGTCTTCTCTAATATTTCGGTTGAAGATATCGATCTCCCGGTTCCAACGGACCTTTTTTGCAGATTAATTGAGCTCTAGGCTATTTACCATATTTTCTGGAAGATATGGATCGTTTTATTAAATGATATCAGAGAAGACAAAATTAGGCCAAAAAATATCCATTGTAACTAGGACCATCTTCAACTAGTAAGATATATATCATTTTCTGAGCATGGTGCTATTTTCTACATTTTATGAAAGATATGAATCTTTTTATTAATTGATATGATTTTTGTAGCCTAAATTTGTCTTCTCTTATTTTTCCAATTGAAGATGTTGACTTTTTATTAAATGATATGATATTTTGGCCTAATTTCGTCTTCTCTTATATTCTAGTTGAAGATGGCGATCTCTCAGTTCTAACGAACATTTTTGCAGATTTTTTTGAGCTCCTGCTATTTTCCACATTTTTGGAAGATATGGGTCATTTTATTACATGATATGATATTTTGGCCTAATTTTGTCTTCTATTATTTTCCAATTAAAGATGGCGATCTTCTGATTCCAACGGATATTTTTGGGGATTTTTTAAGCTCGGGGCTATTTTCTACATTTTATTGAATTAACATATCTTTTTATTAAATGATATTTTTATATCCTAAATTTGTCTTCTCTTATTTTTCAATTGTACATGGCGATCTCCCGGTTCCAACGGACATTTTTGCGGAATTTTCTAACCTCGAGACTATTTTCTACATTTAATTGAAGATATCAATCGTTTTATTAAATGATAAGATTTTCGTAGCCTAATTTTCTAGAAGATATATATTTTCTTAATAAATTATATGAATGTTGGCCTAATTTTGTCTTCTCTTATTTTTAAGTTGAAGATGGCGATCTCCTGGTTCCAACGTACATTTTTGGGATTTTTCTGAACTCGGTGTTATTTTCTACATTTTGTGGAAGATATGTATTTTGTATTAAATGATATGATTTTTAGATCCTACGATTGTCTTTTCTTATTTTTCAGTTGGAGATGTCGATCTATCATTTCGAACGAACATTTTTGCGATTTTTCTTAACTTGGGGCTATTTTTCAACATTTTCTAGAAGATATGGATCTTTTTATTAAATAATAAGATTTTGGCCTAATTTTTTCTTTTCTTTTTTCAGTTGAAGATGGTGATCTCCCAGTTCCAAAAAAAATTGAGCGGATTTTTCTGAGCGTCGGGCTATTTTCTACATTCTCTCAGATATGAATCTTTATATTAATTGATATGATTTTTATAGCCTAATTGTGTCGTTTCTTATTTTTTTCCAGTTAAATATGGCGATCTCCTGGTTCCAACGGATATTTTTGCAGTTTTTCTGTGTTCGTGGCTATTTTCCTACATTTTACGGAAGAAATGGTCATTTTATTAAATAATATGATTTTTAGGCCTAATTTTGTATTCTCTTATTTTCTGTTGAAGATGGCAATCTCCTGGTTCCAACGGACATTTTTGCGCATTTTTCTAAGCTCCGAGCTATTTTCTACATTTTTTGTATAATACTAATCTTTTTATTAAATAATATGATTTTGATAAACTACTTTTGTCTTCTCTTATTTTTCTTGTTGAAGATGGCGATCTTCCGGTTTCATTGGACATTTTTGCAGATTTTTTTGACATCGGACCTATTTTCTACATTTCATTGATGAAATGAATCTTTTATAGCCTAAATTTGTGTTCTCTTATTTTTTTTCAGGTTAAAATGGCGATCTCTCGGTTCTAACGGACATTTTGAAGGATTTTTATGATATCAAGACTATTTTCTACATTTAATTGAAGATATGAACCTTTTCATTAAGTGATATGATTTTTGCACCCTAATTTTGTCTTTTCTTATTTTTCAGTTGAAGATGACGACCTCCGGGTTACAATGGACATTTATGCGGATTTTTATGTGCTCGAGAATATTTTGTACATTTTATTGAAGACATAGACAAATTTATTAAATGATACGATTTTATAGCCTAATTTTGTCTTCTCTTATTTTTCAGTTGAAGACGGTGATCACTCGGTTCCAACAGATAATTTTAGGGATTTTTTTGAGCTTGGGACTATTTTTCTACATTTTCGAGAAGTTATGGGACTTTTTATTAAACGATATGATTTTTTTTCCTAATTTTGCCTTCTCTTATTTTTTTAATTGATTATGTCGATCTCCTGGTTCCAACAGACATTTTTACGAATTATTCTGACCTCGAGGCTATTCGACATTTTTTTGGAAGATCTGTATTTTTTATTAAATGATATGATTTTTATATCCTCAGTTTGCCTTCTCGTATTCATTTGAAGATGTCAATCTACTGGTTCCAATGTATATTTTTGTCGATTTTTCTTAGCTTGGGGATATTTTTCTATATTTTTTGAAAAATATGTACCATTTTATTAAATGTTATGATTTTTTGGCCAAATTTTATCTTCCTTTTGTTATTTGAATATGGCTCTCTCTCAGTTCCAACGGACATTTGTACAGATATTTTTGAGCTTCGGGCTATTTTTTACATTTTCTGTAAGATATGGATATTTGTATTAAATGATATGATTTTTATATCCTAATTTTGTCTTCTCTTATTTTTCAGTTGAATATGACGATCTCCCGAGTCCAACAGATATTTTTGCGGATTTTTCAGAACTCGAGGCAATTTTATACATTTTCGGGAAGGTATAAATCTTTTTTAAAATGATATGATTTTTTGGCCTAATTTTGTCTTCTCTTATTATTTTTGTTGAAGATGGCGATCTCCTAATTCCAATAGACATTTTTAGGGATTTTCTGAGATTTAATCTATTTCTAAATTTTCAGTAAGATATGAATATTTATATTAAATGACATATTTTTATGCCGAATTTTGTCTTATCTGATTTTTTAGTTGAAGATGGTGATCTTTCGGTTTAACGGATTATTTTGTGGATTTCTCTGATCACAGTGATATTTTCTAAACTCTCTAGAAGAAATGGATCTTTTTATTAAATGACAGGATTTTTTGCCTAATTTTGTCTTCTATTATTTATCAGTTGAAGATGGCAATCTCCCGGTTCCAATGAACATTTTTGCTGATTTTCCTGAGCTGCTATTTTCTAAACTCTCTAGACGTTATGGATCTTTTTATTAATGATATGAATTTTGGCCTAATTTTATCTTCTCTCATTTTACAGTTAAAGATGGCGATCTCCTGGTTCCAACGAACATTTTTCCAGACTTTACTGAGCTTCGAGCTATTTTCTACATTTTCTGCACGATACAAATCTTTGTATTAATGATTTGATTTTTATAACCTAATTTTGTCTTCTTTAATTTTTAGTTGAAGATGGCAATCTCCCGATACCAACAGACATTTTTGCGGATTTTCTGAGATCAGTGCAATTTTCCTACATTTTCAGAAAGTTATGGATCTTTTTATTAAACGATATGATTTTTGGTCTAGTTTTGTCTTCTCTTATTTTTAAATTCAATATGGCGATCTCCCTATTCTGACGGACATTTTTGCGGATTATTCTAACCTCAGGGCTATTTTCTAAATTTTCTTGAAGATTTGAATCTTGTTATTAAATTATATGATTCTTGGCCTAAGTTTTCTTCTCTTATTTTTTCAATTGAAGATGGCGATCTCCCCGTTCCAACGGATATTTTTGCCAATTTTTATGAGCTTGGAGCTATTTTCTACATTTTATGGAAGATAAGGATCTTTTTATTAAATGATATAATTTTATAGCATACGTTTCTCTTCTCTTACTTTTTTCAGTTGAAGATGGCGATCTACCGGTTCCAAAGCATATTTTTGTGGGTTTTTCATAACCTTGGGCAGTTTTTCTACATTTTCGGGAAAATATGTATCTTTTTATTAAATATTATGATTTTTAGGCCAAATTTTGTCTTTCTTTTTTCAGTTGAATAAGGCGATCTCTCAGTTCCAATGAACATTTGACTGGATTTTTTAGCGCCTGACTATTTTCTACATTTCGGTAAGAAATGGATCTTTATATTAAATGATATGTTTTTAAATCATAATTTTATCTTCTCTTATTTTTCAGTTGAAAATGGCGATCTCCAGGTTCCAGCGGACATTTTTACGGATTTTTCTGAGCTCGGGGCTATTTTTCAACATTTTCACAAAGTAACTTATCTTTTATTAAAGGTTATGATTTTTTGACCTAATTTTGTCTTCTTTTATTTTTCAGTTGAAGATGGCGATTTACCAGTTCCAACGGACATTTTTGTGGATTAATCTGACCACGAGGATATTTTCTAAATTGTATGATATTGATCTTCTTTTTAAATGATATGAGTTTTGGCCTAATTTTATCTTCTCTTATTTTTCAGTTGAAGACGGCGATCTCCCGATTCCAACAGACATTTTTGTTGGTTTTTCTTAGCTTGGTGCTATTTTCTACATTTTATGAAAGATATGTATCTTTTTATTAAATGATATGATTTTTATAGCCTACGTTTGTCTTCTCTTATTTTTCAGTTCAAGGTGACGATCTACTGTTTCGAACAGACATTTTTGCTGATTTTTCTTAGCCAGGGATAATTTTTCTACATTTTCTGGAAGATATGTACCTTTTTATTAAATATTATGATTATTTGGCCTAATTTTGTATTCTCGTTTTTTCAGTTGAAGATGGCAATCTCCCGATTTCAACGGACATTTGAGCGGATTTTTCTGAGCTATGGACTATTTTTCTATATTTTTTGTAAGATATGAACCTTTTTATTAAATGATATGGTTTTTACAGCCTAATTTTGTTTTCTGTTTTTTAAATTGAAGATGTCCATCCCCGGGTTCAAGCGGACATCTTATCTTATATTTCTGAGTACGGGGCTATTTTCCATATTTTCTGGAAGATATGAATCATTTTATTAAATGGTATCATTTTGGCCTAATTTTGTATTCTTTTATTTTTCAGTTAAAGATAGTGACCTCCCGGTTCCAACGGACATTTTTAGGGGTTTTTCTGAGCTTCAGACTATTATCTAAATTTTCTGGAAGACATGAATATTTAAATTAAATGATATGATTTTTAACCTAATTTTGTCTTCTCATATTTTTCAGTTGAGGATGTCGATATCCCAGTTCCACCGGACATTTTTGCGGATTTTTCTCAGCTCGAAACTATTTTAAAAAGTTCGTTGAAGATATGGATCGTTGTATTAAATGATATAATTTTTATAGACTAAGTTTGTCTTCTCTTATTTTTCATTTGAAGATGGCAATCTCCCAGCTCCAACGAACGTTTTTGCGGATTTATCTGACCTCGGGATATTTTCTAAATTTTTTGTATGATATTGATCTTCTTATTAAATGATATGATTTTTGGCCTAATATTATCTTCTCTTATATTTTTGTTGTAGATGGCGATCTCTAGGTTCCAACGAACATTTTAAGGGATTTTTCTGAGCTTCAGACTATTTTCTATATTTTCTTTAAAATATGAATCTTTATATTTAATGATATTCATTTTATAACCAAATTTTGTCTTCTTTTATTTTTCAGTTGAAGATGGCGATCTTCCGATTCCAATGGACATTTTTGCGGATTTTTCTGAGATCAGTACTATTTTTCTACATTTTCGAAAAGTTATGGATCTTTTTATTAAATGAAATAATTTTTTGGCCTAAATTTGTCTTCTCTTATTTTTATGTTGAAGATAGATCTCCCGGTTCTAATAGACAATTTTTTGCAATTTCTGACCTCAGTGCTATTTTCTAAATTTTCTGGAAGATATGGATCTTTTTATTAGATTATATGATTTTTGGCCTAAGTTTGTCTTCATTTATTTTTCAGTTGAAGATGGTAATCTCCCGATTCAAACAGATATTTTTGCTGATTTTTCTAAGCTCGGTGCTATTATCTAGATTTTGTGTAAGATATGTCTCTTTTTATTAAATGATATGATTTGTATAACCTACATTTGTCTTCTCTTAATTTTTCAGTGGAAGATGGCGGTCTACCGTTTCTAATAGATATTTTTGTCGATTTTTCTTTGAATATGGCAATTTTTCTACATTTTCTGGAAGATATGGACCTTTCTACAAATGATAAGATTTTTCAGCCTAATTTTGTCTTCTTTTGTCTTCTGCAGATGGTCATCTCGGGGTTCAAACATCATTTTTGCGTATTTTTCTGACCAAGGGGCTATTTTCTAAATTTTTGGAAGGTATGGATCCTTTTATTAAATTATATGATTTTTGGCCTAAGTTTGTCTTCTCTTATTTTTTTTAATTGAAGATGGCAATCTCCCAGTTCTAATAGATATTTTTGCTGATTTTTCTTGAGCTCGGTGCTATTTTCGACATTTTATGAAGATATGTATCTTTTTATTAAATGAAATGATTTTTATAACATATGTTAGTCTTCTCTTATTTTTTAGTTGAAGATGGCAATCTACCGTTTTCAATGGACATTTTTGCTGAATTTTCTTAGTTTGAAGCAGTTTTCTACATTTTCTGGAAGATATGTACCTTTTTATTAAATAATATGAGTATTTGGCCTAATTTTGTCTTCTCTTTTTCAGTTGAAGATGTCGATCTCCCGGTTCCAACAAACATTTGAGTGGATTTTACTGAGCTCCGGACTATTTCTGCATTTTCTGTAAGATATGGACCTTTTTATTAAATGATATTGTTTTACAACCTAATTTTTTCTTCTTCTTTTTTCAGTTGAAGGGGGCCATCTCCGGGTTTAAACGAACATTCTTGCGTATTTTTTTGAGTTCAGGGCTATTTTCTGCATTTTGTGGAAGATATGAATATTTTTATTAAATGATAACATTTTGGCCTAATTTTGTCTTCTCTAATTTTTCAGTTGAAGATGGCGTTCTCCCGATTCCAACGGACATTTTTAGGGATTTTCCTAAACTCCGGTCTATTTTCTAAATTTTCTGTAAGTTATGAATATTTATATTAAATGATATGCTTTTTAATCCTAAATTTGTCTTCTTTTATTTTTTCAGTTGAAGATGTCGATCTCCAGATTCCAACGGACATTTTTGCGGATTTTCTCTACTCAGAACTATTTTCAAAAGTTCATTGAAGATATGTATCTTTTTATTAAATGATATGATTTTTTATAGACTTAGTTTGGCTTCCCTTATTTTTCAGTTGAAGATGGCGATCTCCCGGTTCCAACAGACATTTTGGCGGATTTTTCTGACCTTGAGGCTATTTTTCAAATTTTCTGGAAGATATAAATATTTTTATTAAATGATATAATTTTTGGCTTAATTTGTCTTCCTTATTTTTCAGTTAAAGATGGCGATCTCTCGGTTCCAACGGATATTTTTTGGGATTTTTCTGGGTTACAGGCTATTTTCTACATTTTCTTTAAGATATGAATCTTTATATTATAGAATGATTTTTATAACATAATTTTGTCTTCTATTATTTTTCAGTTGAAGATGGCAATCTCCCGATTCCAACTGACATTTTCACGGATTTTTCTGAGATCAATACTATTTTCTACATTTTCAGAAAGTTATGGATCGTTTTATTAAATGATATAATTTATTGGCCTAAATTTGTCTACTCTTATTTTTATATTGAAGATGGAGATCTTTCGGTTCTAACAGACATTTTTGCGGATTATTCTGACCTCGAGGCTATTTTCTAAATTTTCTGGAAGATATGGATTTTTTATTAGATTATAAGAGTTTTGGCCTTAGTTTGCTTCGCTCATTTTTCAATTGAAGATGATGATCTCCTGGTTCCAACAGATATTTTTGTCGATTTTTCTAAGCTCGGTGCTATTTTCTACATTTTATGTAAGATATGACTCTTTTTATTAAATGATATGATTTTTATAGCCTACATTTGTCTTCTCTTAATTTTTCAGTTGAAGATGGCGGTCTACCGTTTCCAACAGACATTTTTGCTGATTTTTCTTAGAATGTGGCATTTTTTCTACATTTTTTTGGAAGATATGGACATTTCTACTAAATGATAAGATTATTTATGGCAATCTCCCAGTTCCAACGGACATTTTTGCGGGTTTTTCTGAGCTTCGGACTATTTTCTACATTTTCTGTAAGATATGGACCTTTTTATTAAATGATATGGTTTTACAGCCTAATTTTGTCTTTTGTAGATGGCCATCACCGGGTTCAAACAACATTTTTGCGTATTTTTCTGACCTCGGGGCTATTTTTAAAATTTTTGGAAGGTATGGATCTTTTTATTAAAGTATATGATTTTTGGCCTAAGTTTGTTTTCTCTTATTTTTCAATTGAAGATGGCGATCTCCCAGTTCCAATAGACATTTTTGCTGATTTTTCTGAGCTTGGAGCTATTTTTGAATTTTATGGAAGATATGTATCTTTTTATTAAATGGTATGATTTTTATAACCTATATATGTTTTCCCTTTATTTTTTAGTTAAAGATGGTAATCTACCATTTCAATGGACATTTTTGCCGATTTTTCTTAGTTTGGAGCAATTTTTCTACATTTTTTGGAAGATATGTACCTTTTATTAAATAATATGAGTATTTGGCCTAATTTTGTCTTCTCTTATTTCAGTTGAAGATGTCGATCTCCCAGTTCCAACTAACATTTGAACGGATTTTTCTGAGATCCGGACTATTTTCTGCATTTTCTGTAAGATATGGACCTTTTTATTAAATGACAGCATACTTTTGTCTTCTGTTTTTTTAGTTGAAGAGGGCCATCTCCGGATTTAAACGAACATTCTTGCGTATTTTTTTGAGTTCGGAGCTATTTTCTCCATTTTGTAGAAGATATGAATATTTTTATTAAATGATATCATTTTGGCCTCATTTTGTCTTCTCTAATTTTTCAGTTGAAAATGGCGTTCTCCCGGTTCCAACAGACATTTTTAGGATTTTTCTGAGCTCCATACTATTCTAATTTTCTGTAATATATGAATATTTATATTAAATGATATGCTATTTTAAGCCTAAATTTATCTTCTCTTATTTTTCAGTTGAAGATGTCGTTCTCCCGGTTCCAACGGACATCTGCTCAGAACTATTTTCAAAAGTTCATTGCAGATATGGATCTTTTTATTAAATGATATGATTTTTGTATACTAAGTTTGTCTTCACTTATTTTTCAGTTGAAGATGGTGATCTCCCGGTTCCAATGTACATTTTTGCGGATTTTTCCGACCTCGAGGGAATTTTCCAAATTTTTTGGAAGGTATAAATCTTTTTATTAAGTGATATGATTTTTGGCCTAATTTGTCTTCCTTATTTTTCAGTTAAAGATGGCGATCTCTCGATTCCAATAGACATTTTTTGGGATTCTTTTGAGCTACGGGCCATTTTCTACATTTTCTTTAAGATATGAATCTTTATATTATAGATATGATTTTTATAACCTAATTTTGTCTTCTATTATTTTTCAGTTAAAGATGGTACTCTCCCGATTCCAACTGACATTTTTGCAGATTTTTTAGAACGGTGCTATATTTCTACATTTTCAGAAAGCTATGGATCATTTTATTAAATGATATGATTTTTTGCCTAACTTTGTCTTCTTTTATTTTTAAGTCGAAGATGGCGATCTCCCTGTTCTAATAGACATTTTTGCAGATTATTCTGACCTCATGGCTATTTTTGATGATATATATCATTTCATGAAATTATATGATTTTTGGCCTAAGTTTGTCTTCTCTTATTTTTTTTAATTGAAGAAGGCGATCACCCAGTTCCAACAGACATTTTTGCATATTTTTATAAGTTCGGTTCTATTTTCAACATTTTATGGAAGATATGGATCATTTTATTAAATGATATGATTTTTATAGCCTACGTTTCTCTTCTTTTATTTTTTTCAGGTGAAGATGGCGATCTACCGGTTCCAATGCAAATTTTTGCGGATTTTTCTTAGGTTGGCGTTATTTTTCTACTTTTTTCCGGAAAATATATATCTTTGTATTAAATATTATGAGTTTTTGGCCTAATTTTGTTTTCTCTTTTTTAAGTTGAAGATGGCGATCTCTCACTTCCAACGAACATTTGTGCGGATTTTATTGAGCTCCGGGCTATTTTCAGCATTTTATCTAATTTATGGATCTTTATATTAAACGATATAATTTTTAGCCTAATTTTGGCTTCTCTTATATTTTTAGTTGAAAATGGCGATCGCCCGGTTCCAACGGACAATTTTGCGAATTTTTCTGACCTCTGAGCTATTTTCGAAATTTTCTGGAAAATATTGATCATCTTATTAAATGATAGGATTTTTGGCTTAATATTGTCTTCTTTTATTTTTCACTTGAAGGTGGTGATCTCCTGGTTCGAACGGATATTTTTTGCTGATTTTTCTGAGCTTCGTGCTATTTTCTACATTTTAAGGAAGATATGTATATTTTTATTAAATGATATGATTTTTATAGTCTACATTTTTCTTCCTTTATTTTCAATTGAAGGTGGCGATCTACCGGTTCCAACGGACAATTTTGCTGATTTTTCTTAGATTGGGGCAATTTTTCTACATTTTCTGGAAGATATTGACCTTTTTATTAAATGATAATATTATTTTGCCTAATTTTGTCTTCTCTTTTTTAGTTGAAGATGACAATCTCCCAGTTCCAACGGACAATTAAGCGGATTTTTCTGAGCTCCGGTTTATTTTCTACATTTCCTGTAAGTTATGAATTGTTTAGTAAATGATATGATTTTTATAGCCTAATTTCTTCTTCTCTTATTTTTCAGGTGAATATGGCCATCTCCCGGTTCAAACGAAAATTTTTGTAGATTTTTCTGAGGCAAGGGCTATTTTCTACATTTTATAGAGAATTGGATCATTTTATTAAATGATATAATTTTTATGGCCCAATTTTGGCTTCTCTTATTTCTCTAGAGCTGAAGATGGCCATTTCCCGGTTCCAACAGACATTTTTGCGGATTTTTCTGAGCTCGGTCCTATTTTTCTACATTTTATGGAAGATATGTATCTTTTAATTAAATTATATGATTTTTGGGCTTAATTTTGTCCTCTCTTATTTTTTCAGCTGAAGATGGCGATCTCCTAATTCCAACGGACATTTTTGCGGATTTTTCTGAACTCGAGGCTATTTTCTACATTTTCTAGAAGATATGTATCTTTTTATTAAATCATTTGATTTTTGGCCTAATTTTGTCTTCTCTTTTATTTCAGAAGAAGATGGCAATCTCCTGGTTCCTACGGACATTTTTGAGGATTTTTCCGAGCTCCAGTCAATTTTCTACTTTTTCTGTAAGATATGAATCTTTATATTAAATGATATGGATTTTTAATAGCCTAATTTTGGCTTCTCTTTTTTCAGTTGAAGATGGAGAACTCCCGGTTCAAACGGATATTTTTGCGGATTTAACTTAGCTCGGGGCTATTTTCTGTATTTTCTGGAAGAAGTGGATCTTTTTATTAAATGATATGATTTTTAGCATAATTTTGTATTCTCTTACTCAGTTGACGATGGTGATCTCTCTACTCAAACAGATATTTTTGTAGATTTTACTTAGCTCGGATCTATTTTCTGCTTTTTCAGGAAGATATGGATCTTTTTATTAAATGATATGATTTTGGCATCATTTTGTCTTCTATTATTTTTCATTTGAAGATGGCGATCTCCCTGTTCCAATGGACATTTTTGTAGATTTTTCTGAGCTCGAATCTATTTTCTGCATTTTCTGAAAGATATGGATCTTTTTATTAAAAGATATCATTTTTCCCTAATTTTGTCTTCTCTTATTTTTCAATTGAAGATGGCAATATCCAGTTCCAACGGACATTTTGTGGAGTTTTATGAGCTCGTTTTATTTTCCACATTTTATGGAAGATATGAACCTTTTTATTAAATGATATGATTTTTATAGCTAATGTTTATCTTCTCTTATTTTTTTAGTTGAAGATGAGCATCTCCGGGATCAAACAGAAATTTTTACGGATTTTTTTGATCTTAGGGCTATTTTTCTACAATTTATGGAAGAATAGATCATTTTATTAAATGATACTATTGTTGGCCTAATTTTGTCTTCTCTTTTTTCGTTGAAGATGGTGATCTCCCAGTTCCAACAGACATTTTTGCGGATCTTGACCTCGAGGCTATTTTCTACATTTTCTGGAAGCTATGGATCTTTTTATTAAATCATTTGTTTTTTGGCATAATTTTATCTTCTTTTATTTTTCAGATGAAGATGGAGATATCCCGGTTCCAACGTACATTTTTGCGAATTTTTCTGAGCTCTAGGCTATTTTCTACATTTTATATAAGATCTGCATCTTTATAATGAATGATTTGATTTTTATAGCCTAATTTTGTCTTCTCAAATTTTTCAGTTGAAGATAGCATTCTCCCGATTTCAACTGACATTTTTGCGGATTTTTCTGAGCTCGGGTCTATTTTCTGCATTTTTTGGAAGATATGGTTTTTAAATGATATCATTTTGGCCTAATTTTTTCTTCTCTTATTTTTCAGTTGAAGATAGCGATCTCCCTGTTCTAATTGATATTTTTGCAGATTTTTCTGTGCTCGGGCTATTTTCTACATATTCTTGAGGATATGGATCTTTTTACTAAATGATATGATTTTGTCTTCCTAATTTTGTCTTCTCTTATTTTTCAGTTGAGAATGGCGATCACCTAGTTCCAGCGAAGATTTATATGGTTTTTTTTGAACTCGATATTATTTTTCTACATTTTCAAGAAGTTACAAAATTTTTTATTAAATGAAATTATTTTTGGCCTCGTTTTGTTTTCTCTTATTTTCTAGTTCAAAGTGGGGTTCTCTTGGTTCCACCGAACATTTTTCCGGATTTTTCTGAGCTTCAGGCTATTTTCAACATTTTTTGTAAGATAAGAACCATTATATTAAATGATATGATTTTTGTAGCCCAATTTTTGTATTCTCATATTTTTTTTCCGTTTCAATCGCGATCTCCCGGGTCCAACAGACATTTTTGCGGATTTTTCAGAACACAGGGCTAACATCTTTGGGAAGTTATGGATTTTTTTATTAAATGATATGATTTTTTGGCCTAATTTTTTCATCTAATTTTTTCGTTGAAGATGGCGATCTCTCCATCCAACGGATAGTTTTAGGTATTTTTCTGAGCTCTGGGCTATTTTCTAAATTTCTGTAAGGTAAGAATCTTTATATAAAATGATATGATTTTTAGCCTAATTTTGTCTTCACTTATTTTTCAGTTGAAGATGTCGATCTCCCAGTTCCAACAGATTTTGCGGATTATTCTGGGCACAGAACTATTTCTGTAGTTCAGTGAAGATATGGATCTTTTTATTGAATGATATGGTTTTATAGACTAAGTTTTTCTTCTCTAATTTTTCAGTTGAAGACGTCGATCTTCCGGTTCCAACTGACATTTTTGCAGATTTTTCTGACATCAGGGCTATTTTCAAAATTCTCTAGAAGATATGGATATTTTTATTAAATGATATGATTTTTTTGCCTAATTTTGTTTTCTCTTATTTTCTAGTCGAAGATGTCGATCTTCCGGTTCCAACAGACATTTTGGCGATTTTTCTGAGCTCTGAGCCATTTTCAACATTTTAGGGATGATATAGATCTTTTTATTAAATGATATGATTTTTATATACTAAATTTTTCATCTCGTATTTTTTAAATTGAAGATGGCGATCTCCCGATTCCAACGGACATTTTTGTGGATTTTTATGTGATCTGTGCTATTTTTCTAAATTTTTGGGAAGTTATGGATCTTTTAATTAAATGATATGATTTTTGGCCTAATTTTGTCTTTTCTTATTTTGAAATTGAAGATGGCGATCTCTCGGTTTCTAACGAACATTTTTGCAGATTATTCTAACCTCTATGCTATTTTCTAACCTCTATGCTATCATTCTAACGGCCCGATCAATGAGACCCACTAGAAATCTCTGACCCGATTCATCCACGGCCCAACATGCTCGTGACCAGCCCACGATCACCGGGGTAACCACTCCTCCCAAAGCGCGAAGCCTTAATGTCCATTAAGGAGCCCCGTAACCGACTCCCCCATGACGCAGGCAGGCGCCATCGTGGGGACAGATCTTGGGGGCGTGAGTGGGGCGGACAGCAGGGGGCGTGGATCGGGGGCAAACGTGGGCCAAGCTCCATAAAAGGACTAAAGGGACAACCAAGAAGGGGATCGAATCCCGGGTATTGAGATCTGAGGTATTCCATCAACGAATTTAGCTTCCGCCACCTCTCTCCCTCCCCTGATTGTGCCGAGGGTCAGCGTATCGATCTCCTTTCGAGTCATACCTACCCCGTCGAGTACTCTTCAGACCTTGATCTGACTTAGGCATCGGAGGGGATTTGGCCGGAACCTAGGCCCGGCCCCCCTGACGAGTTTCTCGTCATTCAGGAAGAAGCTGACCGAGGCGCCGAGGCCACTCCTCAGTGCTAAGTAATTGCGCCCGCTACTAGCAGGCATGGCAACCAACCGAAGACCGAGCAGCAAGCGAAGCGCCGAGGCTGCCCCTCGACGCACGTCCAGCCGAGGCCGAGCCCATCACACAGAGCCGAGGCTTCCCCTCCGCTCCGCATCAGCCGAGGACTGACGCTCTGCCCGAACCTCGTGCTCGACCTCAACTCCACCTCCGACCCACACTGAGTACATATGTGCTTGGCATGCCCAATGGATCTCAACCGACACCTTAACCACGTTGACCGTGTAGTCCTCGGTCAACGATCCAGTGGTGAGAAAACACCCGTAAACATCTTGGCGTGCCACAATGACGCGGCTCCACCCTCCACAGCGAAGAGGGGGCATGACCCCGGCGTTGGGCGTCAGCACCCACCGCGGCGGTGGGAAGGGACCATAACTCCCCGGCGCACGCGTCAGGTTGGGCCTCCAGGGCGACCCCGGCCCGACCGCGCGAAGAGCTATGATATGGAGACCAGGAGTCCTCCACCACCACCAGTCAGCATAGCAGGTGCAGGGAGGGAGAAACCGCGGTCGGACGAAGCACTAGTGCTGTCCGTAGTCATCGACACATCCATGGTGCGGCGGCTGCTAGTCGATAGTGGCAGCTCGTGCGACATCCTCTTCACGTCGACTTTGGAAAAGATGGGACTGCGGGACAAGGACCTGGAGCCATGCTCGGGGCCCGTGGTAGGCTTCACAGGTCACTCCACGCCCATCGTCGGGGCGATCCACCTCCCAGTCACGCTCGGGGGGCCACCTGACTCGGTGACCATGACGGTGGAGTTCGTAGTGCTGAGGATCGGGTCGGCGTACAACAGGATCATCGGTCGCCCACTCCTCAACGCTATCGGGGTGGTGGTCTCGACTCTCCCCCGGACAATCAGGTTCCAGATGTTGGATCTAGATTGTAGCCTAGAGGGGGGGTGAATAGGCTAATAAAATTCTCGCGCAACCCACGAGAAATCACACACAGTTCTAAGCACATGTAGGGTAATAAAATAGCAATCACAGAGTATGCACAAATATACCCTGGTTCGGTCGTCCCAAGACCTACTCCAGCCCCCCGAAAGCAAATACTAGATAGATATGTAATCCTGTACAGCTACAATGAGTCAAGATCCCAAATCTACTCTCACCTAGCTCGTACGCACACCACGTGCTTTACACTCTCAATCTAGTCAGATGCTCTCCCTCCGTGACAACTCCCAAAGTCGTCAGGTCCCCAAAAAATAACACAGATATTAAAGTTTCCCCTACAGAGATCACTACACCAATACAAAGATAAATAAGTAGAGTTTTAATAATGCTCAGTAATGGTGTGTCGTCTCTGTCAATAGGCGCAGGTCAGATATATTTATCTGACGTGATGTAGTCGTCTCCGCAAGTCGTGCAACTCAAGTTACGGCTCTCCTTACAACTTGCGGCCTTTGGTACCCGTTTGTAATCTTGCGGCCTTCTCCTTGATCTCCCAATTGATGTGCAACGAGTGGTTCTCTCTCAAGGGTTGGCAATCAGATGTTCTTTGATTTGCAACCTTTGCACACACACAAATTTCGGCACAATGAAATTTTGCACACTTTAGGAATTGGGCAGCAAGCAATTCGGCTTGTCCTTAGGAGCATGTGCCCTTGCGTGGGGGTGCTTGAATAACCTGCACACAACAAACAATTAATTAAGTGCGGCTGTGCCTTCTCAACAAACTTGTTACGAAAAAAAAGGATAACTCCCTGAGAATTTCGGCCTTGTTGTTTTTCTTTGTGCTCTTCAATAAGAGAAGATTCGTCAGTGCTCATTGGTTTCAATTAATTTTGTTTAGCCTGCAACCGGAAAAAAAAACTCTTTCTCTCTTAATGAATCTCAATTTCTCATGGAGATCTGCCCTTGGTCCGCGCGTGACCTGCAAACAAAAATCACAAGAACAAAATAATGAAGAGAGAAAATATGGCACTTGAAAAAACAAGGAGCTTCTCAAAAAAATTCCTTTGCAAAACAAAACCCCTTTGATGAAGCACTATCTCCCTCCCTATCTCGTGTGGCTCTTGGATATTTGCACTTGAGAACTTGGCAAACTTTGAGACTTTCCAAGCACATAACTTTTGTTGCCCCCTGAGAAAATGATGTTTGATACACAAAAAAAAAATTTCCGAGAGAAGAGGCGCGGCTCTAGGGAATTGCAATTTAAATAATTTGGCTGCCCTCTCCCTTTTGTTAGGGTTTTCTTCCCTTTTTTTAAGTTACCGGCTCTTCCAATTTTTGATAAGCGCTTCAAAATAAAAACACAAAGGGCCGGCCTGTGCAATCAACAAATGTGAGAATTGGCATATTAATTTTTTTAAAGCCTTCCACTCACGTTTGGCTTCAAATGCACACACATTCTTTTAAGAAGTTACAATATTTACAACTTTGTCCTTCCACTCACATTTTGCATCCTGCCAAAACAAAAGCTTTTAATTAGTGGCATGTGTATAAAGTTTGATTCAAATTATTTGTATAAGAGTTTACTTCACAAATATATATATATATATATATATATAAGGTTTGCTCTTAAAGAAATAATATATAAAGTTTGCTTTAGGAAAAAAACAAACAAGGTCGCAAGCAACTCCCTTTGATTAATTTTTGAGCTCCACCGAATATTTTGTATGACATCATGCTCTGTCTATTTGTGTGACGCTCTTCAATAGGAGCGAAACGTCTCCATCGCTTTGACTAAGTCGTCCTTTGGAATTTATGAGTTTGCCACTCCTAAAAACACTTAGCACACACATCAATACGTTCACATATGTTTGTCATCATCAAACATGAAGTTCATAGATCATTGCTACCAACACCAGACCCTGAAGGAGATCAGACAAGTCGACGACGACGCAGGAAAGCTGAAGATCTGCTACCAGCTGCAGGCGAGAAGCCCACTGAACGGCCTGGCGATCCGATGGCCTTACTTGACTTGAGGTACGGGCCGAGACCCACTCCCGCAGAGGAGCAGGAGCAGATCCTAGTCACAAATGTCGAGGGAAGATTCGTCTCCATTGGATCGGGACTGGATCCTGACTTGAAGAGCAAGTTGATCGAGTGCTTGGAGGCCAACCTTAACGTCTTCGCGTGGTCGCCCGATGACATGCCCGACGTTGACCCCCGGGTGATTGTGCACCGGTTGAATGTCGACCACAATTTCAAACCGGTCAGGCAGAAGAAGCGGAATCTGGGTGGCGAGAAGATGAAGGCGGCCTCCGAGGAAGTGGAACGCCTTCTCGATGCCGGCTTTATCCGAGAAGTCTGGTACCCGGAGTGGCTGTCCAACGTCGTGATGGTCAAGAAGCCCAACGGGAAGTGGCGAATGTGTGTGGATTACAGTGACCTCAACAAAGCTTGTCCCAAGGATAGCTACCCATTACCACCCATCGATCACCTAGTGGACAATGCCTCAGGGTATGAAATGCTCAGCTTCATGGATGCCTACTCCGGGTATAATCAAGTCCAGATGGATCCTCGAGACGAAGAGATGACAGCCTTTACGATAAATCGGGGGACGTTCTGCTACAAGAAGATGCCCTTCGGCTCGAAGAACACATGGCCCACCTACCAGAGAATGGTCAACAAGGTTTCGACTCTCAGATAGGGAGGAACCTGGAAGTCTACGTCGACGACATGTTGGTCAAGTCGAAGGAACGATCATATCGTCGACCTCAGGGAAACCTTTGAGCGGTTGCGAAAACACAACATCCGGCTCAATCCCACGAAGTGCACATTCGGGGTGAGGTCTGGCAAGTTCCTGGGGTTCATGATCACCAATCGCGGCATCGAGGCCAACCCTGACAAGATCAAGACACTGATCAACATGCAGGAGCCGACGACAATTAATGAGCTACATAGGTTGAATGGACGCATCGCCGCTCTAGGGTGATTTCTATCCAAATCAACGGAGAAGTCCCTTCCGTTCTTCAAGACCCTGAGGAAAGCCATCGCTGAGCCTGCTGACAAAAGGAAGACAATACCGTGGGACGAGGATTGTTCCCGAGCATTCGCTGAACTCAAGGAATGCCTTCGCAGTCTGTCGCTCCTCTCCAAACCACGAGAAGGAGAGTCGTTGAGCCTCAACCTAGCTTGCACAGGAGAAGCAGTGAGTTCGGTGCTGGTCAGGGAGGACGACGGAGTGCAGACACCGTTGTATTACACCAGCCGAGTTTTGAAAGACGCGGAGGGGCGATACACGCCAATGGAGAAGCTGTCATACACCCTCATTCTCTCGGCCCGCCGACTCCGGCCCTACTTCCAAGCCCACACTATATTGGTCCTTACTGATTCCCAGCTGGAACAAACCCTCAAGAGATTCGATCGGATGGGACGAATGCTGAATTAGGGAGTGGAACTGAGCGAGTTCGACCTTCGATTCAAGCCACGCATGGCCATAAAAGGGCAGGCCTTTGCAAACTTCATCGTCGAGTGTAACATAGGAGGGAACCCCTCTGGGGGAGGGGGCACGACCACGGTAACTACCCAACCCTTATACTTCCTTTCGACTGACATCGTTCTTGCTAGCCACCTAGGGGTCCAGGACATATGGATAGTCCATGTAGACGGTTCAGCAACCCGGTCGGGAAGTGGGGCCGGGATCGCGATTCGATCTCCCGAGGGGAGTGTCGTCGAGTACGTGCTTCGTTTTGAATTCTCGGCCACCAACAATGTGGCCGAATACGAGGCCGCGATAAACGGTCTGAGTCTGGCCAAAGAACTCGGGGCCAAATCCGTGCAGCTCCTCAGCGACTCGAAGCTCGTCATCAACCAACTGCAGGGGAATTACGAGGCGTGTGAGGGAGCGATGCAGAGCTACCTTGCCACGGCTAAGACGGTGCTGTCCAAAGTCAAGAGGACCGAGACCCTTCACCTCCCACGATCGGAGAACGCCTGTGCAGATGCTCTGTCCAAACTGGCTTCCTCCTCGACCAAGGAATTGAGCTGCACCATCTACGTGGATAACCTCTGATTCCCCAGCACGGAGGAGAAGGAGGTGATGGTGATCAACGTGGATCTCACCTGGATGGATCCGATCGTTCGGTACCTCTCCCATGGGGAAGTGCCAACGGATTTGGACGAACGTCGAACCCTGGAGAGGAAGGCACTCTGGTACGTGATCCATGAAGGGGCACTTTACAAAAGACGCTGGACAAAGACCAACATCCTCCCTTACCTTAAGTGCCTCGGACCTCGGGAGGCTGACTATGTCCTCCGGGAGGTGCACGCAGGGATCTGCGGAAATCACTATGGAGGTAAGACGATCGCCCAGAAAATCTTGAGACAAGGATATTACTGGCCGACCTTGGTCCACGACGTGACGAAATACGTCCAAAGGTGTCAGGAATGCTAGATGTTCGCCAACCTCGGCTCAACCCCCAGTCTAAACTCGTTCCAATTGTCAGTCCCGTACCTTTCGTAAAATGGGGGCTCGACATCCTCGGACCGTTTACTTCGGGTCGAGGGCAGAGGAAATACCTGATCGTGGCGGTGGACTATTTCACCAAATGGATCGAGGCCGAACCCCTTGCTTCCATCACTTGGAAGAAGGCAAAGAGTTTCATATGGAACTCCATCATCTCCAGGTTTGGAATTCCCCGTGCCATCGTCATAGACAATGGGAAGTAATTCGACTCTGTCGGGTTCAAAGACTTCTGTGCAGAATGTAAGATCAAGCTTCTCTTCGCCTCGGTGGCACACCCCCAGACCAGGGATGGCAGAGGCCGCCAACAAATGCATCATAGAGCCCCTCCGCAAGAAGGTGGAGGACGCCGAAGGGAGTTGGCCGAAGGAACTTCCAGGGATACTCTGGTCATACAGAACGACCCATAAGCATGCCATGGGCAAAACCCGTTCATGCTCGCTTATGGCACCGAGGCGGTGGTGCCAGTCA
Organism: Scilla litardierei; assembly: GCA_030789695.1. NCBI lineage: Eukaryota > Viridiplantae > Streptophyta > Magnoliopsida > Asparagales > Asparagaceae > Scilla > Scilla litardierei. The sequence goes on from CM061139.1 coordinate 25,235,395, forward strand.
AGGTAGGCGAGGAATCCCTCCGCATAAAGCACTTCGACGAGGAAAGGAACTCGGAGGGCTTGGAGCTCGGCTTAGAGCTCCTGAGCGAGCGATGAGAGCATGCCTTGGCCACCATCATCCGCCAGAAGCAGAAGGTGGCTCGCTACTACAATTCCCAGGTCAGGGGAAGGAGCTTCCGCCCGGGGGATCTGGTCCTCAGAAAGGCGGTCTTCAGCCCGGAGATCGCTCGCAAAGGGAAGCTAGCAGCTAAGTGGGAAGGTCCCTACAAGGTCGTCGAGGTCCTCGGCCCCGCAACCTATCTACTAGCCAATTCGAAGGGGAAGATCCTCACCCATACCTGGAACGCTGAGCACTTTCGCAAATATTATCAATGAGATCACCCACAAATGTATCTCTCTTCTTCCATCTGCCTGAATAAATTCTTTTGAGCCTATTTCATCTTCGTATTTCATGGCCATGAAAAGCTCACTCGAGATGAGGGAGACCTCGCTTGGTGAATGCCTGAGCGGAGGCTCACGAAGCTAAGGGATAGACCCCCTAGCAGGCAGACCCCCCAGCCGGCCGACGGGTTGAAGGCACTCCTGTGGCCGACCAGTGGGCTGGGTCGATCGTAAGGCTGGGGCAACTCCCCCAGCAGGTCGATCTGTCGATCCGCCGTCAGACTAGGAGTAGCCCTCCCAATAGGCTGAACGACACTGACCGGCCGTAAGGCTGGGGGCAACTCCCCAGCAGGTCGGTAAACCTAGCAAGTCGGTCATGAGGCCGACCTCAGCGGTCGACCTCATCGGTCAGTCGTAAGACATGGGGTCGTACCCCTAGCAGACTGACCGACCGAACCGACTGTAAGGCCGAGGGAAACTCCCCTGGCATGCTGGCACGTCGATCGGACCGTGAGCCTAGGGGATAGCTCCCCCAGCCAGCCGACCGACCAAACTTACCGCAGGAACGGGGGGCAACGCCCCCGGCGGGTTGGCCAACTCATCGCCAACAAAACCCAAAAATGGGACACACCCCAAGGGGGATGATGAGCAGTCGTAGGCAGAAAAAGAAAAACTTCATTCTTTGAGGGGGGAGAACGCGTTACACAATAGCCGGGCACTGATTTTGAAAGAAAAAGCGACAATGCTAAGAGGTTAAACCCTCCCTCACTCATCTCCACCTGGAGCCTCCTCGGGACCGCTGGCAGGCTGCACATGAGGTCGGTCCCGTGTCTTCTCCTTGCCATCGGAATACATACGGAGCTCCTCGAGGTTGATCCTCGAGAGCGAAAACCTCTTCTGGATCTCGGATTGGCAGCGGGCGAACCCCTTCTCGAATGCTTCGGACGTAGTCGTGGCCACGAAAGAAATGGCATACTCTTCCACCGCATCATGGGCAATCTGAGTGAGGTTCACCCCCTCCAGCTCTAGGATCCGATCCTCGAAGGCGACGACCTGGCGCTGGTGCTCTACCTGCTCCACCTCGATCTCTCTGGATCTCGTATCGAGCTGGACGAGGAGAGCCTTCTCTCTCTCCTCCTCCGCCTCCAGGAGGCTAGTGAGCTCTGAGATGTCAGCCGTTACGATAGGGACAGGGCCCACGCCAGCTTCGGTGGCCGCTTCGATGGCCTCCATGAGCTCAGCAATCCGCTCCTTGGCCTTGGACTTCTCGACCAAAGCCAAGGCTTTCTCCCGATCTGACTTCTCCAAAGCAGAGGAGAGTTTAGCCACCCGAGTCTCCAAGGACTTGACGCGTGCCTCGACCAGCTGGCTCGCCTATCCCTCGCTCCCCTCGGCCTCAGGAATCTGTGCCGCATCGGCCTTCGCCTTAGAGAGAGCCGCGAATTGGCGCCTGATCGAAAGCCCTACCGAGGAAAACTACATCAAAGAGAGGCGGGTGAGACGAAGACTGCAACTAGGAACGGAGTAGGCGAGAGTGCTTCACCTGTTGACCAGCTTGGACCATGAAGGCAGCTAGGCAATCGCCTTTGACCCCATCTAACCCAGCTTGGTCCAGAGGAAGGTAGCAGTTGAATTGCTCGGCAAGCTCCTCAATTTCTTCTCCACTTGCATCTTCTTGCTCATCTTCTTCACCAGGAGCTTCTCGATGGAATTTCCTTCTCCACTTGATTGGCTCCTCCTTGGCATGGAATGTAACCCCCTTTTGCTTCTCTAGCTTCTCGTGCTTTGTTGGTTGAATCTCCTTCTTGTGTTGAAGCTTCACTTCATATGCCATGAGATTACCAATGCACTCCTCAACGGTATATTTGAACGTGTCATATGACTCCAAAATTCCGTTGGCCTTTGACTCCCAACGAGGTGTGAGAGAGTCAAGGATCTTCTCTACACGATCTTCTTGGGAAATCATCTTCCCGAGTCCCTCCAAAGAGTTCACGATCTCAGTGAACCTTGTGAACATCTCTGAAATGCTTTTGCCTTCCTGCATCTTAAACATTTCATATTTAGATCTAAACACAGTTTGTTTAGATTTCTTTACCTTCATTGTCCCTTCATGACAAATCTCCAAGGTATGCCAAATATCGTTGGTCTTTTTGCACATGGAGATGCGATTGAACTCATTTGCTGAGAGAGCGTAATGTATTGCGTTTATAGCTCTTGCATTGAACTTGATCGAGTCCTTCTCCGCCTTTGTCCTTGAAGCCGCGGGTGTAGTGGGCTTCTCAAATGGCACCTCCGTGATGTCCCAAAGGTCTTGACCCTCCATGTAGATCATCATCCTGATCTTCCAACTTGGGTAGTAGGTTCCGTTGAAGAGCGGGGGTCGAACGGTTGAGTGACCTTCTTCATGAGACGCGGATGAGGCGTTGAATGCCATTGTTGCAGTATGCTATAACCTCGCTCTGATATCAATTGTAAGGATCGCCTTACCCTTGCAATACTAACAACACACACTAGAGGGGGGTGAATAGTGTAATGACAATAAAATTGTCCAATTAAAATTTAACTTGCAAATGCGGAATTATAAATGCAAGAGGAATTAAAAGGCACAATCAATCCAAACGCAACCACACAGTTTTACCCTGGTTCCCCAAACTTGGGTACATCCAGCCACACCAATATTCACTATATTCCCACACTGAGAAGTGAATACAAATCTCACAAGGAGATACCCCACAAAGAGGATTTATGCCCTACACATGGACCCAACCAATCCTACACGAGGATCAAGACTCCCACACAGAGAATCACTAACTCCCACTCAAAGAATTAGGGTTAGCCCTACACTAGGACACTAAAATCCCGCAAAGAGAGTTGCTCCCACAACGAGAGTTTCCTAAGTCCCACAAAGAGACAACCTCCCACAAAGAGAGAACCTCCCACAAAAAGAGAAATTTCTAATTCCCACAAAGAGAATTAGAGACACAAATTACACCAAGTAAAATAAATAATCTTACCTATGACTTGAGATGCTTACTCATGAATGGATGCAAGGCATAGAAGAGGATCTCCAAGTGTTGGGATATGCTTGAGAGCACTTGGATGATTTTCCTTGAGCTAGACTTCAATGCATGAAGATAGATGAATGCTCAATTGAGGGAATTGAGGGAGCTTGAGAGTTGCTTATTGATCTCTTGAGATTTTCTATAGAGTCAAGAGTTATCAAATGTTGGCAAGAGTTCTCAAGTGAAGGCAGCATACACAAATATATAGGAACCCCATATCAAGCCCCAAAACCCAAAGAAACAGCCAAAGAAAGAATTCAGCAACGGATAGAGGCGAAAACGACAGGAACAGTCGACTGATGATCAAAAGACAGTCGACTGATCAACGGCTAGAAAATATCCAACACCTATAATCTGAGCCAGGACAGTCGACTGATAAAGTCAATACAGTCAACTAACAAACAGGAAGGCGCCTGTTAATCCTTCAACAGGTGACTGCTGCAGGGGATGGATCGAAACAGAGAGCTGCACTCTTTCTCCAATTCTTCGCACAGGCGACTGATGCTAATACTACAGTTGAGTGTCAAATAGTCAAGCGACTGCACATTCTTCATCAGTCGTCTGCAGTATAAAATGGAGAAACAACATAGAGATGCAGAGAATGCACTTACGCTATACAGGCGACTGATGACCAATCTCCAGGCGACTGTAAAAATACAAGCGACTGTAAAATAATCGACAGACGACTGTGCGTAAAGCTAAAGTTTGAGTCAATCGAAATGTTGACTTGAGCTGTGCATGTCAAACGACTGTAGAAGGATCTACAGGCGACTGGAAATCACCCAGTCGACTGTATTTCTTTCAGCAGGCGACTGACAGAAAGCCAGAGACTTCAAATGAGTCTTTGGACAGAGTGAACCTATTGGGTTGGATTCTATGATAATCCTAAGGCTCACTAAGATGGTTATATGCATATGCATGAATGAGTAAACCATCTAACAAGGCATTACATTAACCCTAGACTCAAAAGAGAGAGAAAGCAATAAAGTAAATTACATGGATTACAATGCTTTCCTTAGAGTCTAAGTCTTCAATCTTGATGCCTTGATTGCTCTCCATCATCTCCAAGCTTTGGCACTCCTTGAGTCCAAGCTTAGGCTCTTCTCCACTTGATTTCCATCCTTGCACCAAGTGATTAGTCTCCAAGAAAGATATTCTTGAGATAAAACTGAGAGACTAAAACATGAGAGTCATTAGCAACAACATAATGTTGTGATCATCATCAAAATAAGATTGGTATAAAATACCAATACTCAACAGGAGGTTGTTTCCTCTACTCCCACAAAATTTCAATTGGAATTGCCCAATGGTTGCTCATAATAGCAGGTTTGAAGCAATTTTCGGTTTCTAGCTGTCATAGCTCACTCTAATGGATGAAGGTGGGTATTATAGGCCTCAAAAGATCGAAATATCCTCTCTTGAGCATCTGATACTACGTTACTGTCGTTTTCTTCCGAAAACTACACGAATTTACTCTTGGAATCAAAAAACAAGCGATTGCACCCATCTCAGATTCATTGGAGCAGATTTCTTGGGAGTTTTGGAGGAATATAAGGATAAATGGGGTGTAAACTTTGTTTCTATGCGAAGAGGGTGGTTTTTTACTCTATTCCCACGTAATTTCAATTGGAATTGCCCAACAGTTTCCCAAAATAGAAAGGTTTGAGGCATTTTTCAGTTTCTAGCTGCCCTTGCTCCCTCGAATGGATGAATGAGGGCATTCTATACCTCAAATGATCGAAATCTTCGTTCTTGAATCATTTTTCGGTTTCTGTCTGCCGTAGCTCACTCTAATGGATGAAGAAGGGCATTTTAGGCCTTAAACTATCGAAAACTTCATTCATAAGCATCCGACAGTGCGGTACCATCTTTTTCTACCGAAAACTACAAGAATTTACTCTTGGATTCAAAACACAAGCAATTGTACCAGTCTCTGATTTCTGAGACTCGCATGGATTTCATGGGTGTTTTGGAAGAATATGACAAATGGAGAGTAAATGTTAGTTCTATGCGAAGAGGAGGTTATTTACTCTATTCCCACGTAATTTCAATTGGAATTGCCAACGGTTGCCCAAAATAGAAGATTTGAAGCAATTTTCGGTTTCTGGCTGCCCTATCTCTCTTTAATGGATGAAGTATGGTATTCTATGTCGTAAACGATCGAAATTTTCGTCCCTGAGCTTCCGATAGTGTCACCATCATTTTCTATAGAAAAATTACACGAATTTACTCTTGGATTCAAAATACAAGCAATTGCACACGTCTCTGATTTCTGGGACTCAGACGGATTTTGTGCGATTTTTGGAGGAATATGAGGAAAAAGGAGATGAGGTTGTTTATTCCCAATAAATTTCAATTGGAACTGCCCAATGGTTGCCCATAAAAGCATGTTTGATGCATTTTTCGCTTTCTGGCTGCCCTATCTCTCTCTAATGGATGAAGGAGAGCATTTTATGCCTCAACGATCGAAATATTTATCCTTGAGTTTCCGATAGTGCGTCAACATCGTTATCTACTGAACTACACTAATTTACTCTGGGATTCAAAACACAAGCAATTGCACCAGTCTCCGATTTCTGAGACTCGCACGGATTATGTGCGAGTGGAGGAATATGAAGACAAATGGAGGTAAACATTGTTTTTATTTGTAGAGATGGTAGTTTACACAATTCCTAAGTAATTTCAATTGGAATTGCCCAATGGTGCCCAAAATAGCAGGTTTGAATCATTTTTCGGTTTCTGGCTCCCCTAGCTCACTCTACTAGATAAAGGAGGGCATTCTGGGCCTCAAACGATCGAAGTCTTCATTCCTGAGCATCCATAGTGTGTCACCATCGTTTTCTACCGTAAAACTACAATAATTTACTCATGGATTCAAAACACAAGCAACGACATCCGTCACTGATTTCTGGGACACGGACATAATTCGTGGGAGTTTTGGAGGAATTTGAGAAATGGAGAGTAAACATTGTTTCTATGCGGAGAGAAGGTTGTTTACTTTATTCCCAGGAAATTTCAATGGGAATTGCGCAACGGTTGCCCAAAATAGAAGGTTTGAGGCACTTTTCGGTTTCTGTCTGCCCTAGCTCTCTCTAATGGATGAAGGAGGAGGGCATTCTAGGCCTTAAACGATTGAAATCTTTGTTTTCGAGCTTTCTATAGTGCGTCACCATCGTATTCTAACGAAAAACTACACGAATTTACTCTGGGATTCAAAACACAAGCAATTGCACCCGTCTCTGATTTCTGGGACTTGCACGAATTTTGTGGAGGTTGTGGACGAATATGAGGACAAATATAGATAAAACATTGTTTCTATGCGAAGAGGAGGTTGTTTCCTCCATTCCAACGACATTTCAATTGGAATTGCTCAATGGTTGCCCATGATAGCAGTTTACTCTTGGATTCATATCGAAGTATTCATTCATAAGCATCCGATAGTGCGTCACCATCGTTTTCTACCGAAATCTACAAGAATTTACTCTTGGATTCAAAACACAAGCAATTGCACCCGTCTCTGATTTCTGAGACTCGCATGGATTTCGAGGGAGTTTTGGAGGAATATGAGGACAAATAGAGAGTAAACATTGATCCTATGCGGAGAGAAGGTTGTTTCCTCTATTCAAACACAATTTCAATTGAAATTGCCCAGTGGTTGCCCATTAATAGCAGGTTTGAATTATTTTTCGGTTTCGGGCTGCCATAGCTCACTCTAATGGATGAATGAGGGTTTTCAAGGTCTCAAACAATCGAAATCTTCATTCCCGAGATTTCGATAGTGCGTCACCGTCGTTTTCTACCGAAAAACTACAACAATTTATTCTTAGATGCAAAACACAGTAATGGCACCCGTCTCTGATTTCTGGGACTCGAACGGGATTCATGTGAGTTTTGGAGGAATATGAGGAGATATGGAGAGTAAACATTGTTTCTATGTGGAGAGGAGGTTGTTTCCTATATTCCCATGAAATTTCAATTGGAATTGCCCAATGGTTGCCTATAATAGCAGGCTTGAAGCATTTTTCAGTTTCCGGCTGCATTAGCTCTAACGGATGTAGGAGGGCATTTTAGGCCTCAAACGAACGATGCATTCGTTCCTGAGCATCCGATAGTACGTCACCATCGTTTTCTTTCGAAAAACAACCGAATTTACTCTTGGATGCAAAACACAAGCAATAGCACATGTCTCTGATTTCTGGGACCCGAACGACATTTGAGGGAGTTTTTGAGGAATATGAGGAGAAATGGAGAGTAAACATTGTTTCTATATGGAGAGGAGGTTGTATTCTCTATTCCCACGAAATTAAAATTGGAATTGCCCAATGGTTGCCCATAATAGCACGTTTTAAACTTTTTTCGATTTCTGGCTGCCTTAGCTCAGTCTTATAGATGAAGGAGGGCATTCTAGGCCTCAAACGATCGAAATATTTGTTCCTGAGCATCCGATAGTACATCACCATCGTTTTCTACCGAAAACCTTCACGAATTTACTCTTGGATTCAAAACACAAGCAATTGCACCCGTCTCTGATTTTTAGGACTCGCACAGATTTCTTGGGAGTTTTGGAGGAATACGTGGACAAATGGAGAGTAAACGTTATTTTTATGTGGCGAGGGGGTTGTTTACTCTATTCCCACGTAATTTCGAATTACCCAACGGTTATCCAAAATAGAAGGTTTGAAGCTACCCTAGCTATCTCTAATAGATGAAGGAGGGCATTCTAGGCCTCAAAAGATCGAAAACTTTGTTCCAAGCTTCCGATAGTGTGTCACCATGGTTTTCTATAGAAAACCTGCACGAATTTACTCTTGAATTCAAAACACAAGCAATTGCACCCGTCTTTGATTTTTGGGACTCGCACGGAATTCATGAATGTTTTGGAGGAATATGAGGACAAATGAAAAGTAAACGTTGTTTCTATGCCGAGAGGATATTGTTTCCTCTATACACATGAAATTTCAATTGGAATTGCCCAATGGTTGCCCATTATAGCAGGTTTGAAGCATTTTTTGATGTCTGGCTGCCTTAGCTCTCTCTAATGGATGAAGGATGGCATTCTAGGCCTCAAACGATCGAAATCTTCATTTCCGAGATCCGATAGTGCGTCACCATCGTTTTCTACCGAAAAATTACAAGAATTTACTCTTGGATGAGAAACACAAGTAATGGCACCCGTCTATGATTTCCGGGACTCGAACGGAATTCGTGGGAGTTTTGCAGGAATATAAGCAGAAATGGAGAGTAAACTTTGTTTCTATGTGGAGAGGAGGTTGTTTCCTCTATCCTCACAAAATTTCAATCGGAATTACCCAATGGTTGCCCATAATAGCAGCTTTAAAGCATTGTTCAATTTCTGGTTGCCTTAGCTCGCTCTAATGGATGAGAGAGGGCAATCTATGTCTCAAACAATCGAAATATTCGTTCCAGAGCATCCGATAGTGCGTCACCAGTGTTTTCTACTAAAAAAATACAAGAATTTATTCTTGGATGCAAAACACAAGCAATTGCACCCGTCTCTGATTTCTGGGACTCGCACGGATTTCGTGGGAGTTTTGGAGGAAATGACAAATGGAGAGTAAATGTTGTTGTTCCTATGCAGAGAGGAGATTATTTACTCTATTCCCACATAATTTCAATTGTAATTGCCCAATGGTTACCCAAAATAGAAGTTTTGAAGCATTTTTCGTTTCTTGCTGCTCTATCTCTCTCTAATGGATGAAGTAGGGGATTCGATGCCTCAAACGATCGAAATCTTCGTCCCAGAGCTTCTAATATTGTGTCACCATCGTTTTCTACAAAAAAACTACACGAAGTTACTCTTGAATTCAAAATACGCAATTGCACATGTCTCTGATTTCTGGGATTCGGACGGATTTCATGCGAGTTTTTGAAGAATATGGGGACAAATGGAGAGTAAACGTCGTTTCTATGTGGAGAGGAGGTTGTTTCCACCATTCCCAAAAAATTTCAATTGGAATTGCCCAATGGTTGCCCAGGATTTCAATCGTTTGAAGCCTAGAATACCCTCATTCATCCATTAGAGTGAGCTAGGGCAGCCAAAAACCGAAAAATACTTCAAACATGTTATTTTGGGCAACAGTTGGGCAATTCCAATTGAAATTTCATGGGAATAGGGGAACCTAATGCCTCTCCATATAGAAACAACGTTTACTCTCCATTTGTCCACACATTCCTCCAAAACACCCTTGAATATCGTGCGAGTCCCAGAAATCCTACGTGTGTTATTTCTTGTGTTTTGAATTCAAGAGCAAGTTTGGGTAGTTTTCTGTAGAAAACCATGGTAACGCACTATCAGAAGCTCAAGAACGAGGATTTCATTCGTTTGAGGCCTAAAATGCCCTCCTTCATCCATTAGAGAGAGCAAGGGCAGCTAGAAATCGAAAAATGCTTCAAACCTAATATTTTAGACAACCGTTGGACAATTATAATTGAAATTTCATGGTATTAGAGGAAACAACCTCCTATCCGCTTATAAACAACGTCCACTCTCCATTTGACCTCATATTCCTCCAAAAACACCCATGAATTCCATGCGAGTCCCAGAAATCAAAGACGGGTACCATTCCTTGTGTTTTGAATCCATGAGTTAATTCTTGTAGTTTTTCGGTAGAAAACAATGGTGACGCACTATCGGAATCTTAGGAATGAGTATTCCTTTCGTTTGAGGTCTATAATGCTCTTCTTCATCGATTAGAGGGAGCTAGGGCAGCCAGAAACCGATAAATGTTTCAAACCTGTAATTCTGGGCAGCCGTTGGGAAATTCCAATTGAAATTTCGTGAGAATAGGTGAAATAACCTCCTCCCCGCATAGAAACTACGTTTACTCTCCATTTGACCTCATATTCCTCCAAACCCCCCCTCCCCAATCTGTGTGAGTCTCAGAAATCAGAGACGAGTACCATTGCTTGTGTTTTGAATCCAAGGGTATATTCTTGCAATTTTTCGGTAGAAAACGATGGTGATGCTCTATTGGAAGTTCAGGAACAAAGATTTCGATCGTTTGAGGCCTACAATGTCATCCTTCGTCCATTAGAGTGAGCTATGGTAGCCAGAAACCGAAAAATACTTCAAACCTTCTATTTTGGGCAACCATTAGGTAATTCCAATTGAAATTTCATGTGAATACAGAAAACAACCTCCTGTCCGCATAGAAACAACGTTTTCCCTACATTTGTCCCCTCAAAACTACCACAAAATCCTCACAAGTCCCCGAAATCAAAGACGGGTGCAATTGGTTTTGCAGTAGAAAATGATGGTGACACACTATCGAAAGCTCATGAATGAATATTTCGATCGTTTGAGGCCAATAATGCCCTCATTGATCCATTAGAGTGAGCTAGGGCCGCCAGAAACTGAAAATTGCTTCAAATCTACTATCTTGGGCAACTGTTGGGCAATTACAATTGAAATTATGTGGGAACATGGGAACCTACTTTATCTCCACATAGAAAACACATTTAGTCTCCATTTGCCCTGATATTTCTCCAAAACTCCCACGAAATCTGTGTGAGTCCAGGAAATCAGAGACGGGTGCAATTGCATATGTTTTGGATACATAAGTAAATTCTTTCATTTTTTTCCATTGAAAATAATGGTGACACATTATCGGAAGCTCAGGAATGGAGATTTCGATCGTGTGAGGCCTAGAATGCCCTCCTTCATCCATTAGATTGAGCTAGGGCAGACACAAACCGAAAAATGCTTCAAACGTGCTATTTTGGGCAACTGTTGGGCAATTCCAATTGAAATTACGCTGGAATAGAGTAAACAACCTTCTCTCCACATAGAAACAACGTTTACTCTCCATTTGACTTCATATTCCTTCAAAACTCCCACGAAATCCGTGCAAGTCTCAGAAATCATAGACGGGTGACAATGATTGTGTTTTGAAGCCAAGAGAAAATTCTTGTAGTTTTCAGTAGAAAACGATGGTGACTCATTATCGGATGCTCGGGAATGAATATTTCGATCGTTTGAGGCCTAGAATGCCCTCCTTCATCCATTAGAGTGTGTTAAGGTAGCCAGAAACCGAAAAATGCTTCAAAACTGCTATTTTGGGGAACCGTTGGGTAATTCCAATTGAAATTATGTGGGAATAGAGGAAACAACCACCTCTCCCGATAGAAACAACGTTTATTCTCCATTTGTCCTCAAATTCCTCCAAACCCCCACGAAATCCGTGCGAGTCCCAGAAATCAGGGACGGGTGCACTTGATTGTGTTTTGAATCCAAGAGTATATTCGTGTAGGTTTTCGGTAGAAAACGACGGTGGTGTACTATCAGAAGCTCAGGAACGATGGAGGGCATTCTAAGCAAAGGAGGGCATTCAATGCCTCACATGATCAAAAAGTTGGTTTTCGAGCTTCTGATAGTGCGTCACAATCGTTTTCTACAAAAATACTACCCGAATGTACTCTTGGATTCAAAACACAAGCAATTACACTCGTCTCTGATTTCTGGGATACACACAGATTTGGTGGGAGTTTTGGAGGAATATGAGGACAAATGGAGAGTAAACATTTTTTCTATGAGGATGGGAGGTTGTTTCCTCTATTCCCACGAAATTTCAATTGGAATTTCCCAATGGTTTCTCAAAACAGCAGTTTTGAAGCATTTATCGGTTTCTAGCGGCTCTATCTCACTATAATGGATGAAGGAGGGCATTCTAGGCCTCAAATGATCGAAATCTTCGTTCCAGAGCTTCCCATAGGGCATTCTAGGTCTCTGATTTTTGGGACTCACACGGAATTCGTTGGAGTTTTGGAGGAAAATGAGGACAAATGGAGAGTAAAGGTTGTTTCTGTGCAAAGATGAGGTTGTCTCATCTATTCCCACGAAATTTCAATTGTAATTGTCCAATAGTAGCCTATAATAGTAGGTTTGAAGCAATTTTCGGGTTTCTGGCTTCCCTAGAAAACTCTAATAGATGAAAGAGGACGTTCTTGGCCTCAAAAGATCAAAATGTTCGTTCCTGAGCTTCCGATAGGTCGCCATCATTTTCTACAGAAAAAATATACGAATATAATCTTGGATTTAAAACACAATCAATTGCACATGTCTCTGATTTCTGGGACTCGCACAGATTTCATGGGAGTTTTGGAGGAATTTAAGGACAAATGGAGAGCAATCATTGTTTCCATCGGGAGAGGAGTAGTTTCCTCTATCCCCGCGTAATTTCAAATGGAATTACATAACGGTTACCCAAAATAGCAGCTTTGAAGTATTTTTCAGTTTCTGGTTGCCCTAGCTCACTCTAATGGATGAAAGATGGTAGTATAGGTTTCAAACGATCGAAATATTCGTTCATAAGCATCCGATAGTCCGTCACCATCGTTTTCTACTGCAAAACCATAAGAATTTTCTCTTGGATTCAAAACACAATCAATGGCATCCGTCTCTGATTTCTGGGACTCACATAGATTTTGTGGGAGTTTTGGAGGATTATGAGGTCAAATGGTGAGTAAACGTTGTTTCTATGCAGAGAGGAAGTTGTTTCCCAATTCTAACAAAATTTCAATTTGAATTTCCCAACGGCTCCCCAAAATAGCAGGTTTGAAACATTTTTCGGTTTTGGCTGCCCTTTCTCCCTCTAATCGATGAAGGAGGGCATTATAGGGCTCAAACGATAGAAATCCTCGTTCCTAAGATTCTGATAATGCGTCACCATCATTTTCTACCGAAAAGCTACAAGAATTTACACATGGATTTAAAACACAAGCAATGGCACCAGTCTCTAATTTCCGGGACTCGCATGGAATTCATAGGAGCTTTGGAGGAATATGAGGTCAAATGGAGAGTAAACGTTGTTTATATGCGAAGAGGCGGTTATTTCCTCAAATACCACGAAATTTCAGTCGGCATTACCCAACGGTTGCCTAAAACAGCAGGTTTGAAGCATTTTTCGGTTTCTGGCTGCCCTAGCTCACTCTAATGGACGATGAACACATTGTAGGCCTCAAACGATTGAAATCTTCGTTTCTGAGCTTCCAATAGTGTGTCACCATCATTTTTTACAGAAAAACTGCAAGAATTTACTCTTGTATTCAAAACACAAGCAATGACAATCGTCTCTGATTTCTGGGACTCGCACTGATTTCATGGAGGGGTTTGGAGGAATATGAGGACAAAAGGAGAGTAAAAGTTGTTTCTATGTGGAGAGGATGTTGTTTTTCCTATTCTCACAAAATTTCAATTGGAATTACCCAACGGCTGCCCAAAATAGCAGGTTTGACACATTTTTCGGTTTTGGCTGCCTTAGCTCCCTCTAATCGATGAAGGAGTGCATTATAGGCCTCAAACGATAGAAATCCTCGTTCCTAAGATTCCGATCGTGTGTCACCATCGTTTTCTATCGAAAAACTACAAGAATTTATTCATGGATTTAAAACACAAGTAATGGCACTCGTCTCTGATTTCTGAGATTTGCATGGAATTCATCGGTGTTTTGGATGAATATGAGGTCAAATGGAGAGTAAACGTTGTTTATATGCGAAGAGGAGGTTGTTTCCTCTAATATCACAAATTTCAATTGGAATTGCCTAACGGTCGCCCAAAATTGGAGGTTTGAAGCAATTTTCGGTTTCTGCCAGCCCTAGCTCACACTAATGGACGAAGGAAAGATTATATGGCTCAAACGATCGAAATCTTCCAATAGTGTGTCACCATCGTTTTCTACCGAAAACAACAAGAATTTACTCTTGGATTCAAAACACAAGGAATGGCACTCGTCTCTGATTTTTGGGACTCGCACGGATTTCGTGAGGGTTTTGGAGTAATATAAGGACAAATGGGGAGTAAACGTTGTTTCTATGCAGAGAGGATGTTGTTTCCCCTATTCTCATGAAATTTCAATTCGAATTTCCCAACCGCTGCAAAATAGTAGGTTTGAAATATTTTCCGATTTCTGGCTGCCCTAGCACCCTCTAATCGATGAAGAAAGGTATTATAGGCCTCAAACGAAAGAAATCCTTGTTCCTAAGATTCGGATAGTGCGTCACCGTCGTTTTCTTCCGAAAAACTACAAGAATTTACGCATGGATTCAAAACACATGCAATGACACCCGTCTCTGATTTCTGGGACTCGCATGGAATTCATGCGTGTTTTGGAGGAATATGAGGTCAAATGGAGAGTAAACGTTGTTTATAAGCGGAGAGGAGGTTGTTTCCTCTAATACCATGAAATTTCAATTGGAATTGCCCAACGGTTGCCCAAAATTGCAGGGTTGAAGCATTTTTCGGTTTCTTGTTGCACTAGCTCTCTCTAATGGATGAAGGATGTCATTCTACGCCTCAAACGAATGAAATCCTTGTTCCTGAGCTTTTGATAGTGCGTCGCCCTGCTTTTCTATAGAAAAACTACCCGAACTTACTCTTGAATTCAAAATAAGAAATTGCACACGTCTCTGATTTCTGGCACTCGAACAAAATTCACGGATGTTTTGGAGGAAAAAGAGTTCAAATGGAGATTAAACATTGTTTATATGCGGACATGATGTTGTTTCCTCTATTCCCATGCAATTTAATTTCGAATTGCCCAACAGTCGCCCAAAATAAGAGGTTTGAAGCATTTTTCGGTTTATGACTGCCCTATCTCACTCTAATGGTTGAAGGAGGGTATTCTAAGCCTCAAACAATTGAAATCTTCCTCACGAGCTTCCAAAAGTGTGTCACAATTGATTTCGACATAAAAACAACACGAATTTACTCTTAAATTCAAAACACAAGGAATTTCACCCGTCTCTGATTTTTGGGACTCGCACAAATTTCGTGTGAGTTATGGAGGAATATGAGGACAAAGGGATAGAGTAAACGTTATTTCTATGCAGAGAGGATGTTTTGTTTCTCTATTCACATGAAATTTCAATTAATGGTTGCCCAAAATGGAAAGTTTGAAGCATTTTTCGGTTTCTGATAGCCATAACTCACTCTAATAGATGAAGGAGGGCACTCTAGGCCTCAAACAATCGAAATCTATGTTCCTGAGATTCTGATAGTGCGTCACCATTGTTTTCTACGGAAAAATGCCAAAATTTACTCTTGGATTCAAAATAAAAGCAATTGCCACCGTCTCTGATTTTTGGGACTCACACGGATTTCGTGGGAGTGTTGGAGCAATGTGTGGACAAATGGAGAGTAATCGTTCTTTCTATATGGAGAGGAGGTAGGTTCCCCTATTCCCACAAAATTACAATTGGAATTGCCCAATTGTTGCCCAAAATAATAGGGTTTAAGTATTTTTTGGTTTCTTGCTTCCCTAGCTCACTCTAATGGATGAATGAGGGTATCTAGGCCTCAAACGATCGAAATCCTTGTTCCTGGGCTTACGATTGTGCGTCACGATCAAAAACTATAAGAATTACACTTGGATTCAAAAGACAAGCAATGGCACCCGTCTATGATTTCTGGTACTCGCACGGTATTCATTGGAGTTTTGGAGGAATATGAAGACAAATGGAGAGTAAACAATGTTTTATGCAGAGATGAGGTAGGTTCCTAAGTTCCCACGAAATGTTAATTGGAATTGCCCAACGGTTGCCCAAAATAACAGGGTTTAAGTATTTTTTGGTTTCTGGCTTCCCTAGCTCACTCTAATGGATTAATGAGGGTATTCTAGGCCTCAAACGATCGAAATCCTTGTTCCTGGGCTTACGATTGTGCGTCACGATCGAAAAACTATAAGAATTACACCTGGATTCAAAAGACAAGCAATGGCACCCGTCTATGATTTCTGGTACTCGCACGGAATTCATTGGAGTTTTGGAGGAATATGAAGACAAATGGAGAGTAAACAATGTTTTAATGCAGAGATGAGGTAGGTTCCCAAGTTCCCACGAAATGTTAATTGGAATTGACCAACGGTTGCCGAAAATAACAGGTTTGAAGCATTTTTCGTTTTCTGGCTGCCCTATCTCACTCTAATGGATGAAGGAGGGTACTCTAGACCTTAAACGAGCGAAATCTTTGTTCCTGAGCTTCCGATAAAGCGTCGCCCTCGTTTTCTACTGAAAAACTGCAAGATTTACTCTTGGATTTAGAACATAAGCAATTGCACATGTCTCTGATTTCTGGGACTCGCACGGATTTTGTAGACGTTTTGGAGGAAAGTGAGGACAAATGGAGAGTAAACTTTGTTTCTATGCGAAGAGGAGGTAGGTTCTCCTGTTCCAATGAAATTTCGCATCATCTGGGGTCGTAGGAGGTCTGCCATAGGTCGATTAACCGAACTCAGAGCTCGGGGTTGATCGTTCAGACTTTTGGACCCTCGGGTTGCTCGAAAATCTTTTTGAATGACATCCATCTGGGATATATCTTGGTTTTGATGAGTGAGCTGACACTTGGGTCGAGCTCTTGGATGGACAGAGTTTGATTCTATACATTTACACCTTGGTTGTGGTATGGTGGCTCAGATCCGCATCGACGAGGCATTGCAGCTTTGTCCGATTCCGACGAGATAGGTGGAGCTTGACTCCGATTGCCTTGAGAAATTAGCTACAATGATGAGCAAATCATAAGATATTCATCAGGAATGAAGTACAACAAATAAGAAATTAAGAAATTTTATGAGCTTATGGCTCAAAAGATCGAGCTTGGAGAGGTGATTATAGAAGGAGCTCGGGTGATCCCGTCAGGTCGGAGGAGATCAGAGCTTGGATGGTCATGCCCGGAGGATGTCGGACTTTCGCTTGGTGGAGCTCGAAGGAACTTGAAGTAGCTCGAAACTCAGATGATCGAGCGGATCGATTTCATCCATAGCCCATCCTCGTGTAGCTCGTATTCAATCGGTCGAATTCAATTTCCCTGCAACTCAACCCATTGAATCGAATTGAAAGTAGCAACCGTTCGAATGAAATGAAGTAGGCAATGATGTATTGAATGCCATAGAAGTTTAAAATAAAATGAAATAGCCGTGATGATGTATGATCAAGCAAGAAAGAGACATGGATTGAGATGTATGTCTCCCCATGCTGAAATCCTTCATATGGCGTCAAAAGCTCATCACTGCCTTCTCATTATCAGCTAGCTCCTGAATTTGGGTCTCATTGTAATCATCACAATGTCGGAGCTTTGGCATCAGCATCTTGATATCAGTGCTCATGATGACGAAGTTGGGTTGGAGCCTCGCATCGAGCCCCGACGAAGCCCAAAGGCTAAGGTCGAAGCCCGATCTGCAGTTCAGGACGTCGAATTTGGATCGGAGCCTCAAATCGAGCCACGATGAAGCCCAAAGGTTCGAGTCGAACGTCGACCTTCTCTTAGGATGAAGGAGATGGGTCAGAGGCTCGGATCGAGCCCCTATGATGCCCAGCTGCTAGGGTCGAACACGAACCTCCTCCCTCTTAGGACGAAGGAGATGGATAATTTTGGGTAAATGTCAACATTTTTGCCGAGCACGCAAAACGGTCACAATCTTGGCTGGTTGTGCACACATGGCAATTTTGGATAAATGTAGACATTTTTGCACAGCGCGCGAAATGGTCACAATTTTACCATGTGTGAACAACAGGCAAAAATGTTGACCGTTTTGTGCACTGGGGAAAAAGGTCGAAAATTACCATGTGTGCACAACCGGCAAAAATTTTGACCGTTGTGCACGCTGGGTAATTTTGGGTAAATGTAGACATTTTTGCACAGCGCACAAAACAGTCATAATTTTGCCGGTTGTGCGCGCTGGATAATTTTGGGTAAATGTAGACAGTTTTGCGCAGCGTGCAAAACAGTCACAATTTTGACGGGTGTGTGCGCTGGTAATTTTGGGTAAATGCAGACAGTTTTGCCCAGCACGCAACACGGTCACAATTTTGCCGGCTGTGCGCGCTGCATTATTTTTCGATAAATGTAGGCAGTTTTGCTAAGCATGCAAAACGGTCACAATTTTACCGGTTGTGCGCGTTGAGTAATTTTGGGTAAATATTGACATATTTTGAAATTTTGGGTAAATGTAGCCAGTTTTGCCCAGCACGCAAAACGGTCACATTTTTTGCCGGATGTGTGTGCTGAGTAATTTTGGTTAAATGTAGACATTTTTGCTCAGCGCGTAAAATGGTCACAATTTTGCCGGTTGTGAGCATTGAGTAATTTTGGGTAACTGTATACATTTTTGGTCAGCGTGCAAAACGGTCACAATTTTGCAGGTTGTGCATGCTGAGGAATTTCGGGAAAATTTAGACAGTTTTGCTCAGCACGCAAAACGGTCACAATTTTGCCGGTTGTGCGGGCTGAGTAATTTTGGGTAAATGTTGACATTTTTGGGCAGCGCGTAAAACGGTCACAATTTTGCCGGGTGTGCGCTGGTAATTTTGGGTAAATGTAGACAATTTTGCCCAGCGTGCAAAACAGTCGCAATTTTGCCAGCTATGCGCGCTGAGTAATTTTGGGTAAATGTAGACATATTTGGTCAGCGCGCAAAACGGTCACAATTTTGCAGGTTGTTCGCGCTGGGTCACTTTTGGTAAATGTAGACATTTGTGCTCAGCGCGCAAAACAGTCACAATTTTGCGGGTTGTGGGCGCGAGGTATTTTTGGGTAAATGTAGACATTATTTGCCCAGCACGCAAAACGGTCACAATTTTGCCGGGTGTGCGAGCTGGTAATTTTGGGTAAATGTAGAAAGTTTTGCCCAGCACTCAAAACGGTCACAATTTTGCAGGTTGTATGGGCTGCGTAATTTTGGGCAAAAGTTGACATTTTTGCGCAGCGCGCAAAACGGTCACAATTTTGTCGGGTGTGTGCGCTGGTAATTTTTGCTAAAAGTAAACATTTTTGCCCACTGCGCAAAATGGTCACAATTTTTGCCGGGTGTGCATGTAATTTTGGGTAAATGTAGAAAGTTTTGCCCAGCGTGCAAAACTGTCACAATTTTGCGCGCTTAGTAATTTTGGTTAAATGTAGACATTTTTGCTCAGTGCACAAAACGGTCACAATTTTGCCGGTTGTGCGCGCTGAGTCACTTTGGGTAAATGTAGACATTTTTGCTCAGCGCGCAAAACGGTCATAATTTTATCGGTTGTGCGCGCTAAGTCACTTTGGGTAAATGTAGACATATTTGGTCAGCGCGCAAAACGGTCACAATTTTGCAGGTTGTGCGCGTAGGGTCACTTTGGGTAAATGTAGACATTATTTGAGTAGCGCGTAAAACAGTCACAATTTTGCGGGTTGTGCGCTGTGTAATTTTGCAGTCAGTAAATGTAGACAATTTTGCCCAGCGCGCAAAACGGTCACAATTTTGCCGGGTGTGCGCACTGTGTAATTTTGCAGCTAGGATTGCCAGAAACCGAAAAATACTTCAAACCTGCTATTTTGGGCAAACGTTGGGTAATTCCAATGGAAATTTCGTGGGAATAGTGGAAACAACCTCCAATCTGCATTGAAATAACGTTTACTCTCTATTTGTCTTATATTCATATCCCAGTTACAACGAACATTTCTACAGATTTTTCTGAACTCAATGCTATTTTCCATGTTTTCTGGAAGATATAGATGTTTTTATTAAATGATATGATTTTTTGGCCTAATTTTGTCTTCTCTAATTTTTTTCGTAGAAGATAGCGATCTCTCCATTCCAACGAACATTTTGTGAATTTTTTCGAGCTCTGTACTACTTTCTACATTTTCTATAAGTTATGGATCTTTATATTAAATGATATGATTTTTATAGCCTACTTTTGCCTTCTCTTATTTTTCAGTTGAAGATGGCGATCCCCCAGTCCCAACGAAAAATTTTTTATATTTATCTACCCTTCGATCTATTTTCTATATTTTCTGTAAGATATGGATCTTTAAATTAAATGATATGATTTTTATCGCCTTATTTGTATCTTCTCTGTTTTTTCAGTTGAAGATGGTGATCTCCCGATTCCAACGGACATTTTTGCTGATTATTCCGAACTCGGGTCTATTTTCTACATTTTCTGGAAGCTATGGATCTTTATATTAAATGATTAGATTTTTATAGCCTAATTTTGTCTTCTTATATTTTTCAGTTGAAGATAGTGATTCCGGTTCCAACGGACATTTTTGAGGATTTTTCTGATCTCGAGTCTATTTTCTTCATTTTCTGGAAAATATGGATCTTTATTTTAAATGATATGATTTATATAGCCTAATTTTGTCATCTTGGCGATATCCCGGTTCCAACGGTTTTTTTTGGATTTTTCTGAGCTCAGTATTATTTTCTACATTTTCTAGAAGATATGGATCTTTTTATTACATGATGTGATTTTTTGGTCTAATTTTGTATTCTCTTTTTTTCAGTTCAATATGGCGATCTCCTGGTTCCAACAGAAATTATTGCATATTTTCCTGAGCTGGGGGCTATTTTCAACATTTTCTGTAAAATATGGATCTTTACATAATAATATGATTTTTATCGGCTAATTTTCTCTTCTCTTATTTTTAAGTTTAAATGGCATTCTCCCAGGTCCAACTGAAATTTTTGTCGATTTTTCTGAGCACGGGGCTATTTTCTAAATTTTACGAATTATATATGTCTTTTTATTAAATGATAAGATTTTTGGCTTAATTTAGTCTTTTCTCATTTTTTTCAGTTGAAAATGGCGATCTACCGGTTCCAACGGACATTTTTGGTGGATTCTTCTGAAATCCGGTTTATTTTCTACATTTTCTAGAAGATATGAATCTTTTTATTAAATGATATGATTTTTACGGTCGAATTTTGTCTTCTCTTATTTTTAAGTTGAAAATTACGATTTCCTGGTTCCAACGAACATTTTTGCGGATTTTTCTATGCTCGGTGCTATTTTCTACATTTTCTGATAGATATGGTTCTTTATAATAAAAGATATGATTTTTATATCCTAATTTTGTCTTCTCTTATTTTTCAATTGAAAATGTCGATCTTCTCCAATGGACATTTTGCGTATTTTTCTAATCTCGGGGCTATTTTTTGCGTTTTATGGAAGATATGGATCTTTTTATTAAATGAAATAATTTTGGACCTAACTTTGTCTTCTCTTATTTTTTAAGTTGGGGATGGCTATTTCCCAGTTCCAACCGACATTTTTGCGGATTTTTCTGAGCTGGGGGATATTTTCTTTATTTTCTGGAAGATATCGATCGTTTTATTAACTTATATGAATTTTAGCCTAATTTTGTCTTCTCTTATTTTT
The DNA here is from genome assembly GCA_030789695.1 of Scilla litardierei. Classification (NCBI taxonomy): domain Eukaryota; kingdom Viridiplantae; phylum Streptophyta; class Magnoliopsida; order Asparagales; family Asparagaceae; genus Scilla; species Scilla litardierei. The sequence goes on from CM061139.1 coordinate 25,256,984, forward strand.
TTTCGTTGAATGTGGCAATCGTCCGGTTACAACAAACTTTTTTGCAGGTTTTTCTAAGCTCATGCTTATTTTCTACATTTTCTGTAAGATATGGATCTTTATATTAAATGATATGTTATCGTCTTTTCTTCTCTTATTTTTTAATTTGAGATGGTGATCTCCCGGTTCCAACGGAATTTTTTGTGGATTTTTTTGAGCTCGGGTCTATTTTTTAAATTTTATGAAAGATATGGGTCTTTTTATTAAATGATATGATTTTTTGGCCTAATTTGGTCTTTTCTTATTTTTAAGTTGAAGATGGCGATCTCCCAATTCCAACAGATATTTATGCGAATTGTTCTAAGCTTCGGGCTATTTTCTACATTGTCTAGAAGATATGGATCGTTTTTTGAAATGATATGATTTTTGGCCTAATTTTGTTTTCTCTTATTTTTAAGTTGAAGATTGCGATCTCCCTGTTTCAACGGACATTTTTGCTGATTTTTCTGAGCGCAGGGCTATTTTTTAACGTTTTACTTGGTTTTGCGTGAGGAAAAACATGATCTTATCACAGATGACATCACCGAGGATGATGAGTTTAAGATGAAGTATTGGGAATGTTCAAATAGTTTAAGCTTGATGTTTATGCGAACAACTATGGCAAATAACATTAAGGGCACAAGTCCACAAACTGAAAAGTAAGCGAATATCTTAAGCTTGTGGAAGAACGCTTTCGTTATGTGGATAAGTCTCTTGCTGGTGCATTAATGTTTCAACTTACGTCCATGAAGTTCAATGGGACTAAGAGCAAGCAAGAACACATCATTGAATGACAAACATTGCAGCAAGACTTAAGGCATTAGGTACGCAAGTGGATAATTCCTTCCTCGTTCAGTTTATACTGAATCCATTACCTTCTGAGTATGGAGCTTTTCAAATAAATTATAACACTATAAAGGACAAGTGTGATATTAATGAATTAACTAAAAATCTCAAATGTAAGGCATGGTTTTCAAAAGAAAGGGATCTCGTTCAATCCAAAGCACAATCCTCAATAAGATCTTTCTGTTTATGGGGAATCACATGAAGGATCCTATTAAAGGCATAGGAACTTATCGTCTACTCCTTGATACTGGCTATCAATTGGACTTAAGCATGACTCTTTATGATCCTACAATTACCTGGAATCTCTTTTCCCTTCTGAAGTTGGATTTATGTGGTTATAAATCTAAATCTGAACATGGATGTTTTAATTTGTATAATCGTGTTAAACTTGTTGATTCAGATAACTTATTGATGGATTGTGTAAATTAAAGCTTAATAATGAATTTTTTGAACCCTTGTGGATCTTTATCTTTTTATTAAATGATATGATTTTTATATCCTACGTTTGTCTTCTCTTATTTTTTTAGTTAGAGATGGTGGTATAATGGTTCCAATGGACATTTTTGCAGAATTTTCTTAACTTATGAGATTTTTCATAATTTTCTGTAAGATATATATCTTTTTATTAAATGATATGATTTTTATAGGCTAATTTTGTCATCCCTTTTTTCAATTAAAGCTGGTGATATCCCGGTTCCAATGGACATTTTTACGGAAACTTTTGAGCACGGGGCTATTTCTAAATTTTCTAAAAGATACATATCTTTTATTAAATGATATGATTTAATGGCCTAATTTTGTCTTCTTTTATTTTTTTCAATTGAATATGGCAATCTCCCGGTTCAAACAGACATTTTTGCAGATTTTCTGGGCTTGCAGCTATTTTCTACATTTTCTGGAAGATATGTATCTTTTTTACAGGATATGATTTAATGGCCTGTCATCACGTATTTTTCAGTTGAATATGGCGATCTTCCGGTTCTAACTGACAATTTTGTGGATTTTTCTGAGCTCGGTACTATTTTCTACATTTGTCATCACGTATTTTCTACATTTTTTGTAGCCTAATTTTGTCTTCTCTTATTTTTCAGTTGAAGATGGTAATATCCCAGTTCCAACAAACATTTTTGCGGATATTTCTGAGCTCGGGACTATTTTCGATATTTTCTGTAAGATAAGGATCTTTTTATTAAATGATATGATTTTTCTAGCCTAATTTTTCAGCTCTAATTTTTCAGTTAAAAATGGCGATCTCCCGATTCCAACTGATAATTTTGCATATTTTTATGACTTCTGGGTTATTTTCTGCATTTTATTGAGGATATAGATCTTTTATTAACTGATATGATTTTTATAGCCTAAATTTGTCTTCTCTTATTTTTTTAATTGAAGATGGCAGTCTCCCAGTTCCAACGGACATTTTGTGGATTTTTGACCTCAGTGATATTTTCTATATTTTCTGGAAGATATCGATCGTTTTAATAAATAATATGATTTATGGCCTAATTTTGTCTTTTCTTATTTTTTTCCAGTAATGATGGCAATCTCCCGATTCCAACAGACTTTTTTGTGGATTTTTCTAAGCTCGGAAGATATGGATCTTTATATTAAATGATATCATTTTGGCCCAATTTTGTCTTCTCTTATTTTTCAGTTGAAGATGGCAATCTACATGTTCAAACGGACATTTTTGTGGATTTTTCTGTGCTCAGAGCTATTTTCTACATTTTATTAAAGTTATGGATCTTTTTATTAAATGATATGAATTTTTGCCTAATTTTATCTTCTCTTATTTTTCAGCTAAAGATGGCGATCCTCCGATTCCAACGGATATTTTTGTAGATTTTTCTAAGCTCGGAACTATTTTTCTATATTTTTTGGAAGTTTTGGATATTTTTATTAAATAATATGTTTTTGGCCTAGTTTTTGTCTTCTCGTATTTTTCAGTTGAAAATGGCGATCTCCCGGTTCCAACAGACATTTGTGCGGATTTTTCTGAGCTCCGGACTATTTTCTACTTTTCTGTAAGTGATGAATCTCTATATTAATTAATATGATTTTTATAATAATTTTTCTCTTCTCTTATTTTTCAGTCGAAAAATGGCGATCTCCTGGGTCTAACAGACATTTATGCAGATTTTTTAGAGCTCAGGGCTATTTTTATAAATTTTCGAGAAGTAGTGGATCTTTTTATAACATTATATGATTTTTTTGCCTAGTTTTGTCTTCTCTTATTTTTCAGTTGAAGATGTCGATCTCCCGTTTCTAACGGACATTTTAGTAGATTTTTCTTAGCTCGAACTATTTTCAAAAGTTCATTGAAGATATGTATCTTTTTATTAAATGATATGATTTTTACATACAAAGTTTGTCATCTCATATTTTTCAATTGAATATGTCAATCTCCGGTTCCAACAGATATTTTTGCGGATTTTTCTGACCTCGAGGCTATTTTCTAAATTTTCTGGAAGATAAAATTTTTATTAAATAATTTGATTTTTGGCCTACTTTTGTTCTCTTATTTTTCAGTTGAAGATGGCGATATCCCAGTTCCAACAGACATTTTAGGGATTTTTCTGAGCTCCCGGCAATTTTCTACATTTACTGTAAGATTTGAATCTTTATATTAAATGATACGATTTTTATAACCTAATTTTGTCTTCTCGTATTTTCCAGTTGAAGATGGTGATCTCCCGATTCCAGCGGATATTTTTGCAGAGTTTTCTGATAATGGTGCTATTTTTCTACATTTTCGGGAAGTTATGGATCTTTTTATCAAATGAGATGATTTTTCAGACAATTTTTTGGACAAATTGTGTCTTCTCTTATTTTTAAGTTGAAGATGGAATCTCCCAGTTCTAACAGACATTTTTGCAGATTATTCTGACCTCGGGGCTATTTTCTAAATTTTCTTGAAGATATGGATCTTTTGATTAAAGTATATTATTTTTGGCATAAGTTTGTCTTCTCTTATTTTTTTAATTGAAGATGGCGATCTCCCGGTTCCAACGGATATTTTGGCGGATTTTTATAAGCTCGATGCTATTTTCTATATTTTATGGAAGATATGGATCTTTTATTATATGATTTTTATAGACTGATTTCTCTTCTCTTATTTTTTCAGTTGAAGATGGTGATCTACCAGTTCTAATGCTCATTTTTGCGGATTTTTCTTAGCTTGGGGCTATTTTTCTACATTTTCTGAAAAATATGTATCTTTTTATTAAATGTTATGATTTTCTGCTTAATTTTTTCTTCACTTTTATCAGTTAAAGATGTCGATCTCTCAGTTCCAACGGATATTTGTGTGGATAATTTTGAGCTATGGGCTATTTTCTATATTTTCTGTAATGTACGGATCTTTATATTAAAAGATATGATTTTTATGGCCTAATTTTGTCTTCTCTTATTTTTTTCAGTTGAAAATGGCGATCTCCTGGTTCCATCGGACAATTTTGCAGATTTTTCTGAGCTCAAGTCTATTTTCTACATTTTTGGTAGATATGTATCTTTTTATTACATGATATGATTTAGTGGCCTAATATTGTCATCTCTTATTTTTGAGTTGAATATGGCGATCTCCCGGTTCCAACGGACATTTTTGCGGATTTTTCCGAACTTGAGGCTATTTTCTACATTTTATTGAATATATGTATCTTTTTATTAAATGATATGATTTTTGTAACCTAATTTCGTATTCTCTTATTTTTCAGTTGAAGATGATGATATCTCGCTTCTAAAGACATTTTGCAGATATTTCTCAGCTCGGAACTATTCCCTATATTTTTTGTAAGATATGGATCTTTTTATTAAATGATATGATTTTTCTATCTTAATATTGTCTGATCTTAATTTTCAGTTGGAGATCGCGATCTCGCGGTTCCGATGGACATTTTTGCAGAATTTTCTAATCTCAGGGCTATTTTCTACATTTTTATGAGGATATGGATCGATATGATTTTTATAGCCTAACTTTGTCTTCTCTTATTTTTCTGTTGAAGATGGCGATCTCCTATTTCCAACGGACTTTTTTGCGGATTTTTTGACCTCGGTGATATTTTCTGTATTTTCTGGAAAATATCGATCATTTTGTTCAACGATATGATTTTTGGCCTAATTTTATCTTCTCTTTTTTTTGTTCATGATGGCGATTTTCCGATTCCAACGGACATTTTTGTGGATTTTTCTGAGCTCGGGTCTATTTTCTACATTTTCTAAAAGAAATGGATCTTTTTATTAAATGCTATCATTTTGGGCCAAATTTTATCTTCTCTTATTTTTCAGTTGAAGATGGCGATCTACCGGTCAATGGACATTTATGTGGATTTTTCTGTACTCGATGCAATTTTCTAAATTTTTTGAAGATTTGGATATTTTTATTAAATTATATTATTTTCGCATAATTTTGTCTTCTGTTATTTTTCAGTTGAATATGGCGACTATCGGTTCCAACTGACATTTTTGCGTATTTTACTGAGCTCGGGACTATTTTTCTCCATTTTCTGGATGTTATGGATCTTTTTATTAAATAATATCATTTTGGCCTAATTTTATCTTCTCTTATTTTTAGTTGAAAATGGCAATCTCCCGGTTCCAACGGACATTTGTATGGATCTTTCTGAGCTCCGGGCTATTTTTTACAATTTGTATAAGATATGCATCTTTATATTATTTGATATAATTTTTATAGCTTAATTTTTGTATTTTCTTATTTTTCTGTTGAAAATGGCATCTCCCGCGTCCAACTAACATTTTAGCTGATTTTTCTGAGCTCGGAGCTATTTTTATACATTTTCGAGAAGTTATGGATCTTTTTATTAGATTAAATGATTTTGGCATAATTTTGTCGCCTGTTTTTAGGTTGAAGATGGCGATCTCTTAGTTCGAAAGGACATTTTTAGGGAATTTTGAGCTCTGGACTATAATCTAAGTTGTCGGTAAGATATGAATATTAATATTAAATGATATAATTTGTAGCCTAATTTTATCGTCTCTTATTTTTTAGTTGAAGATGTCGATCTTCCGGTTCCAACGGACATTTTTTGCAGATTTTCCTCACCTCGGAACTATTTTCACAAGTTCATTGAAGATATGGATCTTTTTATTAAATGTTATGATTTTTATAGACTAAGTATCTCTTCTCTTAATTTTCAATTGGAGATGGCAATCTCCTGGTTCCAACAAACATTTTTGCGGATTTTTTAATCTCGAGGCTATTTTCTAAATTTTCTGGTTATATTAATGATAAGATTTTGGGTTATTTAGTACCGACCCCCTGTGTTTTCTCCATAATTAGCAACACCCCCTATGGTTTCAATTATTAGTAAGACCCCCCCTGATGTATCCAATTTGGACTCCCCCGCCCCCTGTTTGGGTCCAAAACTAGGGGCATGGGAGTCCAAATTGGATACATCAGAGGGGTCTTACTAATAATTAAAACCATAGGGGGGTGTTGCTAAATATGGTGAAACCATATGGTGCCGGTACTAAATAAACCTAAGATTTTTGGCCTAATATTGTCTTCTCTTATTTTCCAGTTGAATATGGCGATCTCCCGGTTCCAACGGACATTTTAGGGATTTTTCTGAGCTCCGGGCTTTTTTCTACATTTTCTGTAAGATATGAATCTTTATATTAATGATATGTTTTTTAATCCTAATTTTGTCTTCTTTTATTTTTTTAGTTGAAAATGCCGATCTCCAGTTCCAACAGACATTTTTCGGGGTTTTTGAGATCGTTGCTATTTTCCTACATTTTTGGGAATTTATGGATCTTTTCATTAAATGATATGATTTTTTGGACTAATTTAGTCTTCTCTTATTTTTTTAAGTTGAAAATGGCGATCTCCCGGTTCTAACAGACATTTTCTAAATTTTGACCTCAGTGCTATTTTCTAAATTTTTGGAAGATATGGATCTGTTTACTAAATTATATGTTTTTGGCCTAAGTTTATCTTCTCTTATTTTTTAATTGAAGATGGCGATCTCCCGGTTTCTACAAACATTTTTGCAGACTTTTATGAGCTCGGTGCTATTTTCTATATTTTATGGAATATATGTATCTTTTTATTAAATAATATGATTTTTATATCCTACGATTCTCTCTCTTATTTTTTTCCGTTAAAGATAGCGATCAATCGGTTCCAGTGCACATTTTTGCGGAATTTTCTTAGCTTGGGTCTATTTTTCTACATTTTTTGAAAATATGTATCTTTTAAATAAATCATATGATTTGTTGGCCTTATTTTGTCTTCTCTTTTTCCGTTGAATATGGCAATGTCTCGGTTCCAACGGACATTTCTGCAGATTGTTAAAGCTCCGGACTATTTTCTACATTTTCTGCAAGATATGGATCTTTATATTAAATAATATGATTTTTATAGTCTAATTTTTCTTCTCTTATTTTTTACTTGAAAATGGTGATCTCCTGATTCCAACAGACATTTTAACGGAGTTTTCTAAGCTCGGGGCTATTTTTCTACATTTTCAAAAAGTAATGTATCTTTTTATTAAAGATATGATTTTTTGACCTAATTTTTTCTTCTCTTATTTTCAGTCGAACATATCAATCTATCGGTTCCAACAGACATTTTCACGGATCTATCTGACCTCATGCATATTTTCTAAATTTTCTGGAAGATATTGATCTTCTTATTAAATGATATGATTTTTGGCCTAATTTTGTCTTCTCTTATTTTTTAAGTTGAAGATGGCGATCTCCCGGTTCCAACAGATATTTTTGCTGATTTTACTGAGCTCGGTGCTATTTTCTATATTTTATGGAAGATATGTATCTTTTTTAAAGGATATAATTTTTATAGCTTACGTTTGTCTTCTCTTATTTTTTTTAGTTGAAGATGGCATATACCGGTTCCAGCGGATATTTTTGCAGATTTTAATTAGCATATATCAATTATCCTACATTTTCTGGAAGATATGGATCTTTTATTAAATGATATGATTATTTGGCCAAATTTTGTCTTCTATTTTTTAGTTAAAGATGGCGATCTCCAGGTTTCAATTGACATTTGAGCGGATTTTACTGAGCTAGGGCTATTTTCTACATTATCTATAAGATATGAACCTTTTTATTAAATGATATGATTGTTAATGCGTAATTTTGTCTTCTCATATTTTTCAGTTAAAATGGCCATCTCCCGGTTGAAACAGAAATTTTTGAAGATTTTTCTAAGCACGTGGCTATTTTTTGCATTTTATGGAAGATATGAATCATTTTATTGATGATATTATTTTTTGGCCTAATTTCGTCTTCGCGTATTTTTTTTAGCTGGAGATGGCGATCTCCCAGTTCCAACAGACATTTTTGCAAATTTTTTACCTCGAGGCTATTTTCTACCTCTTGGTCTTCCAACAGACATTTTTGCAGATTTTACTAAGCTCGATGCTATTTTCCACATTTTATGGAAGATATGTTTCTGTTAATTAAATGATATAATTTTTATAGCCTACATTTGTCTTCTCTTATTTTTTTAGTTGAAGGTGGCGATCTACCGGTTCCAACGGACATTTTTGCAGATTTTAATTTGCATGTGTCAATTTTTCTACATTTTCTGGAAGATATGGATCTTTTATTAAATGAATAATAATTAGGCCAAATTTTGTCTTCTATTTTTTAGTTATACATGGCGATCTCCCGGTTTTAACGGACATTTGAGTGGATTTTTCTACAGTCTATTTTCAACATTTCTATAAGATATGGACCTTTTAATTAAATGATATGATTGTTATTGCCTAATTTTTTCTTCTCTTATTTTTAGTTGATGATGGCCATCTCCCGGTTCAAACGGAATTTGAGGATTTTTCTAGGCTCAGTGTTATTTTGTGCATTTTATGGAAGATATGAATTATTCTATTAAATGATATTATTTTTCGGCCTAATTTTTGTATTCGCTTATTTTTAGCTGAAGATGGCGATCTCCTAGTTCCAACCGACATTTTTTGCAAGGTTTTTTACATCGAGGCTATTTTATATATTTTTTGGAAGATGTGAATTTTTTATCAAATCATTTGATTTTTTTCTCCTTATTTTGTCTTCTCTTATATTTCAGATGAAGCCGACGATCTTCCGATTCCAACTTACATTTTTGCGGTTTTTTCTGAGCTATATGCTATTTTCTACAATTTTTTGAAAGATATGAATCTTTATATTAAATGATATGATTTTATAGCCTAATTTTGTCTTCTCTTATTTTTTAGTTGAAAATGGTGATCTCCATGTTCAAGCCTTGCAGATTTTACTTAACTCTGTATTTTCTGGAAGATGTGGATCTTTCTATTAAATGCAATGATTTTTGGCATAATTTTGTATTCTCTAATTTTTCAGTTGAAAATTGTGATCTCTCTGTTCCAAAGGACATTTTAGGGATATTTCTGAGCTAGGGACAATCTTCTGCCTTTTCTATTAGATATGGATCTTTTTATTAAATTATATGATTTTTCTAGGCTAATTTTGTCTGCTCTTATTTTCCAGTTGAAGATGGCGATCTCCTGGTTCTAACAGATATTCTTGCAGATTTTTCTGACCTCGGGGCTAGTTTTTATATTTTATTGAAGATATGGATCTTTTATTAAATGATATAAATTTTATATCCTAAGTTTGTCTTCTCTTATTTTTCAGTTGAAGATGGCGGTCTCCTAGTTCCAACGGACATTTTATGGGGTTTTTCTAACCTCGGGGCTATTTTCTGTATTTTCTGGAAGAGATCAATCGTTTCATTAAATGAAATGATTTTTTGGCCTACTTTGTCTTCTCCTATTTTTTTTTCATTGATGATGGTGATCTCTTTGTTCCAACATACATTTTTGCGGATTTTCCTGAGCACTCGGCTATTTTTTGCATTAATTGGAAGATATCGATCGTTTTTTAAATGAAATGATTTTTGGCCTAATTTTGTCTTCTCTTTTTATTCGCTAAATTTGACGCGCTCTCGGTTCCAACGGACATTTTTGCGGATTTTTCTGAGCTCGTGGCTATTTTCTAAATTCTCTGAAAGATAAGAATCTTTACGTTATTGATATGATTTTTATAGCCTAATTTTGTCTTCTCTCATATTTCAGTTGATCATAGCAATCTCCAGTTCCAACGGAAATTTTTGTGGTGTTTTCTGAGATCGGTGCTATTTTCGAGATTTTATGGAAGATATGGATCTTTATATTAAATGATATGATTTTTATAGCTTAAATTTCTCTTCTATTATTTTTAAGTTGAAGATGTCAATCTCCTGGTTTCAACAGACATTTTTGCGGATTTTTTTAAACTTGGGGCTGATTTTCTACGTTTTCTGGAAGATATGCATCTCTTTATTAAAGTATATGATTTTTGTCCTAATTTTTTCTTCTCTTATTTTATTTCGTTTATGATGGTGATCTCATGGTAACAACGGACATTTTGGAGGATTTTTGTGAGCTCCTGGCTATATTCTTCATTGTCATGCCCTATTTTGCACTATACGTGTATTCTACTGAACACATGTGGTATTTCTACCTACGATGTATGCATGGGCATGAAATAGAGTAGATATCGATGTATGTGACGTAGTATAATGGGGATTAGGCCGTAATACATGGCTAAGAGAAGAGAATGCGAAATATGTATACGGGAGAAGTGCAAATGACGGCGTGGGTGTAAAACAACAGGAATGTGTTAGACATGTGTGTGTGTGTGTGTGTGTGTGTGTGTGTGATGCATGTATGCATGCATGGATGAGCATGGATGTGTGTAGGGAGAGCCATGCTAGTGTGAAAGGGGTTAGGGGTCAATGGCAACCCCCGTAAATTTTTAGAAATGTGGGGGCAAAACGGTCATTTAGACTAAATTAGTGGTGGGCGCATAAAGTAATGGCAAACTTGTAATTATCTAAAAGTTGAGGGGCTTTTTTGGAAGGGTATTTTATTCATTTTAGGTGATTCATGGCTTGGTGTGCAAGTAAGGGTGTGTAGATTTTTCTAAAAGAAAATCTTTCTTTCTTTCTTGAAGTTTCTCCACCATTCTCCATTTCTCCTCCCCTCTTTCTCCCCTATTGAGACCGGTCACCCCTATCCTCCTCTCTCCCTCATTTAACAAATAAAAACCCTAATTTACATGCCCTAATAGAAGGAAGCCATGCTTACTTGAAGAGGGAAGAAGATGGAGAGGAAAGAAAGATGAAGAGAAGAGAAAATTGAGCTTTTTGAGGTAGGAACCCTCTTGGTTTGGAATTCCTTCAAAATTGATTTGTGCTATTATGTTTTTATAGCATGTTTTAGCCAATATGTGATGAGGATAGTCAATTTGTACATGATATGGCTCAATTTCACATTTCCCCTTGAAATTCCTAGCAAAGTCATCTCCTTTTGAAATTCTGAAATCTTGATGTCTATTGTTGCTTTAATTCTGATTACTGTAGCTCAAATTAGGTTTCGGAAAAAATATGAGCTTGTAGATCATGAAGTTCTATCCCAAAATCATATAAATTTTGACATAGGTTCAGTTCAGATATTAGGAGCAATAAATCCATCCTTACAACATATCTGTTTGATTTTTAGTGTTGACATAGTTTAGCAAAATTGGCCTAGACACCTGCACACACAATAGAATTTTGTGATCTTAGTCTTGTTGGAAATTTAAGAAGTTTTTCTAAAAATTCATCAGAGTGCTTATATGTTGCATTTCTGGCTGCAACATGCCCAAAATTGGATTTCAATACAGACCCAGAAATCTGTCTGAAAAACAGATTTGACATAATTCACCATAAATCACATACGTAATATTTATGCATGATATTTTATCTGTAAATCCAGGACTAGTATATCTATAACTTTCATTTGGGACAATTTGTCAAATTCTTAAAGTAAACAGATGTTATATGGCCATACATTGTCACTTCCTGCAATTTCAGCAAGCTGAATTAATTAAGAGTTGTTATTCTTATTCATTAATTGTGGTTAATTGGCCATCATTATTCTTGCTTATTTTTGTTGTGTGGTAGAATGAATGTTCATGCCCTTGGCACATGTAAATGATATTGTGTTGCCTTGATATGAATTATGCCTGTCATGTGTTCATTGAAATGCCTCAATGAAACAAAAGTTGAGAAACATGCGGAACAGACATGTATATATTTGTCATATGAGAAATGATGTGAATGGACAATGTTTTAGGACACGGATGGCACTACATGGAGCGAGAACCACAGTAGGAGGCGGGGGGATTCGCTGTGGACCATGACCGTGTAGGCACCTCTTGGTTCCATCGGTAGTTGCCACAGTTGAGAACGGAGTAGATCACGATACACTTGCATGCCGGTACATTCATGTGATCACATTGCATTGCATTGCATTGCATCTCATGTTGCATCATGTGCATCATTATGTATATTATATCCATTGTGTGTGATGTGTTACATATATGCAATGTATGCGTGTTGTGTGTTGTGCGTTGTATGTATATTTATATGTTTGTGCCTTGTATGTGTATTTGTGTATGTGGTATTCGATAAGTTGATATGCGGCCATGTGCCAAATGAGGCAAGATAATGACATACCGAGGCTATAAACCAAAATGATGCATGACATGAGAATCATTAGTATTTAATTATTTCGATTGATGTTTTTTTTAATTAATCCAATTTTAAAATAATAAATAAGAAGTTGGTATATTACTCCTTCTGTTGGCAGCACTTCCCTTCCCTTTACTTGCTTCATTAGTGACACTGTGTTATAATTCTGACACTTGTGATTCCCCTATTGGAATGTGGTTGTATAAATATTCGTATCAGTATTCGTTCTAACCCTTTTCTTACAGTAGATCGACATTGGACCGCAGGTATGACCCTTTTACTTGGCTGTTTACTTTCGCTATATACTCAGTTTACATGTCTTATTTCCACTGCCTTGCCTTGTGGATTAATAACCTTAGAACGGTGTTCCAAATCCAAGTTGGTTCCTACTGGGGCACGCATTGACGTGCTCCTCCCTATTTTTCAGGTAGCAGGGACATCGTGGTTGTCGGTGACTTGGAGTTGGGTTTCAGTAGTAAAATTCAGTGTGAGCTGTAGTTACTGTGATATGGTTGTCTTGGGAGGTGGAGAGTGGCGGTGTAAGTGTAGTGGTGCACTTGGACTAAGTTTGTAAATGAAAATTGTTATATAAATGTGTTGTTGTTGTTGTTTTAGGTTATTTATGAGTTGTTGATATTTTAATGAAGCTTCACTTGTACTATCTCAGCATGTGCGCCGTGGCCTGCATATTCAGTTTACTTCTTTCTCTCCCTTTTCCTCTCTCATCACCCTCACTCTTCAGGATACTTGGAAAATTTTTTTATACATGGTATTCTGGGGAACGGGGCGGCCCATGCAAGTCACCGCACTGCGATGTGCGTAAGGATAGTACATGTAATGCTTCAATATTTGATTGGGATAGATTTACCCTAAGGTGGATAGTGATCTTAGTGACCTTAAAGTTTAAGTGATCCACCCTTAAACCCCTGGCTTTAGGGAGTCCGTAGATGAACTTTCTGCAGTATATTATACCATACGTGTATATTGTAGGTATACGCGTGTATATGTAACTGTGTGAACCAGTGTGTATAAGTGCATTGTTGTGCTTAGAAATTTGAATTATACAAGTTGCGGTATACTTGTATATTTGAATGGCATGAAAGTTACATGTATCCTGAATGCCTGTAGTGGTGTATAGATATGCGTAGGGTGTATATACTAGGTGGGCGAATGCTTGAGTGTATGTATATTTCGCCTTCATAAAAGTACATGATACGGATATGTGAGGTAGGTCGGTGATATACTTGTGTGACTCTGAGACATATGTGATATATACATGTTTATTCGTGGATATATACAGGTGGGTACCTATAAGCTAGGGTAGATATATACCTTGTAGAGGTGTGAGTGGGGATATGAACGTATGTGTTTTGAGTGCATGTATGCAGTCTACTATCTATTAAATTATAGTTGTGTTTCATATGGGGAAAGCACCAATGCGTGTATATCTATCCTTGTATGGAAAGAGTAAGGAAATGTCTATGTTGTCTTTGGACATATGGGGGAAAGTGCATGTGTGTGAATATGTGTGTGCTTGTATGGGTAGGTGGTGTAGATATGGGTTGGGATATTGGTGTATATATATCACTAGTGTTGCATTGCTAGTGTATAAATTCCTAATGTGTTAGATTTAAATAACTGTGAGTATGTCTATGTACTGACTATGTGTTTATATGAATTGGTATATGGTTTTGGGTTGTATTATTGGGTGCAGATAGGTGTTGTGCTATGACCATACATAGCGTGTATGTAGCGCTATAGATAAGGGGTGGATGCACGGATAGTATGAGTAATGCTCCAGGGTGTTTGGAGTAGATGTATCCTAAGGTGGGTAGGGATGCTTTAGACCCGTCCACCTAAATTGAGGCCCTTAGCTCTATACCATGTCTATTACGGGATAGAGATATAAGTGTGACGTGTATCATCTGTAGAATATGATGAATGTAAGGATTTGAGATTATACAGTGCATGTATAAGTGGGGTGGCTATGGGTTTATGCGGTTAGGTGGAGTTATGGTATATGTATATATGTATGTGTGTATACGCTTACTCGTGGGATGGTGCCTATAGGACCATTAGGAGGTATATGTAGTGCATTGGCATGAAGGAGGATTGTGTATTGGTATATGCGATACTTATATGTATGTAGGTGTGTTGTAGCTAGCGATGTGTTGTTATTATTGAACGTGTATTGGTGTATGTCTTATGAGTGATTATATGTATATGTATATGAATGATCCCAATTCTGATATGCATGTATCAGTGTATGAATGTGTACGTATATGGGATGTGACTATCTACTGAATGTGTATGAATACTGAAATACACTTACTTGTGTATGTACTAGTATGCTAGTAAAAGTGTGGATATATTGGATGTTATGAATATAGTGGTACGGGTAGCTACCGACTATTTACTAATATAGTGTAGTAGCTTAACTGTATAGGAGTGTAGTAGCAGGATATGTATAGTATGTGTGTATATGTGTGTGTGCCCATACGTGGGAATGTATGTGTATGGTTGCATGGATTCTAATAAATATATGCATGTCTGTGCCCATACCTACTATTAGAATAACAGTCTTGTGTGTAGGAGCAAACATGTATTTGGCTACGTGTAGGCTTAGATATATATATATATATATATGTATATGTATATATGTATATATATATATGTATATATATGTATATGTATATGTATATATATATATGTATATATATGTATATGTATATGTATATATATATATGTATATATATGTATATGTATATGTATATATATATATATATATATATATATATATATATATATATATATGTATATATGGAATTGATATGTATACCTCTTCGTGTACATAATACGTATGTACGTATAATTGGGTCATATAGAGTATCTGTGTGGTGTATTGGTTGATGTATATATGTGAATATGTATTATAGTTGTATGGATTTCTATTATACGTGTCACGATGGAGTATAGGGATGTGTTATGTATGTGTGGTATGTAGTGGGGGTATAAGAAATTGTTTGTATATTGGTTGAATAGATACACACACACACACACACACACACACACACACACATTTATATATTTATATATATATATGTTTGTTCGCCTGCTGATCTATCCTATATGGTTGTCTATATGTGTATCTAGGTTTGTTTGGATAAGTGTATTCATGTTTGTATATGTGTGTATATAGGTCTGTACTAGAGTATGTGTGTATGTATTTACAGATGCGATGTGGATGTAAATGTGATAGATATGGAATATATATGTGTATAATATATTTGATGAATGTAGGTGAATGAAACTGTTTGGTATGTAGGTATTGAGATGTGTGTGATTGTTTGCATACGTATACGCATGTGTGGGGTGTATATGGATATTTATAATTATTTGACTATCATAGCAGTATGTACATAAAATGTGCAAAGGTAGTTATATATATATATCATATGGCTGAGGATGTGTTATGTTTGTGCACTCTTGTGTGTATTGTGTGTGGTATATGTGCCTATCTGTATGAGTCAGTAGGTACACTGCTATGGATGTGGGGTTATGTGTATAATAATTTATAGTATAATTGTGAATCTTATGTGACTCGATCATGCAAGTGTTAGTACGTGCATGTGAATGTATGTATGAATGTGACTAAACAATGTATGTATATAGATATTTATGTGCCTATACATGGAAGTGAGCCCACATGACTCAGTATTGGGTGTATAGGGATCAGGTATACATACGGTGTGACACCGTGATAGTGAACCTGTCTATCAAGAAATGGTGTGTAGATTAATGTGTATTGTTGTGTGTTTATGCATGTATGTAGACGTATATGTAATATATCTATATATAATCAAGTAAAATGTAAGTTGTTATACTTGAAGGTATCGTGAGGTGGGTACAATGTGATGCCGCATGCACATGGATATGAGTAGTAATCTAAATACTTATAATAATACGTGTAGAGAATTATTTATAGTGCATAATGTGTATGCTAGTGTGTGAAAACATGTGTCTAGATGTTTACGTGAAAGATATATGTGTATGTATATGTAATGATGCATATGGCCATATGGATGTGTTATTAGATGAGTAATATGATGTATCTGTGACATGAGTGCGATGCGGATGTGTATGGATGATAGTGAAGCATATAGGGTATATAAGTGTGGTGCAGATACGTATTCTTGTTTGTACTTCATGGGTAGTAAGACCATCATACCTAGCTGACCTCGGTAAGGTTCACACCCTAGGAAGTCCGAGGACGGACTTTACTTTAAGGTGGATAGGATGGCATGCCCTATTTTACACTATATGTGTATTCTACTGAACACATATGGTATTTCTACCTACGATGCATACGTGGGCATGAAATGAGCGTAGATATCGATGTATGTTGTAAGGACCCTGTCTATGGGGAAAACATTAGAAGGGGGGTTGAATAGTGTTTATGCAAATTTAAAAGGAATTTACGCCAAATAAATGCAATCCAACAAATAGTGCGGAATAGAAAAACAACCCAAAATGAAACACACGCAAACGCAGAGATGTTTCAAGGGTTCGTATTACCCAAGTCAACTCCCGACTTGTTCCCGGTAATCCTACGTCCCTTCCACCCAGATACCACCGGATACTCAAGTTAGAACCCTAACTTGAGGTTTCCTTAAACCCCACTTGTAGCAACCCTACAAGTGCAATCGAATACAATCGATGTCCTTGACTCCCATAACCAGGGATCAAGCAAAACCACTCTCACAACCGAGAGTAAATCTCAAATAACGAAAGTTATGAAATAATGAAAACAACACTTACAATCACCTATGCCTTGAAGTAGAACTTGAAGGAGGAGTGTGATGTGTGTTGATGATCTCTCTTGGAAGAGAGGAGAAGCCCTTTCTCTTGACTGCACCAATTGCCTAGATAATAACTCTTTGGTTTTAGGTTGGAGAGCAAGAGATCAAGATTTGGAAATACTTAGGGCTTTGGATTTGAGAACTTTGATCTTTGGAAATGAAAGCTTGAGAGATTTTACAATCAATGAGTCACCTTCCAATGGAACAGTAGAAGCCCTATTTATAAGTTTCTCAATTCCACAAAATAGTTTAGGCAAAAACCCAATTGGAATCCGTGAGAAAAATCTCAACGGATAGAATCTGAACTCGTGACAGTCGACTGTTGAACAATCCACAGTCGACTATTGCACAGTCAGCATGGTAGGTGAGAATTCATAACGGTAACTTACCACATGGACAGTCGACTGATGAAGCAAAGACAGTCGACTGTTAAACCAACAGGAGACTGTAAATCCTTCTACAGGCGACTGGCTGAGAGATGGGTAAGTATGAATAATACTGGAAATCTCACAAGTAACAGGACAGACGACTGATGCAAGGAACACAGTCGACTGTTAATCAGAACAGGCCACTATAAATCCTTAAACAGACGACTGTCAAAAGCCTGAGAATTTCCATAGAGCTGAGTCAATGAAATGACTCACAGACAGACGACTGTTGCATCATAGACAGTCGATTGATCCAAGAGACAGTCGACTGTATATGCAACATTAGTCGACTGGCCGTAAAAGTCAGATCAAACAAAGTTTGGGCAAAGGATAGACATGCGACTGATTTACAAAACACAGTCGACTGTCACTTGGACATGTGCCTGTGAATCGTTCATCAGTAGCCTGTGCGAAATAAACAGAGAGGCCCAAAACTAGATTATAAAAGTTTGTGCATAACAGGCGACTGTAGAACAAAACACAGTCGACTGTTTTTGAAACAAGCGACTGTAAAGTGTTCAGCAGTCGACTGTTATAAACAATCGTAGCACAATCAATAAAGAAATGAATTGGGGTCAAAGGACAATTGATCTAATGAAGTACTATGACTTAATGTAGATGTGTGTGAGTGCTCCATCAATGTTCTACTTCTAAGCTACATACTAGAAGAGATAAAAGAAAATTACATTGACGAATAATCTCTTCTTTCCATATGAGCTTGAAGTCTTCACGGAGCTTCAATCATCATCTATGATCATCCAATTCATGTCGTTTACCTTCAATGAAGTTTGTGAGTCATCCATTGCTAGTAGATCTTCATAATTAGCTTAGGCAATGGATTAACTGCAAAATAGGGGGTTAGTCACAAGTATTTATGTTTGCAAATCATTAACACCAAGTAGGGAGAAGTCCAATACTCAACATTCTCCCCCTTTTTGATGATGACAAACAAACATAAACAAAAAGATAAATAATTGTGCGTAATGAAAACTTACTCCCCCTACATAGATGCCAATCAAGTTAGTCAACAAATATAGGGCATCTACATATCAATTGAAGCAAATGAGTAAGATATGCATGAATATAAATTCAAGAAATCTAGGAATTAAAATCCATATTCATTGTAATATTACTCCCCCTGAATCTAAGGCAACTTCAATCTTAGATTCAAGTGTTAGAACATACTTAGCACATTCATTATGAATCTTGTATGTTTATTTCTCTCCCCATATGGCATTATCCAAAAAGGTGGGAGCAAATAACAACAACAATAATAGTGCTAAATACGAACTAACAACAATCACGGAGTATAACGATATATCAAATCAAAACTCATAAAATCACATCAAATACATATGTGAGTAATGGAATTGAAGTCCAATATCAACATTTTAGATACACACAAACATAGTTTCAAAAATGATTTCACAAATGCATCATATCAAAGATAGCAAGAAAAATCGAATATCAAGTTCATATATTGTCTCAAAAGCACATTAGAGAGAGTATATCATACATGGAGACAACATAACACACATCACACAGATAAGATAAGCAGTAGCATAGTGTGACACATGATGAAACAACAACATCATATATATATATATATATATATATATATATATATATATATATATATATATATATATATATATAATACAACAGGGATGTTATCATGGGTTATTGGACAAGAGATATTGGATAAGAGAATTTGGTTAAGAGAATATGGATAAGAGAATTTAGGCAATTGGTTAATACATTTTGTTGGTTAATACATTTTGTATGAGAGAATTTGAATATGAGAAATTGGGAGATGAGAAATTGGTTAAGTAAGACAAACAAATGGGTGACATCTGAGGGGGGTAAGTGGGTTCAAATTTTGAAATTTGAAAAAGAAATCATTGTTATTTTTTTCTCTTCCCAAGAGGCTGACATCCCGCTGTTTTCTTTTTTTTAATCAAAAAAATGGGCTCTGCTTTTCTTGCAAAAAGAGGGGAAAACAAATTAACAGATCTCAAAAAAATGGGCACTGTGGTTTCTTCAAGCAGATCTGGGGAAGATGACGCCTTTGGAGTGGATGTCAGCCTAGCTCCAGATTGAATCGTGCGGTCCACTCTTCTTCTTCTTCCTCATTCTTCCCAATGGAATCCCCCCTCTCTATATACCGCTCTCCGGCCATCTTCCAGAACATTTTCGCATTTTTCAGCTCTCGAGTCGTCCAAGCTCCACTCCAAAGGGGTCGATAGTCGTCCAATTCGATATTCGATAGTTTTCAGATCTCGAAGTTTTCAGCTCTCGAGACGGTTGCCCTAATGGGGTCGATAGTCATCCAAGCTCTCGAGTATCCTTCTGTAGAGATCTGTTCAGCTCTCCAAGCTAGGTTTTCACCTCAAATTCCATTAATTCTACAAAAAGAGAAAGGTTTAAAAAGCTACTGATGTCTTTAGTTATTTTTGTTTCAGGAGAAAGAGAAAGGTTTAAAAAGTTCAACTTTTGATTAATCTTTTGATATATTTGGTTGTTTCCAAGAAATTTCTGGTTTTTTCTTTCAATTTATTTGCTATGTTGTTTTTTGTAGGTTGATTCATGTCTCTAAATTGAGGAATTTTTGGTAATCCATTTCCTCAATTGAGGTTTGTTTAATTATTTACTATGAAAACAACTGATAAGCTTGAAATTTTTGATAAATGCATGTTTCCATAGGTATAAATTTTTTTTGCTCTGGGTGCTTCTTTGATGTTCAGTACTACATGCGGAGGTTTGTCAAGCAAATAGTCGACCTGATGAAGGAGAAGTTGTTTGCCCCTCAGTGTGGGCCTATCATCCTAGCACAGGTCAGGTTTTCTTTTCTTTTTCCCTCTTTGCTTAACACTAGGCGGAAACTTCTTTTTTATTGTATTTAACTGGAGAATGAGTATGACATGGTGAAAGATACCTATGAAGAAGGAGGCCAGAGGTATATCAATTGTGTGGGAGACTTGGCCATTAATTCCAAGGGTGGTATCCCCTGGATGATGTGCAAGCAACATGGTGCTCCTGGACCAGTTGTGAGCATTCTTAATTGGATTTCAAAAAAAATTTAAAAAGTAGTATTCGATTCATAGTCTTTTGTGTTACCTTTGTGATTGGTGATGAATTTATGAGTGCAGATCAGTGCGTGCAAGGGAAGGAACTGTGTTGATAATTTCCCAGGCCGCCGCAGTTCTGATAAGCCTATCCTCTGGGTCGAGGATTGGACTCCACGGTGAGTTCTTCTTCACAATTGAAGCATTAACGATGTTGGATATTTGCTCATCTGTTGCTCCATGCTAATTTTTGTAGTTCCTATGCGTGCGATTACTGGCTATAGTAGAATCATATTTTACTTCTTTTAAAAAAATTGTGTGGAATGGTAAGCTTGCCTGATGCAGTGGATAGGTTGTGTATACATGTGCTTCATTTTTGGTGATGGGTTTGTTTTGGGTTTTGCATGATCATTTGACACATTCCTTAAAAATGTAGTAAACCAGGCTATCGAAGTTTATGAGAATGCATAGATACTAATGTTCCTGAAGTTGCATATTTGACCACCGGGTGAAGTCTAAGAGTAAAAGAACATAAGACTAGAGATCCTGTAGCTATGATAGAAGTAGCCATGGTGCCATGTCAATGTCGCTTCACTATGCTCAGGAGGTTCAGTGGCTTGAGCCCTGGTTTGTGCACACATATTGCAGAGCTGCACAATGTCGTAGTAAAATACAACCACATCCAACTCTTCCAAGCCATGAAAATAATTAATACCAACGATATTCGGGCGGTAAAGTGCCGCATCGAGAACATTTTGCAAGAGGTCTGACAAAAATTTCAAGTTCTGAATTGAAGTTGGCATATTCATTGAAGCACAAACATTACCCAAAAATAAGACAGATATAAAAAAACATAACTGTCCATTGTGTGCGAGTGGTTTATAGATTCCTTTTGATATCCTGTCGTTTGTTGCTAATTGAACAAGAATATGCCTTGACCACAGAAAAAAATTCAACCATCACTGCATTTCAATGATCATGGCATTTATACATAAATCGGCCATTCAATTTCTCAAAGAGAAAGCATAGTAAAATATATGTCCCTTATTATAGTGGACAATATCATAAGCTTAGTATATGTTAGTATAAACCATTATTAGGTGGTATTTTTCTTAACAAAATTGTAGGCCTTTTAAGAAAAATGAGAGAGATCATGTACCAATGCGCATGCAATAAAGAGAGTATCCACAATAATACCACCTAAAAAACCATGGCTTGGTTCAAGAACATGATCAAAGGTCACCTGTATTTGTGATTTCAGAATTTCTAATCAAACACCCACATTTTTTCTTTCAAATTTTCTGCAAAATGGCCCAAGGGCGCTAACATGTGGGACCCAATGGAAAACCTCCAGTCTTGCTCCAATATTATTGAAGAGATGTATCAAAATCTCAAAATCCTTTTGCACATTTCTTGCATTTCTTTTTTGTTATTGACCCATTATGACACTAAATGCTAATATTTATGTTTCTTTTTTTGTATCATGTTCATGTTACTGGAACACGTATTGGGAAAACTCAGGGTTTTAATGTTCATGTCGTCGTTGTGTCTGGGCTTGAGGGGGGTGTGGTAAGTGATGTCCCTCGATTTCGTTTCTTTTTTTGCCTAATTTTTCGTAGTGCTCTCATGTTCTCATGTTATGTTTGCTAATTTGTTCATGTTCTGTTTGCTATTTCTTTTGTTTTATTTGCTATTTCTTTTTTAACAGTCTGCTATTTTGTTCATGTTCTCATGTTCTGTTTCAGGTTGACCACTAAATGGTATTTGTTAAACAAAAACAGGTTGCCAACATAAGACTTTTGTTCCCAATTTTTCTCAGGTTGCCTACATAAGGATGCTGACTTGATGATGGCAACAAAAGTCTTGATACTGAGATCGGCAACCCGTTTTGATGTTGCCAACATAAGAATGCCAACAAAAAACCTGAATTGATGTTGCCAAGAAAAAACTTGACATGATGTTGGCAACAAACAGGTTGCCAACAAAAGACATAAGTATGCCGATCTTAGTTTGCCATTTTTCTCAAATTATCTATGAAACCCTCTTTATGTTGTCAACTAGAACCATTAACTTCAAAAATTGGTTCTGATACTGCCATTTCATGCCATATATCTGGTTGAAGTTTGGTGGCAATCATCAATGAGAGCCCAAAAACATTGATTGACAAACTGTACCCTGAAACGATAAAGAATGAGAAGCCAATGTAAGCTTAAGAAGTAGGGCATATTTGTGCTTCTTTAGTGCTGAGAGTCCTACGCATACCTTCATATGTTTAGTCATAATATCCTTCTATAACCAAATTTGATATACAACAGAAACCTTTCATCTTGGGACCAGGTCAGCTACTATTTGCCATGATATTCAGAATTCTATTATTTGGTCCTAATATGGAGGGAACAATTGATCAGTTTCATTGTTTTTTATGTTTATTTTGTTGTTTATTTTGATTTAATAAGAATTATGCTATTTCAAAGTAATTAAATGTAGAATTTTGTTTATATAGAGATTGTCATTGTAATTATGTTGTTTATGTGGAGATTAGCATTTAAATTTTTTTAGAGTAATTCATTGTTGTTTTAGCGTAATTCTAGGAACCTCAATTTTGATCTGAGATATTAGAAGATAAATGTATGTGAAAAACTGACTTGAGCTTCTTTGATTCGTAATAAAAACATACTTTTTTTAATTTTTCGATGAAGTTATGAGATGTGTCTTTTCATTTCTAATTAATTAATGTTTATTTAGATCATTGATCAATTCTTCACTTAATTCATTCAATATTTTTGTGGCATTTTAATTTTCTTTTGTAGCTGAATGTGTGAGGATCTGTCTCCCCCCATCCCTTCGTGGAAGCTCAACTTTGACCTGAGATAAAGGTATGTGAAAAACCTACTTGGGTTGTGTTGATTCTTCATGAAAACATCTTTTTTTCAATTTGTGGACTTGGGGCCAGCCATGGCCTCATGGGGATATGTATTATTCTTCTCTTCATCTCTTACCTTCTGATTTTGTTAAAGCATCTGCTTCCTTATAATTCATATAGATTTACTTTCTCAGTAAGCAAATACGGTTGATATCAGTTGGTGCTTTTCATAATTTAGCACTTTCAGAGGATGTCACGTTATGGGCATGGGGAAATAATGAATACGGCTAGCTTGGTACAGGGGATACCCAGCCTAGATCACAACCTATTCCAGTTCAGGAGCAAATAAGCTAGGTTTTCCCCTGGCTTTTTATAAATTTTTTCAGCCCTTGACAACAAAAAGGTTTGTTTATGTTATTGTTTCACCCAAAAAATAGTTCAGATGATGAAGAGTGAATCACTCTTCGAGTCGTAGGGTGGTCCAATCATCCTCTCGCATGCATTAATCCCTTTTGTTTATAAACTTTTCTTTTGAGAGAATGTTTTTATGCTACACTGTAAATGTTGGTGGGTTTTGATAAAATGCTTATAACTTCACCAGGCTTGCCTATAAAATTTTGAATATTCACTGATGTATCCCAAAATGCCTTCAATTCTTGAATCTTTAATCCTGCCTATTAAACACAAATTATTGGGATTGAAGAACTAATTGGGACTGAATTATTATGGAAATGATTTTGTTGAAACATGGGAATGAAACCGAATGATTTTGTTGGGACTGAAGAACTAATCATAGGCTCACAATAACTCACCGGTTGAAACCGAATCATTCCCAGGTTAATAATTGGGACTGAAGAACTAATTATAGGCTCACAATAATTCTTTGAGAGAATGTTATGCCTTCAATCATTAAGAACTAATCTCAGTTTAATCATAGGCTCATTAATCATTCCCAGATTTCAACAAAATAATTGGGACTGAAGAACTAATTTGTGTTATGGGAATGAAGCTCTGAGGTCAAAATCATTCCCATTTGACAAAATCTGAATAATTCAGCCTACGGGTTTTATGAACATGCAGGTCTCTCTACAGGTTAAATGTTGATCATTATTTGACCAACCTACATGTTTACATCAACATGAACTCATAGTTGATCATTTGACATTTATTGGAAAAGTTTTTCATTATGGCAAAAATCTGTAGGTAGAATGGTTTATTTGTAACTGAATGGATGGATGAGAAGAAATATGCTGAAAGATAGGATTATAACACATTAGTTACAAGTTTAAAATCTGCATGTATTCTTGGCAACAATACTTCACCAAATTAACCTGCACATTTGTTTGTGTTTACAGCCTTAGAGCTTATAGAATTTACAGCCTTAGAGCTTATAGAATAAAACTTACACTAGAATTAGAATTAAGGTATAAGTCATTCCTCGCAAACTTCATCACGGCTCCAAAAACGCCATCTGCACCAAAGGATCAACATGATGCCAACATGCCAGTATTAGTCAAAGATGTCGAGAAGGTAATAATTGAAAAACACAGACTAAGTTCCTTCGGTCTTAAAGTTGTCCTGTGAAATTTGAAAAAATGGAAAATCATACAACCAACGTCTACAAGTGTTAACCGCTGTTACAACATACATACTAAGCACTGGTGATTTCAATAGCAATAACTTCCCAAGATGACTCATAAAAGACATCTAGAAACAACAAATAATGCCATAAGCTGTTTACAGAAGATATGATGAATTTCAAATATGGATGGTATCATTTATAATGCCAGGATAAGTCCATTCCCAGAATTAAAAAGGAATAATGGTTTATTGTATGCTATAAAAGATTAAGGTAAATGCACAGTTTGAATCCGAGCTTTATGTCAGTTCGTTTTAGTCCCCCCATTGGGTAACAGTTAGGGATGTAAACAATTCAAGATTTTATTACTACATTTGTTTTTTCTTTTCAAATTCAAATACATTACAGATTTTGTTCATAGACTAATTTTGTTTCCCTGGAAACCAGTTTGTACTAGGATCAGATCGGATCATGATTTTAATAGGTTATTGGTGATTATGATTGGTTTTTTTTGAAAGAAAAACGAGTTAAGATTTCATTTGCAATATAGATATGAGCTTTATTCCATGTTTGTTCTTTGGGAATTTTTTGTATTTGGAATTGTTTGCGATATGCTGTCTTAAAGTTTAGATTTCTAATTCTATTTGTGAAGAATGTAGCTGACATGGACATGCTTTATACCATGATTTTTTATGTTAGTGGATTAAATGGAAATTTAAACCGAAATTTCATTGCATCGAGTTCTTTATTGTTCTCTTCATCCAGTTCCTTAGCTAAGATGTTGCCACTGATTGTGAGATGGTTGATGTTAGGTAGTCCATTGGGCATAAAACTATGTCAAAATATTTGATAGAGTCTTGCTGATGCCTTCATAATGGGAAAAGGCAGCAATGACGACGACGATGATGATGATGTGAATTTTATGCTACAAAGCTCTTTGTTTCTTGCAGGTCTTATATTTGTTTGAACGAAAGGAGATATCGCACCCAACCAAAGGCAACCTGTAAATTCCATGTTGATCGAAGGGGTTTCAACTCATTTGGGCCAAACGCGGCAAAATTAAGCAATGATGAATATTGAAAGATACAATACTTGCCGATTGTGGAACTGATCAAGATTGTGTAACTGGTAAGTAACTTTCACATTCATTCATTTGGAATATGCTTATGTTCTTCTCATAATATTATCTTTTTGATCTTCAGTAGATAGGATGTCATATCTTATTTTTTTAAAACTATGTAGGGAATTGATCTTATGATATCTAGATCTTATAATTCTTAGTTTTGAAGATTTTACACGTTATTCAAGAACAATTGGACATTGATTTCTGTTAAATGGTGTATCTGCAGCTGCTGAAGAATGTCTTGAAATTTCCCCCCTGCGTCATTGCTCCTTTCTACATGCCTTCTACACACATGGCAATGATACACAGTTACTTCCTCTAGCAAATAAGAGAGTAATTTTCACATCCAACTTGACATGTAATGGAAAAGTTGTGTGATCTAATTGAAGAAACATTTCTGAAGTAATTAGGAAGTCCTTTAGGAATTCTAGGAAGCTAACATCCACTGACCAAGAAGTATTCTGGAGACCTTGTAAAACACTCATTAGCGTGAGGGAAGTCCTGAAGAAGCTTCATGGAACCTGGTTTTAAAAATGATTGATTTAAATGATTTTTTGAGAAAATTAATTATACATTTGTTGTATAACCATAGTCATGCACATATACAGTTATACACACAGAACAAACAGGAAAGGGAACCTAATTATTTTTTATGTACGGGTAACTATGACATAATTACATACTTTACAGATCTATCATGTTATATTAAATGGACAAATATGTCATGGTATGGAAGTTCAATTAATTGAATGTACCATAAACTTTATATTATAAACATCATCAGAATAATGTATGTGCTATCAACGCGGGAAAATTTCCCATGCTAACACACATATACAGTATTTATTTTTAATTTTTTTTGAATATGTTCTACACATCATGTTTAGAAAGTTATGTTACATGTTTTTTGGTTAAAAAATTTGCCAAGATGGAACAAACTGGGATTTTGATTGTGACCGTTTTATTGTTTTACTTTCAACTTCTAGAAGCTAACTGCATTTTAAAACACATGTTGTTTAGTTAGGCCTTTACCAATGTTCATTTTATTCTTATTAGAAGCATGATGTGATTCTTCTGTATCAGTTACATATAGTAAATGGCCTTTACTCAATTATACTTGCAAAATGAGTAATCTTATGACTACGTACGTAGCTTTTGCTTCTGGAATTTACTGGAAATTTGATGCACCCAACTATACCATCCCAGATGCAGGTTTAGGCGAGAATTGTCAACTGTAATTCATTATGGCATGGAGAAATAAAAGATTATGATCACATGTTTTATTTTTTAAATTTGAGCTACTTTGTTTGCATGAGGATGTAGCAAGACACATTGTTTATAAATGTGATGCATAGTGGTGAAAAATGTGTCATTGCCGACGAAATCACTATACAGTATGCTTACATCATTTATTTTATTAGATTCATAGACATTTTAGTTTGATATATTTGACTGCTGAAGTTTTGGTTTGCATGTGATGCATTCTATGAGGTTTTTCTCAGTGATGGGTTCTTCAATGGAAGCTTAGAAACAGCATGATGGTACGACAAAGCGATCTCTATGCATGGTATGCATATTGATGGGTGTTATGTATGTTGTGTTTTATTTGTGGGCATATGATTCTTTGTTTAATGCGTCTTCACCTTCTATAATCTTGCAGGTAATTCATTCACAAATTTTGTTTATGCAAAGATTGCTTTTTCACCAAATTTAATTTTTGGGTCGTCGAGCAAGCTTGACAACGAAAGGGGTGTTTATTTGAGAAATTGGTGGGTTTCTGTTGGAGAATTTGGAGTCAGTTAGCTAAATTTAAAGTCTTTGGGTGTGCTTTTTTTATTCTTTAGGTTTCGAGAATGTTGATGGGCGGTATGCATGTTGTTGGGGGTTTATTTGTGGGCATTTGATTCTTCGTTTTAAGGTGACTTCACCTTCGAAATCTCACAGGTAAATCTTTCACAAATTTTGTTAATGCAAAGATGTCTTTTTCACCAAATTTAATATTTTGGGTCACCTAGCACGCTTGACAAGTAAGTGTGTGTTTATTTGAGAACTTGGTGGGGTTTTGAAGAAGAGAGTCGGTTATCTAAATTTGGGTGTGCTTTTTTTAATTCTTCAGGTATCGAGAATGTTGACAGGTGGTATGCATGTTGTTGGTTAGCTGGAGTCATATGTGTACAACATT
Organism: Scilla litardierei; assembly: GCA_030789695.1. Lineage (NCBI taxonomy): Eukaryota > Viridiplantae > Streptophyta > Magnoliopsida > Asparagales > Asparagaceae > Scilla > Scilla litardierei. Next base: position 25,285,504 of record CM061139.1, read on the forward strand.
AAGAACATTATCAATGTCAATGACAAGCTAGCGAACCAGCTCGAGGGCGGGGAGAATCAGAAGTTCTAAATGTTGATGTGGAGAGTTTTAAATGTTGGATTTTTTTTGCTCTTTGCACATTGTTGTTTAGGAGTAGGCAGAGGGGGTTTCTTGAATTGGATTTGGTTTTAGGTAATTGGATGAAGGAGAACATCAAATTTTTTCTTTTCTTCTTCATTTTTTAAATTTTTGTATGGGTGTACATGACTTACGAAGAAAATGTGATGCATGGCTAATGTTATAATGAGATGAATTTTGTTGCAAAGATTTATATTTGTTGAAAATTTTGGTTAGGGTTAATAAGTTTATTTTACTTGGGATTTCATGTTCTTCTACATGCATGTGTTGTTTGCTCTTTGAAACCATCAATTGAAGGGATTGCTGTATTTGATCTTGAAGATGAAAGTGCAATAGTTGTATGGTTCAACCATTTCTATTTGGATAGCTTCAACATCCTTCAAAATTTATTTACTTTACGCACTTTTTCTAAATTTGGGGAGACTAAGATATTTTAGGGGAACTAAATTTTCTGGGGTGAACTAAGATTTTTGGAAAATGGAGGGGGAACTAAAAATTTTGGTGAACAAAATAATAATTATTGCGCTTTAATTATTTTTGTTTGTTTAAAAGTAAGGGATCCAAGATTTTGAGGGAGAAATATTTTAACTGAACCGTGCCCTTAGGGCACGGGTTATTACTAGTATATATATATATATATATATATATATATATATATATATATATATATATATATATATCTATCTATTATACATTTGACAGCGATTTTTGAATCCTAGGGCTGACTAGGACAAGCTGACTAGGACAAACTGGTTGATAGAAAGACGGCTAGGATTTGATCTTGAGAAATCAAAGGTTGAGATGAAGTTTTGAAAAAATTTAGTGGGAAACTTTTGAATTTCGAAGGAAAAGCCTTTGCTGGTTGGGGAAAAGCTGCGTGGAAACTTGAACCATGTCTTAAATGTCTACAACCTTGATCCACGCATAGGCGGATGCCCCTTCAGTCCCTCTTCCCCACCACCAAACCTCAGCTGCTCACCATTTACTGTCAAACCTGAGATGCCCCTTCGAACTCGCCCCTCCCTCCCTTCCTCCCTCAGATCTGTCGAACTCTCTTTCTCTCTCTCTTTCTTTGATCTATCTCTTTCCTCTCTCTTTCTCCCCCTCAATCCCCGATCGCCGGTTGTTTCGCCATTGGGAATCAAACAGCTCGGAATCGAATCACAACCACGCGTGAAGAATCCATCGAGCAAAGAGATTCCTAGCTCCTTGATCTAGCGGAAACCGCCGGCACCAGTTCTCCGACGCAATGACGATATTTAGCCACCCTTACTCCTCCTCCAACGTTATCACCGTCACCGGCGGAGGCGGTGCATTCAAGCCGTGAAGCAGCAGGTCCACCCTGTAGACTACGAGTTGGAGGTCTCACATCGGCTGATGGAAGCAGCTCACAAGGGAGACACCAAGGTGGCCATGGAGTGCATCGCCGATCCAGCAGTCGACGTCAACTTCACCAGCGCTGTCTGCTTCCAGGGCAGTAAGGTGGAGGTCGTTCTTAAGGAGGAGGCGGTCGATGAGGTGAGGTCGAGTACGAGGAGTATCGAACTGACGTCTCTGCTCTCTTTCTCGCATCTCACTCCGGTAATCTCCCCCTCCTCAAGAAATTGCTGGTATGATTTCATGAATCAATTTTTTCTTCTTTTGGTCGGAGATTTAGGAGCCAAAATGTGATATTTTTCGTTTCCTCGGCTGCCACTATGGACTCAGGTGATATGGAAACTGGCGATTGGATTACGGTGGGTTCGCGGCGGCGATCGAGCAAGGAAAATCTTATTCCTCACATATTTTTGGGGTCCAGGGCTTCCTTTCATTCTGGCAGGGGCGGCGGCCGGGGTCGGTCTTTGACCTTGCTGATGGATGTTGCACGGTCTAGCTCCCTCTTCTTCAATGCTTGGGTGTCCCCCTGCTCGCCACATGCTCGACGTTTCATCCCACATCCCTAACCATTGAATTTTGCTGTTTGTTACTATTTGTTTTGTTTTTTTGACATGCTTGCTTAACATATTTTTTTCTCACTTTTTTGGTCTCCTTCTGGAATTCGTTTGGTTCTCAGTTACATATTTTGTATCTAAGTTTCTTATTTTTTCACTGTAAAAATTAATGAAGAGCTTCAAAATTTGGTAAATCTAAAAATTTATGTTTGTAGTTGCTTTGGGATATGCAATGCTCTTAAATTTAGTTGATATTTTTTCATTGATTGTTGGGATTTTGTACTTTTCTTCATGTGGGTCTGAATCAAAATTTGTATTTGTGATGTTTTGTATATTAGGTTTTGGAGTTGGTTAGAAATACTGCAAGTGACAATAAGAAGACCATGATTATTGCGAGACACATTCAGCTGGTGATGAGGAACGAAGAGGATTTCGTGAAGCTGTTGTTTGGGATCATGATATCTAATGGCAGAGTGCTGTTGAACATTCATCTGGTGCTGCGACCCAAAAAGCAAGAGAAGGGGAAAGTCGGTGAGATTGGATCGGAGTCTAAGGAGTTTTAAAGATCCATCTTTTTTATAAAAAAATATGTATTGATTTTCTCTTTATTCTAAGTTTTTTGGGATGTAATTATTAGTTATGATGTAGATGATGATGATGATGATATGATGTGAGATTGGATTGGCGTTATGAAGTTTTAAGGATCCATCTATTTATTTAAAAAAATTCTGTATTACTTTTCTGTTCATTCTAGGTATTTGGGACATGATTAGTGGATGATGATAATATGATAAGAAATGACCAAGCAAAACGAGTTGGGGGTTCTAATTTCTCGGATATTTTGTTGATTTACTGGGTAATTTTTTTGTGGTGCCTCGGAAGTTGATCCAAGTTTCAATGAAAATGTTCATTCTCATTGGCGGGATTTTTTTCTAACTTATGTCGTGTAATCCCCCGAGAAAACACAAAAAGGGAGATGTCTTAAGTTGTAGTTGATTCATTAGCATCCCTTTCTTTTTTTGTACTCTTACAGCTCCTCAATCTATCCGTTACTTTTAGGGAAACTAAACAACGAGGGAACTAGCTCATTTTTGGCGAATGAAAGTTTCTGGGGAATAGCAAAGTGCACGCAATTAATGTATTTGGGAAAAAAACTTTAACTTGCACTTAATGCTGCAGATCAAATGATGTTGCAGACCAAATGATCTCTTCCTTAATGTGGGGCCCACCATCTCTTTGACGTATGGGGAAATAAGATGAGAATAATTTCCCACGCCGAAGGCGCCTGCTAAATTTTTTACACTAATTTTTTGTTTTGCATAGAATTTGTTGTTCTACACTGAATTTGTTGTTCCGCACCGAAGGCGCCCACGCCGAATTTGTTGTTCTACACCGAATTTGTTGTTCCGCGTCGAAGGCGCCCACACCGAATTTGTTGTTCTACACTGAATTTGTTGTTCCGCACCGAAGGCGCCCACGCCGAATTTGTTGTTCTACACCGAATTTGTTGTTCCGCGTCGAAGGCGCCCACACCGAATTTGTTGTTCTGCGTCGATGGTGCATGCGCTAAAATTTGTTGTTCCGCACCGAAAGCGCCCGTGCCACTAAATATTTTTTCGCTAATTTGTTGTTCCGCGCAATTTTGGCTGTGGAAATAATTTTTTGGGAAACAAAGATTTTGCGGGGGGAAATCATAAATTAACCGTGCCCGCGGGCACGGGTTATGACTAGTGTATATATATATATATATATATATATATATATATATATGAGCGATCTTCCGTTGCGAAAAAACCCATGCGAAAGCCGTGTGAAAACATTTTTTTTAATTTTTTGAAATTTTTTTTTCAAAATTTTTTTTGATGTTTAATCCATACAAATATATACCCCAGGGAAAATAATGGGTGAACCCGTTGGGCATTAGAGCACCCATCCACCCGTTACAAATTTAACGGTCTCAAAACGTGCGAATTTGATGAAATGCCTTGATCGAAGGCCAAATGACATTATTTCTCAACCATTATTTTTTGAGGGGGGTATAACAACATATAATGAGGGTGGAAAAAAGAATTTGTGAAAAAAAATTTCAAAAAAAAGCTAAAAACATTTTCGCACCGTGCGAAATGTTCTCATTTGAAAATTTTCCTATATATATATATGATGAGTACATCAACAGAGGGACATCTACATGTCCATCACAAAATACATCATGATCAACGACAAAAATACATCATGATATCATCAAGGTACATCAAACATCATCATACAAATACATACATCATACACCACATCTAACCATCAAAACACACTGAAGGCCCCACTCATCCCAACCAAAAACAGACCACAAAAAAATCTAGGTCGTCGGGTGAGTGAACACACAAAAGAAGACGGCAGCAACTTCGGTCGATGTTGATAACGGTAGGGTCCGAGGGTGACCAGAAGAGCGGAACATGAGCCTCGCGGAGCGTCGAGTAGGAAGAGCTGAAGTCTTCCGATTGGAAGACGATGCACGAGCGACAGAAGATTCCGCAAGAGTAGGAAGCGGAGTCTGGGCACCGGAGGTCTGGACCACAGAGGGTTTAGGCGCAAAGCCTGGAGGAGGAGAAATACAAACCGGAGTAGTGTCTTCAGACGAAGCAAACAGAGCCTGAAGCTCGGTGGGGATGGGAAAACCATTATGCGTAAACGATTTTAACTGAAGCTTTAGCAAAAGAGAGAGCTTCACATCCAAAGAGGCGGAAAGATTTTCAAGAGCAGTGACTCGATCACACAGCTGACGAAGAAGAAGCTCCTCGTGGGGTACGAAAAGAAGAGTCCTAGGAGGATGCTCAGCTGGCCGAGTGGGGATGGGGTCACTGGCAACAACATGTAAGAATTCTCCCAAAGAAGGAGGAGAAGTCGGAACAGGAACCGGGTCAAGTTTTGGAGAGGGAAACGACTCATCAAGAAAGTCAAAAGATTCTTTAGAAAAGAAGCGATCGAACAGAGCCATGAGCTTACTCGAAACTAGGGCAAGAAACGATTGTGGACGAGCCCTAAAAAAGCGCACGAGAGTGAGGAAGACAAGGCGATTGAATCGGAGGAGAGAGAGGATCGAGGCTGAAATGAGCGGTTTCTCTCTATAAAAGAATTGGGGAATAAATCTAGGCCGTTGGATCAAAGAATTGACGGCTCGGATCAAATCACTTGAACCGTCTCAACAAGAGACAGTCGACTGATGAACAAAAGTCAGTCGACTGGATGATGTGATAACAATAAAGCTCAAAAAGATGGGCAGTCAACTGGCAAGTAACATGCAGTCGCCCGTCCCTTGGACAGTCGACTGTAATATACTCAGCAGTCGACTTGCCGAGAATCAATACAATTCATCAAAAAGACAGAGAGCACTGTAAAATTTCGATAGAAATGACAGTCGACTGATGACCAAAATGCAGTCGCCTGTTGAACCAACAGTCGATTGTAAAATAGTCATCAGTCGTCTGTGCAAAAGAAATATAATTCTGACTGAGAAGATAGAGTAGGGTAGTCGACTGTCGAAGGAAAGAAAGTCGGCTGTCCTGGTCCAAAAGTGCACAGTGAGGAGGAAATCCAAAGGATATAGACGCTCACCCTAGGACCTATACTATAATCATAAATACATCGTAAAAAAATGTAAAAATAATAAATTCATTGAAACACAAATTACTACAATCAATCTCAAAAACTCATGAAATCAAATAAATCTCAATTGCCTTTCTTAACCAAATACATATAATAAAGCACATGAAGATAGGCAACAAAATAATATGAGCTCAAAAAGTGTAATAACATGAAAGTTAAGCTTCTAGATTTCAGATTCACCCATAATTCCTAATTCTCCACGCAACCTCACAAATGAATCTTCTTTAAGAGGTTTAGTGAAGATATCAGCAATTTGTTTTTGGGTTTCAATGTACTCTAAGATGATGTCCTTCTTAGCTACATGATCATTAATGAAATGGTGTCTCATGTCTATGTGTTTGGTACGGGAGTGATGTACAGGATTCTTGGAAAGATAAATAGCACTTTGATTATCAACCATGATACGGCAAGTATCACAATTGACACCATAATCACTAAGTGTGTGTCTCATCCAAAGAACTTGTACACATGCAAGACCCGCGGTAATATATTCCGCTTCAGTCGTGGACAATGACACCGAATTCTTTTTCTTAGAAAACCAAGAAACTAACGAATTTCCTAAGAAATGGCAAGTGCCACTAGTACTTTTCCTGTCGGACTTGCATCTGGCAAAGTCGGCATCCCTATATGAGATTAACTCATATGTGCTAGACTTAGGGTAAAGTAACCCATAATCTAGAGACTTATTGAGATAACAAAATATTCGTTTGACTGCAATCATGTGAGACTCCTTAGGTCTATCTTGATATCTAGCACACAAGCAAACGGAAAACATGATATCGGGCCTACTAGCAGTTAAGTAAAGTAAGCTACCGATCATACCTCGATATAGACGAACGTCTACATCTTTTCCGATTTCATCCTTGTGCAGATGAGTAGTAGTACTCATGGGAGTTCTTTTGCTCGAAGACGATTCCATCCCGAATCGCTTAATAAGCTCCCCTGTGTACTTTGTCTGATGTATGAATGTGCCATTCTCCATTTGTCGAATTTGCAATCCAAGAAAGTAGGTGAGCTCTCCCATGTGGCTCATCTCAAACTCATCCTTCATAGACTTGGAAAATTCTTGACAAAGATTAAAGTTAGTAGAACCGAAAATAATATCGTCTACATAAACTTGAATCAAAAGAATGTCATTTTCATAATCTTTAATGAAGAGTGTAGAATCAACTTCTCCCATTTTAAAACCTAAATTCAAAAGAAAGGTCTTAAGTCGATCATACCAAGCTCTAGGAGCTTGTCTCAACCCAACAACGCTTTCTTAAGTTTGAAAACATGGTTTGGAAATTTTTCATGAATAAAACCGGGAGGTTGAGAAACATAAACTTCTTCATTGACAAACCCATTTAAAAATGCACTTTTAACATCCATTTGAAATAGTTTAAAATTCTTATGGGATGCAAAAGATAAAAGCAACCTAATAGCTTCTAATCTAGCTACGGGGGCAAAAGATTCTTCAAAATCAATACCTTCCTCTTGCCGGTAGCCTTGAGCTACTAACCTTGCTTTGTTCCGTGTGATTACCTCGTTTTCATTCGTCTTGTTCTTGAAGATCCATTTGGTCCCAATGACTTGGTGACCACTTGGAAGAGGTATGAGTTCCCAAACTTCGTTTTTCTCGAATTGCATTAGTTCTTCTTGTTGGTAGCAACGATCTTTGAACTTCGTGTTTGATGATAACAAACGTGCATGAACTTTTTAACGTGTGTGTTAAGTGTTTCAGGAATGACAAAGCTTGCAGAGACTCAATAGGAGACTTGGTCAATATGATGCGAATGAGAAGACAATCAAATGATTTGATTCGTATTTATAAGTCCAAACTACAAACACTAATTTACAAGGAGCACTCACGCAACATCAAATAAAAAAACACTAATAACCCTCAAGCACTAGTCTTATGCGGCTTTACCTTTGAAACCCAAAATGAGATTAAGGCCAACTTCTTTTTTATTAGCAATCCCCAACAAAAAAAACCTTGTACTTGAACATCAAAACAATCAGTGAGCCGCACAAAAAAAATCCCAAGGACTGAGCCGGCCTTATATTAATAAGGGTTTTGTTATTTTTTTGGGCCTTTAATACTTGTCCTTTTGAAGTGCAGGTGTTTTTGTTTTTGAACCAAAAAAGGGAGAAAACCCTAAAGCAACAGCCGCACCTCTTGAAGGAAAGCAAAAAAAATTAATTAGTGCCCTTCCCCTTTGAAATATCTCACAGCATAAAAAGAAGGGCACTAATTGATTTTGTTTGTAGAGGAGCAACCGAAACCTAGAGAGGTCATCATCTTCGAAAATCACCATCTCCACAACAAGTCGCACAAATCGAGAAGGGCACAAAAATTCTCCAAAGAGCATTATCTCCTCTGTGTTTTCTTTTGCAGGGCACGCACTGAATTAATTGAAGATTCTTTTTGATCCCAAGGCTGTTTCCTTCTTGTTCCCCCCTCTTCTAGAATTCCAAAGAGAAATCTTCATGGAGCCGTGGGTTATTTTTCTGGCATCCTAAGTTATTTTTAGAGAGCTCAATAGCTCTGCTCTGAGAATCTCTAATCCAAGAGCTCTGCTCTTTTGAAAACAAAAATCCCCAGAGCCTGAGATCTCAAGGCTATCATCAAAAGGCCGCACAAAAATCAAACAAGAAGGGGGCGTGCGTTTTTGAGTCAGCCGAATTTGTTTATTAAGGGATTGTTTCAGAGTGTTTTCTCACTACAAAGCGTTGACCGTGGAGAACCCGGTCAACGTGGTCAAGGGGCCCGCTTTGGGTCCCTTGGGTGGCTTCGAATTGGTGCAGAAGGGGCGAGGGGTAGCCTCGGCCCTGGTTGAGACGCTCGGCCTCGGATAGACGTGCTCGGCCTCGGCTGGAAGGGGGACGAGGGGTAGCCTCAGTCGCCCGGGTAGATGCACGGCCGACGGGCGGCGAGGGGGAGTCTCGGACCCGACTAAGACGCTCGGCCTCGGTAGGGCGTGCTCGGCCTCGGCAGGCTGACGGTGAGGGGAAGCCTCACTATCCGGTCGATCGAGCGGTCGGAGAGGGGTGAGGGGCAGCCTCGGCCCGTTGATCAGCTGTCCACCTGCATAGACGAGACCGCTCGTCAGGGGGCCGGACCTTGGTTCCGGCCAAATCCCCTCCGATGCCTAAGTCAGATAGTGATCTGAGAAGGGAGGCCCGGCGGAGACGGTTCGACTCGTGAGGAGATCGTAACGGCGTCTCTCGGCACGAGCGGGGGAGGAAGGAGATGAATTGGGGGAACGAGGTCGTTGATGGAGTACCTTAGGTTTTGTTACCTGAGATGCGGTCCCTTTCTTCGTCGTCTTCCTGGCCCTTTTGTAGAGCTCCCAGCGTGATTGCCTCTGGCCCACGTCCCACGCCCACCATCGATCGTGCCCCATCAGTCCTCCCTCGCCGCCGCTCTCTCCGCCATGCCAGCACCTCCCCATTATCGCTATTTAGTAGTCAGGCGTCCGGGGGAGTGGTTTTCCTAGGAGTGGGCGAGCGACCAACGGGTTGTTGGGGCCGGGTCGGATCGACGTTCGAGAAGGTACCTTGTAGGGCCTTTGTCGAATGGTCTTCGAGGACGCTGATGGGCTCTTGACCAATAGTCGGGCTCCTGGGCTCGTGCTTTATGGGTCTCGGTCAAATAGGCGTAACAATTGCCCCCATCGGTCGGGTTGATCGGCCTCGGCCGGTTCGGCTCGGTCGATGTGACTTCTGCCGATTTTGACAAGCTCGCCAGTCGATGCCAACCCATTTATTAGTCGTCATTATGAGTTGGCCCGTTCGATATTTTTAAGGCGCGGGTCCCGAAGTGCCGTCGGCCTTCAGATGCTGCCGCGTGTAGCGGCAAACTTATCCCCGCCGCTCGCGGAGTCGCCTTAAGTTCGAGAAGCCGAAGGGTTCGTGAGCCGCCATTGGTGGGGTCGATCAGCCTCGGCACGCTCAGATCGACCGTTGTGCCTCCTGGGATTCCGAGCGGCGCTTCAATCGAGGCGAGGCCATAAATGTAGGTCATGATGAGGCGGATCGATTGGGCTTCGACTGGCGCCAATTTCGGAATGCCGCCGACTCTTTGAGCCTCGCCATGCGTTCTTGTCAGGCGCTTCGAATTCGCCCCTGGCATATAAGATCCCCAGTTGTGTTGACTTCCACTTCTCCCTTGCTCCTCCCGGTATTCAAAGCCTTCAGCAACTCGGAGTTCCCCGTCGCCTTCGCTTCTTCGCCTTCTCCGAACTAGTTGATAATAGGTAATTTCTCTCTTGCTTTCATCTTATGGCTGCTCTTAGGATAGGCGGTTCTGGTCGGAGGGCAAGGGGTCCTCCGGAGTCTGGGCGGGGCGAACCCCGACCAGGGGAGTCGGGTTCCCCCGCCGGGAGTCGTTCTCTTCAAGATAAGGGGAAGGGGAAACTTTTTCCGGACTACGCCCGTGACGATGTTGCGTCGGCTGCCGTGCGGCTTAATGTCCCCCCGGTCGTCCTCCGTACTCAGTCGAGGACTCCTCCTTCGGTGGCCGCGGAGATCCGGGAAAGATATCTCTGCTTCCCATACGAGGTTCGAGTTCCATTTGTCGACGAGCGGATTTGCCTTCCGAGGAGCAATGAGGTCGGCGCCTACGTCGAGATGTTCCGCCTGGGTCTTCGCTTCCCGCTCCATCCTTTTTTCATCCAAGTCATGGAACATCTCATGGTGTCCCTGTGTCAGTTCACCCCGTGTTCGATCGCGGTACTGACGGGCTTCGTAACGCTCTGTTGCATCCGCGGTCTGGAGCCGTCTCTCCCCCTCCTTTTCTACTTTTATCAGATCCAGGCGGTCGGGCCGGGGTCCTGGCTGCATCTCCGTGCCCGTTCAAGGAGGGAATGTCTGATAGGGCTTCCCCGCTGGTCGGGGGATTGGAGCTCGGATTATGTCTTTGTGGTCTTTTTGGGTGATGCCCAGATCCTGACAAGCTGGGGCGCGTCCGTCCAGCCTTGCTCACCGTTAGCCCTTTACGACGCTGACCAGACAGCCGCCGCGATGCTGTCGGCTCTTCCTTTGGAATCGAAGTCCATCTGCTCTTTGTTGGATGACCTACTCCTGAAGGCCATCTTGTGGTCCCCGGGTAGGCCGCTTCTTCTTCCTCGGACTACCCTGTGACTCATCCTAATTTTGGTCTCCTTTGCAGGGATGGCAGGCCGCGAGTTCGTTCGTGACGTTGATGAGCTGATCCGTCGTGGGGCTGCTCGGAGCCGAGGTAGTACCTCCGGAAGGGCGCCTCAACGGACCGTTGAAGAGGAGGTGCGCCGAGCCGAGCCCTCCGTGGGCAAGATAATGGCCGTGCCTCCCGCCTCTTCTTCTGGCGATTCCCTCCCCGAGGGAGTAGTAAAAGCCGGACCTGCCCCATCAGCCCGAGTGGCAGGGGGTGATGACGGGTCTGGTGTAGTCCCCCCCGCCCTCGGAGTGTCCCCTCCCGTCCTCGAGAGTGGAGATGGGGCAAAGCGGAAGCGCTCTCCTTCGGCGCTCGTGGAGCCTCACGGGAGGAAGAAGAGGAAGGAGGATGCGGAGTCCCCCAGCCTGGCCAGTTCTGTGCCTCCTGCAGACACCACCGGGGATCTTCAGGTGATTCTGTCGACCACCCCCATCGCAGCGTCCCCGCTTCCGTCCCCGGGAGTCGGAGCACTATTGGCGAGCCATATGGCTTCCCTCGATGTGGCCCCCGGGAGTTCGGTGTTCGTCGACCGAGCCCTGGCCCAACAGGTAGCCGAGAGCTCTGTCTTCCCCCGGGACCGCAGCACCCTTGAGAAGATTCCCGCCGACAAGGTGTCGGATTCTTTGGTTTGGGCCCTTCAACAGGTTTGGCCCTCTCGCAGTCCTTTCTTTCTCTTCACACCCTTCCTAGCTCATGTCCCATATTTCAGGGGTCGGCGCTTGCCGTGGAACTGCAGCGGCGAGCCATCTTCTTGAGGAAGCTGGAGGAGTCCACCATGAAGGCTCAGGAGCGGGCCGGGGCGGCCGAGGTGGCCATGATGGAGGCCCAGATGGAGTCTCGGCGCCTCAACCTCCGTGTGGCCGCGTTGGAGGGACAAGTGGGTGACCTCGAGGGAAAGCTGGAGGATGCTCATCAGTCGGCTGAGGAAGCGGCGGAGTCGTTCCGCCTGGAGAGGGAGGAGCTTCAGAGGGAACTGTCGGATCGGCGCCAAGTGACGCGGCTTGCAGAGGAGGTGGAGAAGGGCATCGTCGAGACCCTGGGGAAGAGAATCTTCGAGGTCCTCAGGGAGGCCTTCGGTAAGTATGTGGACCTCATCGCCCCTCGGATCGTCGATGTCGTTCAATCTTCCTTCCGGGAGTGTGCAGAGCGTGTCCGGGAAGCCCCTCCGCTGGCCGAGTCCCCTCGCTCCGAGCAGGGCGAAGTGCCTGAGGATGTGTCCTCTCGAGCTCGGGCTCCCTGAGCTGTCCCTCCCGGCCTTATCCTCAAATTTTTTAGCATCCGCTTCGCTTTGGGCCAGTCTACTTGAAATGGGTCCCTGGCCCCCGCCATCTTCTTCAGCCCCGCGGCCAATAATTGCTGGTTGCATGGCTGTTAGCTTGGGCTACCTACTTTGGGTCTTTTGTCAACCAATTTTGCTTTGTTGGTGTTGAACTCTGACATTCGTTGTGAATAGATTGTTTGTAGGGTGTTTCCTTCGCCTTGATCCCCTGTAAATAAGACGCATTTTTGTACTTGGGTTAACTATTATAAACGAAATCGACTTACTTGGACTTCTTGTGTACTTTGCGTTGTCGCCTTGTTTTTGGCTTAGGAATGGACGAAGCTGGCGTTGGCTGGGGGGATTCTCCCCCGGCTTAGGGGCGCAGGAGTAGGTCAGCGAGGGCAGAGCTCCTCGGCTTAGGACCGGTCGGCGTCCGTGCCTGCTGGGGGAGTTGCCCCCAGACTTATGAGCGCTGGTGTCGGTCGGCGAGGGCAAAGCTCCTCGGCTTAGGACCGGTCGGCGTCCGTGCCTGCTGGGGGAATTGCCCCCAGACTTATGAGCACTGGAGTCGGTCGGCGAGGGCAAAGCTCCTCGGCTTAGGACCGGTCGGCGTCCGTGCCTGCTGGGGGAATTGCCCCCAGACTTACGAGCGCGGGTGTCGGTCGGCGAGGGCAAAGCTCCTCGGCTTAGAACCGGTCGGCGTCCGTGCCTGCTGGGGGAATTGCCCCCAGACTTACGAGCGCTGGAGTCGGTCGGCGAGGGCAAAGCTCCTCGGCTTAGGACCGGTCGGCGTCCGTGCCTGCTGGGGGAATTGCCCCCAGACTTATGGGCGCTGGAGTCAATCGGCGAGGGCGAAGCTCTTCGGCTTAGGTCCGGTCGGCGTCCATGCCTGCGGGGGGAATTGCCCCCGGACTTATGGGCGCTGGAGTCGGTCAGCGAGGGCAAAGCTCCTCTTCCTCCTCCAGTGAGGCGGCGGTCCCCAACCTTTCGTGCTATTGGTGCCATGTCAACTCCGTCGGGGTTTTAAATGAAGATAACAAAAGGAATGCATTTGTACTCTCAAGAGTCCTGCCGGACCGGTACATTTGGAGGAAATGGAAAAAAGAAACGAAGCTAGACAGAGGGATGTAAACCTAGATAACTCCCTCATACTAGGCGGCTTCCGGGGGGAGAGACGTCGCCCGCTCACTCTATGATGCGGAGGGGGCCTTGGATGGTGTTGATCTTCTTCCCCTTGTCTGGCTGTGTGGAGGTCCCTTCTCCGTGGGCCGGCTCGTCGGCCTGATTCCTGGTGTGCCCTCGGCTCATCAGCTTCTCAATGTCCTTTTTCAAATGCCAGCAATCTTCTGTGTCATGACCATCGTCCTTATGGTACTTGCAGTACTTCTCCCGGTTCTTCCCGCCTCTTTTAGCCTTCGGTGGGGGACGATCAGCTCGCTCTTCCTTTTGCACTTGGGCGAGAATGGCGTCTGGGGTGGTGTCCCTCGCGCTTTCTCCCCGCTGCCTGCTCGTCTGCCTCTTCTCGGTCCGGTACCCTTCGGGGCTAGCTCGTCTGCCGTCGCCACGCTTGGTCCCTCGGGCGGCTTTTCCTGCATCCTCAGCCAAGGCCTCCTCGGTCAGCATGAAGCGTTCGGCCCTTGCCATGATCCCGGGGAGGTCCTTCGGGGGGTCGTTGTGTAGGGACTTCTTGAGGCCCCTGTGGCGAAGTCCTTTCTTAAGGGCCGTCTGGACCACCAGGTCGGGTGGGTTGTTCACGTTCAGCCTTTCCGCATTGAAGCGGCGCATGAACTGTCGGAGTGGCTCGGCCGGGCCTTGCACTATGTTGAACAGATGTTCAGCACCAGGTTTGATCAGCCTCCCCGCCATGAACTGTTTGCAGAACAACTGGGCGAGTTGTTCGAAACTGTCGATGGAGCGGCCGGGCAGGCCGTGGTACCAGATCCTCGCCGCTCCCCTCAGAGTAGAATAGAAGCCCCGGCAAAGCAGGTCATCGTCAGCTCCCTGGAAGGCCATGTCTCCCTCATAGTCCATCACGTGGTGTGCCGGGTCTCCTATTCCATCGTACTTTCCCAGCACCGGGATCCGGAATCGGGAGGGGACCCGTGCGTCGGTTATTCTCCGTGACAAGGGGCACCGGTCTCCGTGGATGCCTCCGGGGATGCGGTACTCGCCTGCCTCTGGATCGACCGAGGGTGGAGGTAACACCGACGTCAGCGGGGCTGGCTCCGCAGCCTTCGCCACGCTGGGGGCCGGGCTGTCCCGACGTTCCCGACTCCTCCTACGGGAGCTCCTGCTCCGCCGCGATCGGTCTCTCGAGTGGTGTCGTTCGCTTCTCCTGTGGCGGGACGACCACGATCGACGAGACGATGCCGTCCTCGATTCGCCGTCCGTCCCTTCGGTCTCTCTTCGGCTCCTTTCACGATAGGGTGAGGAGGCGCGTGACCTCGCCTGACGAGAGCCGGACAGCGTGAACCGACGCTCCGTGTTCGGTTTCCGGGTCCCGTGGTCGTCGACCACGGCGGACCGCAAGTGTGGGGGACCCCCCGCCCATCGATGGCTGTCGTCCAACGTGCCTCCGTTGGGTGGCGCAGGGCCGACGAGCTGCTGCACCGTCGCGACCAACGTCTGGAGGCTCGCGTTGGTCTCCTAAGCCAGGGCGCGGAGCTGTCCCTGCGTGGCCAGTTCTGAGCCGCCGGTTTCTTCGGTGGAGAGGGTGGGATGGCCGCTGACGGGCGTGTCCTCGGGATTGCCGTTTGTTGTGCCATTCCCCTCCTCCGGGATGGGGGGCATGCGCTTCCTTCCATTGCTGGCTCGTGCCATTGTTGGTGTGGTTTGCTTCTTCGTGGGACGGTCTTTCGTTCCCACAGACGGCGCCAGATGTTTCAGAGTGTTTTCTCACTACAAAGCGTTGACCGTGGAGAACCCGGTCAACGTGGTCAAGGGGCCCGCTTTGGGTCCCTTGGGGGGCTTCGAATTGGTACAGAAGGGGCGAGGGGTAGCCTCGGCCCTGGTTGAGACGCTCGGCCTCGGATAGACGTGCTCGGCCTCGGCTGGAAGGGGGACGAGGGGTAGCCTCAGTCGCCCGCGTAGATGCACGGCCGACGGGCGGCGAGGGGGAGTCTCGGACCCGACTAAGACGCTCGGCCTCGGTAGGGCGTGCTCGGCCTCGGCAGGCTGACGGTGAGGGGAAGCCTCACTATCCGGTCGATCGAGCGGTCGGAGAGGGGCGAGGGGCAGCCTCGGCCCATTGATCAGCTGTCCACCTGCGTAGACGAGAACGCTCGTCAGGGGGCCGGACCTTGGTTTCGGCCAAATCCCCTCCGATGACTAAGTCAGATAGTGATCTGAGAAGGGAGGCCCGACAGAGACGGTTCGACTCGTGAGGAGATCGTAACGGCGTCTCTCGGTGCGAGCGGGGGAGGAAGGAGATGAATTGGGGGAACGAGGTCGTTGATGGAGTACCTTAGGTTTTGTTACCTGAGATGCGGTCCCTTTCTTCGTCGTCTTCCTGGCCCTTTTGTAGAGCTCCCAGCGTGATTGCCTCTGGCCCACGTCCCACGCCCACCATCGATCGTGCCCCATCAGTCCTCCCTCGCCGCCGCTCTCTCCGCCATGCCAGCACCTCCCCATTATCGCTATTTAGTGGTCGCGCGTCCGGGGGAGTGGTTTTCCTA
Organism: Scilla litardierei; assembly: GCA_030789695.1. Classification (NCBI taxonomy): domain Eukaryota; kingdom Viridiplantae; phylum Streptophyta; class Magnoliopsida; order Asparagales; family Asparagaceae; genus Scilla; species Scilla litardierei. The sequence continues at coordinate 25,301,323 of CM061139.1, forward strand.
GGAGTGGGCGAGCGACCAACGGGTTGTTGGGGCCGGGTCGGATCGACGTTCGAGAAGGTCCCTTGTAGGGCCTTTGTCGAATGGGCTTCGAGGACGCTGATGGGCTCTTGACCAATAGTCGGGCTCCTGGGCTCGTGCTTTATGGGTCTCGGTCAAATAGGCGTAACAGGGATCTTCATCAAATTTTTGTTTTGCATCTCCTTTTTGGTTGACTGCCACATAAAAATTGGAAGCTGCCGAATTTATTAACAGAGTTTTGTGAAGTCTTGTTTTTGCAGATTTTTGTGAAGTGCTTTTGGTTGCAAATTTCAAGAGGCCGTAAATTTCAAAGACCTAGGCCGAAGATCTCTTACACAAAAATTCCTGAGGTGCCGAAAGTTGCAATATTTTTGGGGGTGCCGCAAGTTTCTATTATTTAAGGAGGGTGCCACAACCTTCAACTTTTGTGGAAGGCGCAAGTTTCATCGAGAGGGGAGGCGAACTATTGAGGGGACATCGGAGACTACCACTTGTCAGATTGATCTGACCATGTGCTGAACGACAGGGACGACACACCACTACTGAGCATTTTTAAAACTCTATTTATTTATCTTTGTATTGGTGTAGCGTTCTTTGTAAGGGAAATTTTACCTTCTGTGTTACTTTTTGGGGACCTGACAACTTTGGGAGTCGTCACGGAGGGAGAGCATCTGACTAGATTGAGAGTGTAGAGCACATGGTGTGCGTACGAGCTAGGTGAGAGTAGATTTGGGATCTTGACTCATTGTAGCCGTACTCGATTACATATCTATCTAGTATTTGCTTTTGGGAGCTGGAGTAGGTCTTGGGGACGACCGAACCAGGGTATATCTGTGCGTATTCTGTGATTGCTATTTTTTTGCCCTGTCTGTGCCTATAACTGCGTGGGATTGTTCATGGGTTGCACGAATATTTTTATTAGCCTATTCACCCCCCCCTCTAGGCTACGATCCAGATCCAACACATCTTCCATTGCCACTATCCAAGAGCTATCTTCACAAGCTTCTTGGAAATTCTTTGGCTCAATGGTAGAGACAAATGTGCAATGAGAGAATTCTTCAATTCTCGATCTCGTTCGAACACTCACACCAATATCTCTAATAATTTGGTTATGGGGATGGTTGCGAACGGTCGGGTAAGCTTTGGGTATACCTGTATCACTAGGAACAACTTCAACAATTTCGTTAGAAGTGTTAGTCTCAACAATAGAGTCATTAATCTTGACATTGTTAAGAGAATCACAAAGAGTATCTACACTATCATCATCAACATGAGGAAAATCAAAATCTTCATAAAAAGATACGTGAAGTGATTTCTCAATCGTTGAAGAAGTTTTGTTGTATATCCGGTAGGCTTTGCAACGTGTGGAATATCCAACAAAAACTCCTTCATCGGATCTTGGCTCAAATTTGTCTAAATTACCAAATGTGTTCTTTATAAAATATTTTAAACCAAAAACACGAAAATAATTTACTTAAGGCTTTTTGTTATAAAACAACTCAAAACAAGTTTTGTTCGTACGGGGTCTCACTAGGATCCTATTGAGCACATAACATGTCGTGTGCACCGCTTCTGCCCAAAATTGTAGTCCTAAATGACTATCATGGAGCATAGTGCGAGCACACTCAATAAGAGTCCTATTCTTTCTCTCTACAACACCATTTTATGGTGGTGCGCGAGGAAAGGAAAAATTATGAGTTATCCCGGTGTCATCACAAAACTTAGTAAAAGACTCATTCTTAAATTATCCTCCATGATCACTACGGATAGTGATAATGGTGGATCCTAGGAAATTCTGAATCTTCTTTGCAAATTTGGTAAACTCTTCATACGCTTCATTCTTATTAGTTAAGAACGAAACCCAAGTAAATCTAGAAAAGCCATCGACGACAACTAATCCATAATGAGCATTACCTAAAGAAGCAGTTTTAGTTGGCCCAAATAAATCTAGATGAAGAAGTTCTAGGGGCCTCTTAGAAGTAATCCCTTCTTTAAGCTTAAATGAAGATTTACTTAGTTTACCTCTTTGATATGAATCACAAAAGTTTTTCTTATTAAAAGCAATCTTCGGAAAACCTTTGACTAGATCATGCTTAGCTAACTTATATAAGTGCTTGAAGTGAACATGACCAAAACGGCAATGCCATAATAGTTGTTCACTTGTGTTAGCAACTAAGCAATGTTCTACGGTTTTAGGTAAGCTCAAATAATAAATATTTTTACGCATAATACCGGAAAATAAAACATTAGAATCACAATCAACAATTGTACACAATCCTTCTCCAAAGTTAACCTTGTAACCTTTGTCACAAAGTTGACTAATGGAAATGAGATTGTGACATAAACCATTAACTAGAAATACATTAGTAATCAAGGGTTTTGAAGGATTACCAAAACAATACCTACTCCAATGATGGTTCCCTTTTGGTTACCTCCAAAAGTGACCTTTGCACCATCTTTGATGCTAATCACTTTGGAGAGCAATGAGGGATCTCCCGTCATATGTTTGGAGCAACCACTATCAAGAATCCATCCTTTCCCTTTAGAGCTACTAAGACCTTTGTTGCTCTTCTTCTTTCTCTTGGATACCTATATGATATACCATAAGCTTATGGTACCCAATGTTTGTTGGGTCCAAGGGGATTAGCCCTTTGGAAGCCAAGTCCAAGTGGACTTCCGCTTCCCAACATAATTACTATTTCTAATCACATCATAAAAATAGGAATCAACATAAGCATTTCTATCATTGAGGCTAGTGTTCTTAGGACCCCAAATAGTGTAAATCTTGGGAGTCCTTTTCCTAGTTGCATGCATACTTGTTTGATTTCTATGTGGTGCATGCTTCTTAGGAACATGATTTCTAGCATACAAATGTGGTGGAGGATATGCATTGTACATATGAGAATTATAAGTATGATTGGGAACATGCATATTATATGAAGCATATGGATCATGCATGACATGTGGAGGATGAGCATACACGAAAGAATGATGCGTATGAGCATACAGATGTGTAGGAGCACGTACATGAGTATTTCTCATGTGTGAATTTGTACGTGTCCGTGGGTGTGGAGCATAAAAAGTGTCATGATTATCCACTTGTGAAGTAAGAGTTTTCCTACGTGGATGAATGTTAGTGTACACGTAAGCATGGCTTTGCTTTTGGTATCCACCCTTAGTGGGTTTCTTGCCAAAAGGAAGAGAAGGTGAAGTGGTGACATTCTTGGTAGGATTGCTACCTATAGTGTCTTTGACACCACTTGTGGATGCACCGGAGGATGGCCTCATAAAATCTATAGTGACACCACTATAGGAAGTGCGTGCATTGGATGCATTTGCACTTACAAACCCAAGACCAACACGATGTATGGCCGGAAATTGGTTTGCCAACAAATCATCCAATTGTAGTTTTTCCTTATTGAATCTATTAATACGGGAATACATGAGCTCATATTTATCCTTCATAGAAGAAATATTGGTATCCAAGGTGGACACCCGTGCTTTAAGCTCGTGCACTTAAGTTTTAAAAGAATCATTCTCTAAACTCAATTGTGTGTGACGTGTAACTAGATCACTATTATCCTTAGGATATGTTTGATCTAGTTGAGATTTGAGGGAATTCACCTCATCTCTCAATGTGACATTTTGAGAAGCTAAGTTTGCTTTCTCAAGAGTTAGAGTATCAACAATGGTGTCATTGTTGATAATGCATGGAATGGATGACTTGCTAATATTCAATTTCTTTAAGCTAGTATACTTAAGCATTAAAGATTGGTATTTAGCAAAAAGCTCTTCATTAGCTATAAGAAGTTCATCCATTGTTACATCAGTGTCGTCCATGTTGAAATCACTCTCATCAGAGAGTGGGTCTTTTAGAGCCATGAAACACATGTGGGCTCTCTCATCCTTCTCATCATCAGAATCGCTTGATGAGTCATCACTTGAGTCGTCGAAGGTACCTACGAGTCCTTTCTTCTTGTCTCTCTTGTTCTTATCGGACTTGTGGTACTTCGGTGCCTTCCACTTCTCTTTGTTGTTTAGCATTGGGCAATCCCTCTTGATGTGCACTGGCTTATTACACTTATAGCAAAGAGAGGAAGTAGCATTAGTAGACTCAAAACGTTTGTTTGAGGGAAATTTACCTTTGCGGAAGAAGCGTTGGAACTTCTTCGCCATTTGGGCCATTTCACCCAAATCCATCTCATTCTCGGATTCATCACTATTGGAGGATGATGAATTGGCATTGAATGCAAAGCTTTCTTCTTGGCCTCGAAGGATTCATCATTACTCGAATCTTTAATCGGTTCTCTCATCTTACCTCATAAGACATGAGAGTCCTGATAAGATTCACCACGGTGTAGTTCTTCAAGTCATGACCTCCTCAATGGCGATCGCTCTTCTTTCCCATTTGGAGGTCATCCCCATGATGATCTTCCTTACCTTGTCCGATTCGGAATAGACTTGACCAAGAGCTTCTAATTCATTGCCGATGTCGGTAAAGCGTCCGTACATCGATGCAATGGTCTCATTATCCTGCATGTGAAACAAATCGAAGTTTTGCACGGCAACATATAACTTTGAAAGCTTTACCTTGTTCGTTCCCTCGTGGGTAACGATGAGATGGTTCCAAATTTGATATGCACTCTTACATGTGCATATCTTGTTGAATCATTCGGGTCCAACACACAATGAAGAGCGTTCATTGCCTTAGCGTTGTTGACCTCGACGGTTTTCTCGGAAGACATCCATTTGTCGAAATATACTTTGGTGGGTTCGACGTACTCCTTGTGGAGGGTTCTCCAAAGTGAAGCACTCCTAAGGAACGTCTCCATCCTACACTTTCAATAGCCAAAATTAGTACCATTGAAACGTGAAGGACGTACCGTAGATATAACCTTACGCTCTGATACCAATTGTAAGGACCCCGTCTATGGGGAAAACACTAGAAGGGGGTTGAATAGTGTTTATGCAAATTTAAAAGGAATCTACGCCAAATAAAATGCAATCCAACAAATGGTGCGGAATAGAAAAACAACTCAAAATGAAACACACGCAAACGCAGAGATGTTTCAAGGGTTTGGATAACCCAAGTCAACTCCCGACTTGTTCCCGATAATCCTACGTCCCTTCCACCCGGATACCACCGGATACTCAAGTTAGAATCCTAACGTGAGGTTTTCTTAAAACCCACTTGTAGCAACCCTACAAGTGCAATCGAATACAATCGATGTCCTTGACTCCCACAACCAGGAAGCAAGCAAAACCACTCTCATAACTGAGAGTAAATCTCAAATAACGAAAGTTATGAAATAATGAAAACAACACTTACAATCACCTATGCCTTGAAGTAGAACTTGAAGGAGGAGTGTGATGTGTGTTGATGATCTCTCTTGGAAGAGAGGAGAAGCCCTTTCTCTTGACTGTACCAATTGCCTAGATGATAACTCTTTAGTTCTAGGTTGGAGAGCAAGAGATCAAGATTTGGAAATACTTAGGGCTTTGGATTTGAGAGCTGTGATCTTTTGGAAATGAAAGCTTGAGAGATTTTGCAATCAATGAGTAGTAGAAGCCCTATTTATAAGTTTCTCAAATCCACAAAACAGTTTAGGCAAAATCCCAATTGGAATCCGTGAGAAAAATCTCAACGGATAGAATCTGAACTCGCGACAGTCGACTGTTGAACAATCCACAGTCGCCTGTTGCACAGTCAGCATGGGTAGGTGAGAATTCATAACGGTAATTTACCACGTGGACAGTCGACTGATGAAGCAAAGACAGTCGACTGTTAAACCAACAGGAGACTGTAAATCCTTCTACAGGCGACCGGCCGAGAGATGGGTAAGTATGAATAATATTGGAAATCTCACAAGTAACAGGACAGACGACTGATGCAAGGAACACAGTCAACTGTTAATCAGAACAGGCGACTGTAAATCCTTAAACAGACGACTGTCAAAAGCCTAAGAATTTCCAGAGAGCTGAGTCAATGAAATGACTCACAGAAAGACGACTGTTGCATCATAGACAGTCGACTGATCCAAGAGACAGTCGACTGTATATGCAACATTAGTCGACTAGCCGTAAAAGTCAGATCAAACAAAGTTTGGGCAAAGGATAGACAGTCGACTGATTTACAAAACATAGTCAACTGTCACTTGGACATGTGCTTGTGAATCGTTCATCAGTAGCCTATGCGAAATAAACAGAGAGGCCCAAAACTAGATTGTAAAAGTTTGTGCATAACAGGCGACTGTAGAACAAAACACAGTCGACTGTTTATGAGACAGGCGACTGTAAATTGTTCAGCAGTCGACTGTTATAAACAATCCTAGCACAATCAATAAAGAAATGAATTGGGGTCAAAGGACAATTGATCTAATGAAGTCCTATGACTTAATGTAGATGTGTGTGAGTGCTCCATCAATGTTCTACTTCTAAGCTACATACTAGAAGAGATAAAAGAAAATTACATTGACGAATAATCTCTTCTTTCCATCGTATGAGCTTGAAGTCTTCATGGAGATTCAATCATCATCTATGATCATCCAATTCATGTCATTTACCTTCAATGAAGTTTGTTAGTCATCCATTGCTAGTAGATCTTCATAATTAGCTTAGGCAATGGATTAACTGCAAAATATGGGATTAGTCACAAGTATTTATTTTTGCTCATCATTAACACCAAGTAGGGAGAAGTCCAATACTCAACATATGTGACGTAGTGCAAGGGGGATTAGGCCGTAATACATGGCTAAGGGAAGAGAATGCGAAATGTGTATACGTGAGAAGTGCAAATGACGGTGTGGGTGTAAAACAACAGGAATGTGTTAGACGTGTGTGTGTGTGATGCATGTATGCATGCATGGATGAGCATGGATGTGTGTAGGAAGAATCATGCTAGTGTGAAAGGGGTTAGAGATCAATGGCAACCCCCATAAATTTTTATAAATGTGGGGGGCAAAACGGTCATTTAGACTAAATTTGATGTGCGTACGTACTTAAGTGGTCGGTGCATAACGTAATGGCAAACTTGTAATTATCTAAAAGTTGAGGGGCATTTTTGAAAGGGTATTTTAGTCATTTTAGGTGATTCATGGCTTGGTGAGCAAGTAAGGGTGTGTAGATTTTTCTAAAAGAAAATCTTTCTTTCTTTCTTGAAGTTTCTCCACCATTCTCCCTTTCTCCTCCCCTCTTTCTCCCCTATTGAGGCCGGCCACCCCTATCCTCCTTTCTCACTCATTTAACAAATAAAACCCCTAATTTCCATGCCCTAATAGAAGGAAGCTATGCTTACTTGAAAAGGGAAGAAGATGGAGAAGAAAGAAAGAGGAAGAGAAGAGAAAATTGAGCTTTTTGAGGTAGGAACCCTCTTGGTTTGGAATTCCTTCAAAATTGATTTGTGCTATTATGTGTTTATAGCATGTTTTATCCAATATGTGATGAGGATAGTCAATTTGTACATGATATGGCTCAATTTCACAATTTCCCTTTGAAATTCCTAACAAAGTCATCTCCTTTTGAAATTCTGAAATCTTGATGTTTATTGTTGCTTTGGTTCTGATTACTGTAGCTCGTATTAGGTTTCGAAAAAAATAGGAGCTTGTAGATCATGAAGTTCTACCCCAAAATCATATTTAAATGTTTACATAGGTTCAATTCAGAAATTAGGAGCAATAAATCCATCCCTACAACATGTCTGTTTGATTTTCAGTGTTGACACAATTTAGCAAAATTGGCCTAGACACCTGCACACACAATAGAATTTTGTGTTCTTAGTCTTGTTGGAAAGTTAATAAGTTTTTCTAAAAATTCATCAGGTTCTTATATGTTGAATTTTTGGCTGCAACATGCCCAAAATTGTATTTCAATACAGACCCAGAAATCTGTCTGAAAAACAGATTTGACATGCTTCACAAAATAATTCACCATAAATCGCCTACTTAATATTTGTGCATGAAATTTTATCTGTAAATCCAGGACTAGTATATCTATAACTTTTATTTGGGACAATTTGTCAAATTCGCAAAGTAAACTGATGTTATATGGCCATGTATTGTCACTTCCTGCAATTTCAGCAAGCTGAATTAATTAAGTGTTGTTCTTATTCTTAATTATGGTTAATTGGCCATCATTATTCTTGCTTATTATGGTTGTGTGGTAGAATGAATGTTCATACCCTTGGCACATGTAAATGATATTGTGTTGCCTTGATATGAATTATGCACGTCATGTGTTCGCTGAAATGCCTCAATGAAACAAAAGTTGAGAAACATATAGAATGGGCAAGAATATATTTGTACTATGAAAAATGATGTGAATGTGCAATGCTTTAGGACAGGATGGCACTACATGGAGCGAGAGCCACAGTAGGAGGCCGTGGGATTCGCTGTGGGCCGTGACCGTGTAGGCACCTCTTGGCTTCATCGGTAGTTGCCACAGTTGAGAACAGAGTAGATCATAATACACTTGCACGCCAGCACATTCATGGGATCCCATTGCATTGCATTGCATTGCATCTCATGTTGCATCATATGCATCATTATGTATCATTATATCCATTGTGTGTGATGTGTTACATATATGCAATGTATGCGTGTTGTGTGTTGTGTGTTGTATGTATATTTATATGTCTATGCCTTGTATGTGTATTTGTGTATGTGGTATTTGATAAGTTGATATGCGGCCATGTGCCAAATGAGGCAAGATAATGACATAACGTGGCTATGAACCAAAATGATGCATGACATGAGAATCATTAGTAGTTAATTATTTCGGTTGATGTTTTCTTTTAATTAATCCAATTTTAAAATAATAAATAAGAAGTTGGTATATTACTCCTTCTGTTGGCAGCACTTCCCTCCCCTTTACTTGCTTCACTAGTGACACTGTGTTACAATTATGACAATTGTGATTCCCCTATTGGAATGTGGTTGTATAAATATTTGTATCAGTATTCGTGCTAACCATTTTCTTGCAGTAGATCGACATTGGACCGTAGGTATGACCCTTTTACTTGGCTGTTTACTTTCGCTATATACTCAGTTTACATGTCTTATTTTCCCTGCCTTGCCTTGTGGATTAATAACCTTAGAACGGTGTTCCAAATCCAAGTTGGTTCCTACTGGCGCACGCATTGATGTGCTCCTCCCTATTTTTCAGGTAGCAGGGACAACGTGGTTGGCGGTGCCTTGGAGTTGGGTTTCAGGAGTAGAATTCGGTGTGAGCTGTAGTTATATAGTGTGATATGGTTGTCTTGGGAGGTGGAGAGTGGCGGTGAATGTGTAGTGGTGCACTTGGACTATGTTTGTAAATGGAAATTGTTATATAAATTTGTTGTTGTTGTTCTATGTTATTTATGAGTTGTTGATATTTTAATGAAGCTTCACTTGTACTATCTCAGCATGTGCGCAGTGGCCTGCATATTCAGTTTAATTCTTTCTCTCCCTTTTTCTCCCTCATCACCCTCACTCTTCAAGATACTTGGAAAAAAAATTTTTATGCCGGGTATTCTGGGGAATGGGGCATGACATTCATTTTCTGTAAGAAATGAATCTTTATATCCAAATTTTGTCTTCTGTTATTTTTCAGTTGAAGATGGCGATCTTCATGTTCCAACGGATATTTGTGCGGATTTTTCTGAGATCGATGGTATTTTCTACATTTTCTATTAGATATGAAGCTTTTTATTAAATGATATGATTTTCATTGCCTAATTTTGTCTTCTCTTATTTTTCAATTGAAGATGGTGATATCCCCATTTAAACGAAATTTCTGTGTATTCTTCTGAGCTCAGTGCTATTTTCCACATTTTCTGGAAGAGATGTATGTTTTTATTAACTGATATGATTTTTGGCCTAATTTTGTCATCTCTTATTTTTTTCGTTGAAGATGGAGATCTCCATGTTCCAACGAACATTTTACGAATTTTTCAATGCTTCGTGCTATTTTCTACATTTTCTGTTAGATATGTATCTTTATATTAAATGATATGATTTTTATAGGCGAATTTTGACATCTCTTATTTTTTAAATTTAAGATGGCGATCCCCCGGTCACACTGGACATTTTTACCGATTTTTTGATCTCGGTGCTATTTTCAACATTTTGTGGAAGATATGTATATTTTTATTAAATGATATGATATTTTAGCCTACGTTTGTTTTCTCTTATTAATTTACTTTAGGATGTCGATCTACCGGTTCCAACGGAAATTTTAGCTAATTTTTCTTAGCTTGGAGCAATTTTTCTACATTTTCTTGAAGATATGGTCCTTTTCATTAAATGATACGATTATTTGGCCTAATTTTGCCATCTCTTTTTTAGTTGAAGATGGTGATCTCCCGATTTCAACGGACATTTGAGCGGATTTTTCTGAGCTCTGGACTATTTTTTTATATTTTTTGTAAGATACGAACCTTTTTATTAAATGATATGGTTTTTACAGCCTAATTTTGTCTTCTATTTTTTTAAATTGAAGATGGCCATCCCCTGGTTCAAGCGGACATTTTATCTTATATTTCTGAGTACGGGGCTATTTTCTGCATTTTCTAGAAGATAAGAATCTTTTTATTAAATTGTATCATTTTGGCCTAATTTTGTCTTCTTTTATTTTTCAGTTAAAGATAGCGATCTCCCAGTTCCAACGGACATTTTCGGGGTTTTCTGAGCTTCGGACTTTTATCTAAATTTTCTGAAAGATACGAATATTTATATTAAATGATATTATTTTTAGCCTAATTTTGTCTTCTCGTATTTTTCAGTTGAAGATGTCGATATCCCAGTTCTACCGAACATTTTTGCAGATTTTTCTCAGCTCGAAACTATTTTAAAAAGTTCGTTGAAGATATGGATTGTTTTATTAAATGATATGATTTTTATAGATTAAGTTTGTCCTCTCTTATTTTTCATTTGAAGATGTCAATCTCCCAGTTCCAACAAACGTTTTTGTGGATTTATCCGACCTTGGGGATATTTTCTAAATTTTTTGTATGATATTGATCTTCTTATTCAATGATATGATTTTTTGCCTAATATTATCTTCTCATATATTTTTGTTGAAGATGGAGATCTATAGGTTCCAACTAACATTTTAAGGGATTTTTATGTGCTCCGGGCTATTTTCTATATTTTATTTAAAATATGAATCTTTATATTTAATGATATTCTTTTTATAACATAATTCTGTCGTCTCTTATTTTTCAGATGAAGATGGCCATCTCCCAATTCCAACAGACATTTTTGTGGATTTTTCTGAGTTCGGACCTATTTTCTACATTTTACAGAAGATATGTATCTTTTTATTAAATCATACGATTTTGGCCTAATTTTGTCTTCTCCTTTTTTAGCTGAAGATGGAGATCTCCCGGTTCCAATTGACATTTTGCGGATTTTTTTGACCTCGAGGATATTTTCAAGAAGTATGGGTCTTTTTATAAAACTATTTGATTTTTTTGCCAAATTTTGTCTTGTCGTATTTTTAGATGAAGATGGCGATCTCCCATTTTCAACGGATATTTTTGCGGATTTTTTTGAGCTCTAGGATATTTTCTACATTTTTGTAAGATATGAATCTTAATATTAAATAATATGATATTAATAGCCTAAATTTATCTTCTCTTATTTTTTAGTTGAAGATGTGGAACTCCCTGTTCAACCGGATATTTTTGCGGATTTTACTTAGCTCGGAGCTATTTTCTGTATTTTCTGGAAGATGTGGATCTTTTTATTAAATGATATGATTTTTGGTATAATTTTTGTCTTCTTTTATTTTTTCAGTTGAAGATGGCGATCTCTATGTTCCAACGGACATTTTTGCGAAATTACTTAGCTCAGAGCTATTTTCTGCATTTTCTGCAAGATATGGATATTTTATTAAATGATACGATTTTTGGCATAATTTCGTCTTCTTTTATTTTTTTAGTTGAAGATGGCGATCTACCTATTCCAGCGGATATTTTTGCGGATTTTTCTGAGCTCGGGGCTATTTTTTGCATTTTATGGAAGATATGTATCATTTTATTAAATGATATGATTGATGGCCTAATTTTGTCGTCTCTTATTTTCTACCTGAAGATGGCGATCTTCCAGTTTCAAAGGACATTTTTGCAGAATTTTTTCACCTCGAGGCTTTTTTCTACATTTTCGGGAAGATATGGATCTTTTATTTCATTATTTGATTTTTAGTCAATTTTGTCTTCTCTAATATTTCAGATGAAGATGGCGATCAACCAGTTCCAACAGACATTTTTGTGGATTTTTCTGAGCCCTAGTATTTTTCTATATTTTTTGTAAGAAATGATTCTTTATATTAAATGATATGATTTTTATAGCCAAATTTGTCTTCTCTTATTATTCAGTTATCGATGGTGATCTCCCGGTTCAAACAGAAATTTTTGCCGATTTTACTTAGCACTGTATTTTCTGGAAGATGTGGATACTTTTTTTAAATGATATGATTTTTGGCATAATTTTGTCTTCACTTATTTTTCAGTTAAAGATGGTGATCTCTCTTTTCCAACAGACATTTTTGGATTTTACTTAGCTCAAAGCTACTTTCTGCATTTTCTGGAATATACGAATCTTTTTATTAAATGATATAATTTTTGACATAATTTTGTAGTCTCTTATTTTTTTCATTTGAAGATAGCGATCCCCATGTTCCAACGGACATTTTTGCTGATTTTTCTAAGCTCGGGTCTATTTTCTGCATTTTTTGGAAGATATGTAACTTTTTATTACATGATATCATTTTGACCTAATTTTGTCTTCTCTTATTTTTTTCAGCTGAATATGGCGTTCTCCATGTTCCAACGGACATTTTTGCGAATTTGTCTGTGCTCGGAGCTATTTTCTAAATTTTATTGAAGATGTGTATCTTTTTATTAAATGATATGATTTTTTTGCCAAATTTTACCTTCTCTTTTCTAATTGAAAATGACGATCTCCCGGTTCCAACAGACATTTGTGAGGATTTTTTCTGAGCTCGGTATTATTTTTCTCCATTTTTGGAAGTTATGAATCATTTATTACATGGCCTAATTTTTTCTTCTCTTATTTTTCAGCTTAAAATGGCGATCTTACAGTCCCAGCGGACATTTGTGCAGATTTTTTTGAGCTCCAGGCTATTTTCTACATTTTCTGTAAGATATGAATATTTATATTAATTGATATGATTATTATTGCCTAATTTCTGTCTTCTCTTATTTTTCAGTTGAAAATGGGAATCTCCCGGGTCCAACAGATATTTTTGCTGATTTTTCAGAGCTCGGGTCTATTTTTATGCATTTTTGGCAAGTTATGGATCTTTTTATTAAATGACATGATTTTTGGACTAATTTGGTCGTTTCTTATTTTTTTCCATTTGAAGATAGCGATATCCCTGTTCCAACGGACATTTTTGCTAATTTTTCTGAGCACAGGTATATTTTCTGTATTTTCTGGAAGATATGTTACTTTTATTACATGATATCATTTTTGGCCTAATTTTGTCTTCTCTTATTTTTAGCTGAAGATGGCAATCTCCCTATTCCAACGGACATTTTTGCAGATTTTTATGTGCTAAAAGATATTTTCTAAATTTTATTGAAGATATGTATCTTTTTATTAAATGATATGATTTTTTTGCCTAATTTTGTCTTCTCTTTTTTAATTGAAAATGACAATCTCCCGGTTCCAACAGACATTTGTTAGGATTTTTTCGGGCTCGTTATTATTTTTCTACATTTTTGGAAGTTATGAATCTATTTATTACATGGCCTAATTTTGTCTTCTCTTATTTTTAAGTTGAAAATGGCGTTCCAATTCCAACGGACATTTGTGCGGATTTTTCTTAGCTCCGGGCTATTTTCGACATTTTCTGTTAGATATGAATATTTATATTAATTGATATTATTTTTATTATCTAATTTCTGTCTTCTCTTATTTTTAAGTTGAAAATGACGATCTTCCAGGTCCAACTTACATTTTTTGCGGATTTTTCAGAGCTTGGGTCTATTTTTATACATTTTCGAGAAGTTATGGATCTTTTTATTAAATAACATAATTTTTTTGACTAATTTGGTCGTTTCTTATTTTTTTTCGTTGAAGATGGCGACCTCCCGGTTCCAAAAGACATTTTAGGAAGTTTTCTAAGATCTGGGCTATTTCTAAATTTTCTGTAAGATATGAATCTTTATATTAAATGCTATGATTTTTTACCCCAATTTTGTCTTCTCTTATTTTTTTAGTTGAAGATGTCGATCTCCCGGTTCCAACGGACATTTTTGCAGATTTTTCTCAACTCGAAACTATTTTCAAAAGTTCATTGATGATATGGATCTTTGTATTAATGATTTGATTTTTATAGACTAAGTTTGTCTTCTCTTATTTTTCAGTTGAAGATAGCAATCTCCCGGTTCCAACGGACTGTTTTACGGATTTTTCTGACCTCGAGGCTATTTTCTAAATTTTCTGGAAGATATGGATCTTTTTATTAAATGAAATGATTTTTGGCCTGATTTTGTCTTCTTTTATTTTTCACTTGAAGATGGCGGTCTCGTGGTTCCAACTGACATTTTTACGGACTTTTCTGAGCTCCGAGCTATTTTCTATATTTTCTGTATGATATGAATCTTTATATTAAATTATATGATTTTTATAGCCTAATTTTATGTTCTCTTATTTTTTAAGTTGAAGATGGCGATCTCCCGATTCCAACAGACATTTTTCTGGATTTTTGAGATCGGTGCTATTTTCTACATTTTCAGGAGGTTATAGATCTTTTAATTAAATGATATGATTTTTTGGAATAATTGGTCATCTCTTATTTTTTTTCGTTGAAGATGGCGATCTCCTAGTTCCAACGGACATTTTTGTAGATTTTTCTGACATCGTGGCTATTTTCTAAATTTTCTAGAAGATATGGATGTTTTTATTAAATGATATGATTTTTCGCCTAATTTTTCTTCTCATATTTTTTTGTTGAAGATGGCGATCTCCCGGTTCCAACGGACATTTTTCAGATTTTCTGATCTCCAGTTTATATTCTATATTTTTTGTTAGATATGAATCTTTTTATTAAATGGTATGATTTTTATGGCCTACTTTTGTCTTCTCTTATTTTTCAATGGAAAATGATGATTTCCCAGTTCAAAACGGATACTTTTGTGGATTTTACTTAGCTCAATATTTTCTGGAAGATGTGTATCTGTTTATTAAATGATATGATTTTTGGCATAATTTTGTATTCTCTTTTTTAAAGTTAAAGATGGCGACCTCCCTATTCCAACGGACATTTTTTCTGGATTTTTGAAAGATATGAATTTTTTATTAAATGACATGATTTTTGGCATAGTTTTGTTTTCTCTTATTTTTCAGTCGAAGATGACGATTTCCCTGTTCCAACAGATATTTTATACATATTTTTCTGAGCTCGAATCTATTTTCTAAATTTTCTAGAAGATATTGATCTTTTTATTAAATGATATCATTTTTATAACCTAATTTTGTCTTCTCTTATTTTTAAGTTGAACATGGCAATCTCCCGATTCAAAAGGACATTTTTACGGATTAATTTTACATCGGGGCTATTTTCTAAATTTTCTGTAAGATATAAATCTTATTATTAAATTATATGATTTTTGCCTAAGTTTGTCTTCTCGTATTTTCAATTGAAGATGGCGATCTCCCGATTCCAACAGACATTTTTACCGATTTTTTTGATCTCTGTGCTATTTTCTACATTTTATGGAAGATATGGATCTTTTTATTAAATCATATGATTTTTATAGCATACGTTTCTCTTCTCTTATTTTTTTCTGTTGAAGAAGGCGATCTATCGGTTCCAATGCACATTTTGCGGATTTTTCTTAGGTTGGGACAATTTTTTAACATTTTCTGGAAAACATGGATCCTTTTATTAAATGTTTGTTATGAATAGGGTCTAATGGGCCTATTAAGTATCCACCCACATTGAATAATATGTATATGAGGCTAGGGGTTTCCTAGCCTTTAACCCTTCACAACATGTTATCAGTACGACTGCTCGTGGAAAAGTCGATGGCTCGTGGGAGGGAGGCGGCCCGCGAAAGCTCCGATGGTTTTTTTTCGGGATACAACGCTTCCCGAGATGATGCGGCTTTTTTCAGGCATCCTTCATCGAACGTTGCTAGATCTGGAAGATAGATCTAGAGGTAATCACACAAAAACTCGATCTAAACCTATTTTTTCGTAAAATATGTTTAGATCTATTAAATCTTGGATCAAAATCGATGTTTTACAAAATAAAAATCAAATTTTTATGACATAAACATTGATTACAAAAATAAAAATTGGATTTTGTAACAAAAATCGGATTTTTAAGATGATGGAGATATTTTCTCAATATACGGAGCGACTCCTCATTTTTTCATCAATATTTTAATAAGCAGATGTTGTTTAATAGACTCTTGTGTTACAAGTTGCCCAACGATACAACAATCTACGTCGCTTGTCTTGCATGTGCAACAAGCAAATTAATTATTTAACTGTGTTAATGCTGTAAAATTCTTTTGGTGACTGCTTCTTTATACAAACAAGTAGTCTCATGTTTGGGATCCATGTGTTACAATATTAATTTGTAGTACTAATAGTAGTACATCACCGTGAGGAAGCCCCAAAACCCTCATGAGATGAGAGATCTAGGGGATAATTCCTAGATATACCTTAATAGGTTGGCTCATATCTTTTCTCTTTATTTATTTGAGACTTTTTGCATACACGCCTTCCACCCACCCGCAGGGGGCTCCGCCGCCCCAAAGGCAGCGCCCCCTGCGCCAACACGCCTGCCGCAGGGGGCCCGCTGCCCCGAAGACAACATCTCGCACCATGCCATTCTTCTCCATTGGAAAGGGGGGCCCGGCCATGATGGCCGGGCAAAACCCCCGTGCCTTAATGTCCAATGTTTCGATAAACGCCAGCAAAGGGGGCTCGCAGCTCTGCTGGCTGCGGCCCTTACAAATCCGATCACCACCGGTAAAGGGAGGGGGCTCCGCGGCCCTGACGGCCATGTACCCCACGCCCAAAATCCTAGCCAAGGGTTTCTTGCGGCCCTGAAGGCCGCTGCCGCTTCATCGTGCACCCTTCACGGCCCTAACGCTCGTCACCGTGCTAATCACGCGAAAACTAATTAGGGTCTTTGGACGGCCATGTATGACGAGGAATCCTAAATTTTATATGGGGCTTTTCGGGACATATAATAAATTCTCCCTTTTACCATTATATGCATGAAGCATATATGTGATGAAAATTTTAAATGTCCGAAGCATAATTATATATCTGCGATTAAATCTTTTAAAGGCATGTTGCATAACTACATGCATGTGATGAAAAATTTAAATGTCCGTAGCATAATTATATATATGTAATTAAATCTTTTGAATGCCTGTTGCATAACTACGTGCAAGTGATGAAAACTATATATGCCTGCTGCATATCATATGTTCTGTGATGCACATTTTATTTAGCATGCTAAAATCCCTATGATATATTTTTAATGCTTGTAACATAACTATATGTCTGCGATGAAATTATTTGAATGCCTGCAACATATAAATAACATGTGTATACATCATATATGTTTCAATTCATGTTAACTGAGCATACATTTTTAACTCATATGCTTGATATTGTTTGCATGGATAATTTAGTTTCTTTCAACTATTTTATTGAGCATACTTTTTAGCTTACAAGATTTATATTTTGTGCATGATAAATCATTAAATGTTACATATTGCACACTTATATGCTCATTCCATGCTTATGCTCATGCTCATGATATGACAATATTTTATGACAACAAAGCAATCATAATTTCAAAAGGTTTAACATCATATCTACTTAGACAAATTGAACCTGAAGTTCAAATCAAATCAAAGTCAACACCCTTTTACTCAAATAAAATAAAAATTACCAAATACGATGGATTATGCAAAAATCAATTATGCAATCTTTTTAGAGATACACATTTTGCGGTAAATAGATCTCTCAGATCTATGGTCTTTATAAACCAATATTGACACCGGCAGTTGTCATAACACCGCTAAACTCTTTTAGAATAATTTCACTATACAATGTATGATTCTTGAATCTAGCCTTAATTTTAAGCATACGCCTGAAGTCGTGGCTTAATAGATAAGTGAGAAATTATAAATTTCGTAGCCACGTATCTGTTTCCCATTGAGCATGATTCTCTATCCACATAATACTTGAATGACTCAATAAAAATGGTCTAGAGACCATACTTGAGCATTCAAATAGACTTTTAAAAGTCTTTTATAAATTAGAAAAGTGGAAATATAGAAACTAATTCATTGCCCTTGTATATGTCTACTTAGTAAGACTAATATTCATTCTTCCTTATAAATGACAATAAGGAAGACTGAAAACAAGGGAAGTCCTGAATAAAATGAGAAATGGAAGATATATATACCTCGATATGGAGTAAGCAATGGCAAACCAATATCAGACCAGAAGTTTTGATAAGGCCCATAATGCTTTTGCAACATAAATGAGCATTAACTTATGCCATATAAAAATATATATATACCTAGTCTAAACGACGAAAGTCAATTGACCTTGTGTATATCTAACTACTCTCCGAGGACAAATAAACTTTGAAAACAAATTTAATTTGTTGTCATAAAATAATTCTTAATGAGTATAGTTGCAGACGTATGCTTTCAAAAACATTTAACCATAATAATAGTCCAATTGAAAACTTTTTTAGACGTCTACTTGAGATTCAGGCTTTGCAAACCTGAATACTCTATATGAGGATACCCAGTACTCTGAAAAATCAATAAAAGAAACATACCAAGTTTCGATGGATATTCGTCAAAACGAAATCCGTAATTAATGATTCAAGAAATCAATGAAGCCTGAATCTTTGTCCCACTATGATCCGGATAATAGTCAATATGAAGATGTAATCCTTCATATTTAGAACACAGTTCACATATTATCGAACACAATTAATTTGAGCATTTTAATGGACTTTCAAAAGTCCCACATAAATTCGAAAAGAGGAATTAATTTGTAACAACAGAAGTGTCCAAAATCGACCAACTTTGGAACGATGTCACCCTGGATTGATGATGCAAGACATCATTAACCAATCCTATAAATCTGACGAACCCGAAGATTCTTCAAAAAGGGTGAAACTTTCATGGTCCCATTCAAAAGGAAAAAAAAATGATTACGAGATCATCTCCATTCACGTGGACATTGACTCTCTTCACTTCCTCAAAAAAATTTAAGATGATATATTTACTATCATCATTAACATAATAAGACCTTTAGGTCTCTTGAGAGTATTTGAGGGATAAAAGTGGACTTATCCACTCCCTACATAGGGCTGATGATGTACTTAAGAGTACTCATCCGTACATCCTCTAAAAATAGTCATTATCAAACCTATTATCCAACCATGGTTCATCTTTTAACAGCTTATAAGACACATTAATAAATGACGGGAACATTGGATAACACTGGGAAATCAAATAATATTTACAACAGGAATAATGTCAAACACCCTGAAGTTTATGTTCACACCCAAAATGGGTTATACAAATAAATCATTAAAGTGATTTAAATGGATTACTTATCCATTAAAAATCCAGTTGTAGGTGACTACACAGGAACATGCAATTACAATGCAAACCATCAAAACACCTCCTTAAAACCTATTTATATGAGCTTGATCACCTCATATAAACAGTTTTCGAGAACCCATAACGGGGAAAGCGTTTAGAGCACATTGATTCGGGGTGAATATTGTATAATTAACCCCTTATCTAGCACTATTTTATGTGTATACGATGCTTGATTGGTCTCTAATACGTTCGTATTTTCTATATCGTCATTTATTAGAGCAAACCATTGATTTGTGCATAAAATATGAATTTTACTGGGTATTTCTACCTTTTTATATTTTTCATGGCTAGATCTCGATCTCACGATTCCAACGACTATTTATTTATATTTTTCTGAGATCTGTGCTAATTACTGTGAATTTTTGAATGTAGAATACCATTTAATGGAGAAATACACACGAAATATGGAAATACGGATGGAAATACGTGCTCCCGTCCGCTGCTAGGGCCTCGTGGCTTCATCCCAACCATCCACAGCTTCACTCTACGGCCTCAACACGTGGATGACGTGGCAGACTCTTAGTTGTCGATCACAGATCGAACGGTTCGTACTCACGCTCGAACGAAGTAGGCGGCATCGTTTTTGAGCGCCACGCGGCAGTGATCTGGCAATTTTCTGCCTCATCCAATAAGCGAACGAGTGCTCGACGCAGTCAGCTCTCGACCATCAGATTGAGATCGAAGGGCCCTTGTCAAACTTCGAGATGAACTCGGATCGAACGAGCGAAGCGGGCGGGGCGCGAATCTTGACGAACACGTGGCTCGTCCACGTTAGATCCCACTTTGATGTGCGGCTGAAGTTTTCTCCGGTCGAGCGGATCGGGTTTGAGCACGAGTTTCGGTCGGGTTTGAACCCGTTAACCCCCTAAAACCCGCAACGTTATCATTTAAGCGTATTCTAGGTTTTTGGGGGTATTCTAGCGTATTTTGGGGGTTTTGAGGTGGAGACTGTGCGTATTTCTTTGGCAGGAGTCGATGATAAATTCCAGCGGCTATTTTTCTTATTTCTAGAGAGTTTAGGTGTCTATCTTGGAGATTTGGTGATAAATTCTTGAACTTTTACCCCGTATTTAGTGCTTTTTCATTGTATTTTGATACTTGAACGATGTATTCATCTATGAAATGTGATTTTTCTTGCACCATGAGTGGCTAATATCCTTGTGCTATGGTTGTGATGTAGTTAGGAGTATGTAATCGTAGAATTTCATGTCTTTAGCCCTAAAATCATGTTAAAATTGCTCGTAACGTTGATTTCTACGTCGTGTTTCGTGGGTGTTATTCATTGTCGATATTATTGATGTCCCTTATGACTAGGCCCTGATAAGGGTAGTTAGTTTATGTTCTCTAATCAGGGAATATCATTGCGCTTATCGTTTAATGAAATCAACGTTGATAGTAATGCATATACGTCTATTTTAACTAGTTTTTATCGATTCATCTTACGACGTCTTCAAGCCTTGACCGGGTGAAGCGTTGTGTGATATTAAAAGACATGATATTTCAACGATTACAAACTCCTAATGAAGTCACAACCATAGCATATTCATCTCATCGATAACCAAACTTTCACAACACCGTACTACTTTTTAAGAGATACTCTTTTGATACCGATCATTAAATCATTTTTCACCTTCATAAAGGTGGTTGCTTTCTCATCTATATATTTTCCTTTGATAGTTGATTTTGTATTATTTCAGGTCGACTTATCCCGTGGATTCGATTCTGGTCTCTTCAAGTACTACTTGCACGATCTCCTACGCTTGGGAGTATTGGCTCACACTATTTTGAGTCAGGCAAGTTTTTGGCGCCGTTACCGGGGACAACGGTATCTTTGAACCACATTTTCAGCTTTTCAAAGGAGTACTCGGTAAGATCCTTCCACTTTATAGCTTAGTTTTATTATTGAAAAACACACACTCTCTTTGCTAGTGTATGTGGCATAGGACCTCCACTTCACACAGATTGATAAGAATTGAAAACATGGCTGATAATAATGAACGAAACCTTGCAAACACTCCACAAGAATTACCATCGAGTGCTACATATATACCCACTAGATTTGCTTCTAAATCATGTATTGTGTTGCCTGATGGTGCTCATTCTTTTTTGCTTAAAGCAAGGGTGATCCAAATCCTTCCATCTTACCATGGCGAGGATAGGGAAAATCCTTATTTGCATATTTAAAACATTTGTAGAAGCATGCTCTACACAATTAGATGGAAAAGTTAGTAATTATGTTGTCTATCTTAAACTTTTTCCATTCTCGTTAAAGGATAAGGCAAAAAATTGGTTCAATGCATTGCCTTCTAGTTCTATTACTTCTTGGCTAATGATGCAAACTGAGTTTCTAAAAAAAATCTTTTCTTTGCACAGGACTCAGGCTTTAAAGAGGCACATCATGTCTTTTTCACAGAAGGAAACTGAAGCATGTGATCAAGCTTTGGAAAGGTTCAAGGAACACTGTTAGCGTGCCCGCATCATGGCTTTGACAAGGGATGTACCATTGGGTTCTTTTACGATGGAATGCAGCCGAAAACGAAGAAATATGTAGAAATAATGTGCAACTGTGGCTTCTTTGAGAAGCCTCCAACGAAGGCTTGGACATATTTGGAGAACATTGCAGAAAATGCGAGAAGATGGGAGCCAACTTCAGAATTTGATAGGAATTTGTCTGCGCAACAAACAAGAGGAGGCTTACCGACTTTAAAACATGAAGATGCATTGATGGCACAAGTGGAGGCATTGGTTATGCAGAAGCTACAAAACATTGATTTAAGAGCAGCAAAAGCAGTCACATCAGAGCCATACTGCATCATATGTGAGAAGCCAGTTCATGACACTACCGTGTGCCCATTGTAACGACTCGTTCTCCAAGATACCCGATAAGTATGAATCCGTATCAGGTATTCCCGAAGAGGCGAGTGTTACATAGAAAGAGAGAAGGGAAGAAAGTAAAAGAACCATGCAGATCATCGCGCACGTACTGGGAAGTACAAGTAAAGCTCCATCACAGATAAAACACTGAGAAAATAAACAAAAGTACAATATTTCATTTTATTTATACAATGAGACAACGTTTTACATACACCATCTGTACAAAAGAGAGAAGCTACACTGAGACAACCATTATGTTATACAACTCCAAGTCCAGATCCAATTTATACAACTCCAACATCCTCATTGTCACAACCCTAAGTACAAATGTCTACCCGAAAAAGAAACACCAAAAGTACAAGTCTCTCATCATACCCCTCGTCACCCAATCCTACAAATGTTCACCAACTCCAAAGCTCCAGCCTCTAACTCCAGCCTCCAACTCACACAACCTGAAAGTCGACGGGGACACGTCAACACGTGACCCCGTAGAAACTCCTAACACTCTAGTATAACCCAGTTTTAGAACTGGTCTGCCTATCTAGGGAGGGTGGTCTAACAAGTAAGGTTCATGGTGCATAAAAGTGATCACATTCCAACATGCGAACTTAGTTATGAGAACTTGCAAAACATGCATATAAAACCATACTATGAAATGCAGATATTGAAAGGAAGCATAAGAACATGTTGCCATGGGATAGCAACATTAAAGTAAACAAAAAGTAAGGAGACATGAGATAACAACATTTAAAAATTAAAGATAATTACTATAAGTTGTTAATTCACATGTTTGGAACTCGTGTAAATCGTAGGGCGCTAAGGAGGCGGACTTCACCCAGGGTGGGTGAAAAGTGGTACCACTCCAGCAATACGAGCACAAGAGGGGCCTCTCGTAACTCCATACCTGAATGGGGCAAGGTACCGGAGCGATACTCATCTCGGTTTTTCTGTCGGACAAACAGAGAAAACCATCATTTACCATCATGGTGCATCACGAGCGCACCAGCGGCCTTTCTAGCCCTCTCAACTCCCCTTCTGGGGGTGACACATCGGGTGAGACTATCGTACTACTGTCTGCTCCTTAACACCTAAAATTTACCCGTGTTCCCCCAAACCCACATCCGGAGTCTCACCCATTTCAAAAATGGTCTGAGTCCTCCGATGTCAAACTCTGCTCACTCATTATTTTTCTTGTGATAGAACGTTTCTTCATTTAACAATGAATCAACTAGTGGTCTTAAATACCACTTTCATTTCAACTTACATGAATTTTCTCCTCATCATCATTATTTCCAAAATGACATATTTCATGAAACATCCACATAATTACAGGTACCAATAGTATACTAATGGGAACATGATTAGCATAAACAAAATTAACTTGGAACAAAAATACACTATGACAATTACTAAGCAAGATTACCATATGAATCTGTCTAAACTGTTAGTCCAGAAAGAATGGCTCTGCAGACATATTCACAGTCAGATTTAGCTTCTGGTCCCTTCTTCAAAGTTGTAGATATATGGGTTCTACATAAGCACACCAAATTTTAGAGAATAATTCCAAGTATATGAATTATGATGATTTTTCTTATAACAGACACAATTTCAGTCTGCAGAAACAGAAACTGGGGCCTTTCCAAGTCCAAATTACTACCAGTTAAAGACAGAGTAAAGATTTGGAAAAATTATAGGTTGAAGATCTTGAAGCCAGCTTTCCAACCGCACCAAGGTCATTACGTTTCATTAAGTTTGCATGGGTTTTTACTCATTTTACTTAAGGGTGTACAAACCGTCTAAAAACAGACCAGTTTCAGAAACTGAATTTTTACCCTAGTTTTTAGTTCGAATTTGCAAAACTTGTAAACGTGAAAATTATTAAGGACTTCAATATGAGCAACATATATTTTTTTCATGCTTTTATACGTAGCCAATTAAGTGCAGCAAGTTACCAAAGTCTCAGCCAATTCTGTGTAAATTTCAGCATGTTGTTCATCTAGCTAATTCCACGTAACATATTAAAATAAATGGAATTCCTAGTCCTAAAACTAAATCCTACTATAAGTGATAAGAATTTCTACCTCCAAAAGTCCTCCAAAATTTTCTTTGGCCCTTCTTATTTCCTTAATGATTTTTTTGGCCTCATAGTCTCCTCCTTCAACCTCCTAGCTTGGCCTTCAAAATTGGAATTTTTTTGGAGTATTTTTGGAGAGAATTTGGAGGTAGAATGATGAGGAATGGATGTGGGTTTTTTGTGGTAGGATGAGTGGTGCTAAGGGAGGAGTATGGTGGTGGAAGGGAGAGAGAGTGAGAGATGAGAGAATGAGAGATTTTTTGGGTTTTTGGTTTCTCTTTTTGGTTTTGGTTTTCCATTTTCTTTTCTTTTTCTTTCTTTGAAAATTTCTCCATCCTCCACCTCACCCCAAAAATCCTCATCAAGAGACACCTAGCTTTGTGGTAGGTGTAGATTACCATGGGGATGACACCTAATTGTAAGTTAGGTAGGAATAAACCTCCTTATGACACCTAACCTAATGAGGTGTCATTACATGATAAATTAGGGTTCTCAATTTTTTTATAAATAAGAATACATGTCATAATACTAGGTACCATCCATTATACATGTATTCATTCATGTATACTTCATTTAATAATTCCAAATGATGAGTTAAAATCATTTAAAAATAATTCCTTCACCACAAAAATTAAAGAAAAATATGTAAGGATGCCCAAAAATTATACGCACGAATATACTCCCAAAATTACGTACATATACACGTACATATGGATACTAGGTATTACACCCATTGATTCCAGCAATAAAGGAATTAGGTAGAAATCCAGAAGCAGAGGTGAATTGGGTGGCCAATCAAGGGTATAATGCCAATTGGATGAATCAATCAAATCAAGGAGGTACTTCAAACCAGCAGAAGCAGCAGACGACTACTCCATATTACCATCCCAACCATAGCAACTACCGGGGGAGAAGGGAGCAAAGCAATGAAATTCAGAGTCTCACTGCTGCAGTCCAATAGATGGCTACTCACTGAGAATTTCACAAGATTTATAACTTCACAGGACAAAGGTAAATTACCAGCTCAGTCTGTTGCAAATCCTAATACAAATCATTCTTCTTCTTTTTTTTTTGAAAACAACGTCAAACCATGTCAGGCAGTGACTACATTGCGTAGCGGACATGAAATTGAAAAGCTAGAAATACGTAGACATAAACAACCATCTGAAGAAAAAGAGGAAGTACAAGCAATTGAAAAGTTGCAAGATGAGGAAGAGGTCGCAGAAAAAGAGCCAGAACCATATTTCCCTCCAACTCCATTCCCACATAGACTTGCTCCACCATCAAAAGATAAGTATCAGGCAGAGAAAAGAGATATCTTCAAGCAGGTAAAAATTAATATCCCATTACTTGATGCAATCAACCAAGTGCCTGCATATGCTAAAATTTTGAAGGAGTTATGCACTGTGAATCGGAGTCTTAATGCGAAAAAGAAACCATTCCTAACACAACAGGTAAGTGCAATGGTACAATATGACACTCCTCCCAAATATAAGGATCCAGGTTCTCCTACTATCCCATGTATTATAGGAACAAAGAAAGTTGGAGATGCTTTACTTGACTTGGGTTCTAGTGTTAACATTTTGCCTTACTCTGTTTACATGCAGTTAGGATTGGGGGAGCTGAAAACGACACCTGTGGTTCTACAGTTGGCAGACAGGTCGGTGAAAATCCCACGAGGATGCATGGAAGATGTGTTGGTCCAAGTGGACAAATTCTATTACCTAGTGGATTTTATCGTCCTTGACATACAAGGGCCACAATCAGGTAACTGCACTCCTATTATATTGGGACGTCCATTCTTAGCAACTTGCAACGCTATGATAAATTGTATAGATGGACAATTGAAGATAAGTTTTGGTAACATGAAACTTAAGCAGAACATTTTTAAATCATGTAAGTTACTAGGAAGTGTTGATGGAGTAAAAGAGGTATGTTTTATGGAGAATTTGATTGAAGATTATTTTGAAGCTAAGTATGATTGCTCGTCTAATTTTATTGATTATAATCCAGATGATATTGATGAGTCTTATTTTGTGCAGGGCAAAAATGAAAGACCAAGGGATGCATGGGTGCCAAAGTTTGAAACATTGCTAGTGGAATTTCCACCACAACAATCTTCAGAGATTGAGCATCCAAAGTTAGAGTTGAAGCCGTTACCAGACTATCTGAAATACGCTTTCCTTGGAAAGGAGGAAACCTTCCCTGTGGTAATATCCTCTAAACTTATGCTTGAACAAGAACATTCTTTGCTTGATGTGCTTAGAGAACACAAAGGGGCCATTGGATGGTCTATTGCAGACATTACAGGTATAAATCCTTTAATTTGCACTCATCATATTTATCTTGAGGATGATGCCAAACCTACATGTGAAATGCAACGTCGTCTAAATCCAACATTAAAAGTGGTTGTTAAGGGAGAGGTTCTTAAGCTACTTGATGCAGGTATAATATATCCTATTTTTGATAGCAGATGGGTTAGTCCCATACAAGTGGTCCCAAAGAAATCAGGCTTAATGGTGGTAAAAAATGAGAACAATGAACTTATACCAATGCGAACCACCACAGGTTGGAGGATGTGTGTTGACTACAGAAAGCTAAATTCTAAAACACGAAAAGACCACTTTCCATTACCTTTCATAGATCAAATTTTGGAAAGAGTGGCATGTAATGAATATTACTGTTTTCTAGATGGTTATTCTGGCTATTATAAGATAGATATTTCCCCAGAGGATCAAGAGAAGACTACCTTCACTTGTCCCTTTGGAACTTTTGCGTTTAGAAGGATGCCTTTTGGATTATGCAATGCGCCTGCTAATTTTCAGCGTTGCATGTTGAGCATATTCAGTGATATGATTGAAAGGATACTGGAAGTGTTTATGGATGATTTTTCTGTATATGGCACTTCGTTTGAAAATTATTTATCTAACTTAGCTCTTGTCTTGCACAGTTGCCATGAAAAAATCTGCTGCTAAACTGGGAAAAATGTCATTTCATGACAACTGAAGGTTTGGTTCTTGGTTACCTAGCCTCCAAAGCAGGTATTCAGGTAGACAGAGCGAAAGTTGAGGTGATTGAGAGGTTGCCTACACCAAAATGTGTCAAGGACATACGATCTTTTCTAGGCCATACAGAATTCTATAGAAGATTCATAAAGGATTTCAGCGCTATCTCCCGCCCCGTCTACCACTTATTAACTTTAAACACTGATTTCATATGGACATAAGAGTGTCAAGATTCATTTGATAAACTAAAGAATTCAATTGTTTCATCCCCTATTTTGCATGGTTCCAGACTGGAATATTCCATTTGAAATCATGTGAGATGCAAGTGACTATGCAATGGGGGGCAGTGCTTGGGCAAAAGAAAGGAAAAGTTCCTTGTGTTATCTACTATGCCAGTAAGACGTTGAATGAATCTGATCGCTCTGTATTTTACACCCTTTTTCTGCATGTTTGCATGCCACTTTGATCGCTCATATCGCGTTTTTCACGATTATTCGGCAATATTGCGATGCTTTTCACGATTTCTTATTTTTGTCGTATTTCAGGAGATATGGAGCGATTCGGAGTGATTTTGAGATCAAGAGGATTTGCACCCACTCCGGAGTGTCACCCAAAGCTCTTTCGAGGGTTATTCGGCGATGGAAGACGAGTGGAAGAAGAAGGAACACCGTAGGAGCGACGAGGAAGCGAAAAGATGAAGATTGGGCATCATCAGCATCTCACTCGGCCGAGTGAACCACCCACTCGGCCGAGCAAGAAGACCACTCGGCCGACCAGACCGGACACGCATCAACAGAGTAAAATCGACGTGCACTCGGCAGAGTGACGATAGTCCTCTCGGCCGAGCATGGAAATCCCCTCGCCCGAGTGGCATGGGAAATTCCACTTCAAAAGAGGCCGACTTACTGTAAATGTACAGGCTTTTGACGATTCCGACTCGGCCGAGCAAGAATTGCCCCTCGACCGAGTGAGTAAAACCACTCGGCCGAGTCACTCCTGAAGACAGACCCCCAAAAGTCCCAACTTACTGTAATTTTACAGGGTTTGTCACTCGGCCGAGTGAGCCGCCCCGCCTGCTGCGTAAACTGTGAATTCTGGGCTGCGCAGGGGCATTTTTGTCACGAATTTCTGGGTGATTTTGAGGGGTATTTAAACCCAATTTTTGCCCTAGTTAGAGAGAAATTTTTGATACTTTTTGCAACCATTTTAGAGAGCTTTTTAGGTAATTAGATTTAGGCTTTTTGAGAGATTAGAAAGGGGACTTTTGTTGGATGCTATTGGATTCTCATTGGTTTGTCTCCTTTCTTGTCAAAAACTCTATTTTTATTGATAATTTCTCTATTGCAATGAATTGTGCTGAATTTTCTATTGAATTTCTTATGAATTGCATGATGATTAGTGAGTAGTTTTATCGTCTTAGGGCATGGGGATGAACCCTATGAACCCTATTTTTGAATTGTGATGAATTGGTGAAATTCTTGCTAGAATTGATTAGGGTTAGGTTGGGATTGATAAATTACGGATGGCTAGGGATTCATATCGATTGGGATTTGCAAGAGATTGGGTCCCAATTGATAGGAAGACCTAGAAATTCGATTTAGATTTACGATTGGAATTTTCTAGAATTGGTTTGCAAGAGATTGGACCAATGCTAGGGGTTTTAATCGTATTTCTATACAAATACCCGTTTGTAAGAGATTGGACGGGTATGAACTATCTCAACCTAGGTCGTAGCTCGAGTTTGCACGAGAGTGAGCTCGAGATACGATTGAACGATGATGTTGATCCTAATGCTAGCGGCTTAGGTTAGGGTTTGCAAGAGATTGGGCCCTAACCTAGGTTCGCTATAGACCGGCAATAGCGCGAGAGCGTGAGCTTGGTTTCACATTTAGTTGCGACTAGTTCACATAAAATTCAAGTCTAGCAATGACGTAACCTATGAATCACAACGATGAGATACGGTTCGTATCGGGGATTCCCTATCCCTAGGCGCTTTATTCCATTGATATTTCTATAGATATACGAATGATTGTGACAGTTTTACCTCAAATTATTCTAGACCATTTGATAGCAAGGTGATTTGAAAAAGACACTGTCATTGTTCCTCCCTGAGTTCGATACCCGCTCGCCACTACGCCGTGCGCTTGCGGTAAGACTTCGAGTCGCTTGTCCCGGTTGCGTGCGCATACCGTGGCGTCGACCAAGTTTTTGGCGCCATTGCCGGGGAGGCGACAGTGTTTTATTCTCTTTACTTAGTGTTTTCTTTTTCCTTTATTACTTTTATCTTTTTACTCCTTATTCGTGCTAACATTTCCTTTGAAACTCTGTTTTCCCTTGCATGTACACGAGATCTACGGCGAACCCCGAGGAAATATTATTTGATCCGGAAATCGAGCGTACCGTGAGGAGGATCATAGCCGAGAGAAGGCACGCTACGGAGGACGGTTGTATGAACCGTGTGGAGACACCGGAGGAGCTAGCCGTACGAATGGCGAGGATCATATCCATTAGAGATAGCCTTCGGCCTAAGACTTCTTCCACCACATCGCCATGCCAGAACTAGCGGCGGACAAGAATTTTGAGCTAAAAACGGGATTGGTAGTATTGATGCAACAAGACCCGTTTCATGGGAATGCCCATGAGAATCTGCATTACCACATCCAACTTTTCTTGTCCAAGTGCGCCACCTTCAAAATGCCGGGCGTTTCCGTTGATGCAATCCAACTGCGACTCTTCCCCTTCACACTCAACGATAAAGCTTTATATTGGTTGAGGACGCAAGCGGAAGGGACATTCACCACTTGGGATGAGTTGGCAAGCGCCTTCGTTGACAAGTTTTACCCTCCTTCCAAGACGGTGAAGATACGGAGTGCTCTCATGTCCTTTAAGCAAGGACCGTAAGAGACCCTTTATGAAGCATGGGAGTGCTTCAAGGACTTACAACATCAATTCCCCCATCATAGTATAGAAGATTGGGAACTTGTTCAAAGTTTCTACAAAGGACTCCAACCGGGCATGAAGCAAATTATTGACGCAACCGCCAATGGAGCCATACTATCAAAGACCCCGGATGAAGCTATGGCCTTGTTAGAGGAGATGGCCTCTAATAACCAACAATGGGGGGACGAGCGAGGACATTCTTCGTCCTCTTTGAAGCACACTAGCATTTATGAGGCCAAGGCCGTGGCGGAGCTTTCAACCAAATTTGACTCTCTCCACAAGGTGGTGGAGCGATTGGAGAAATATATCACCGAGCCACATGGAGCACCCGCTACATCTACGTCGATAAGCAATATGAGTGATTGGTAAGACCAATCCCAAGCCATGTATGTAGGAGGGGACAATGGAGAGGGAGCCTTGGAGCAAGTACAATATGTCGCGGAAAACTCCGGATATTGGGCCAACCCGGCCGCTAGAAACCATCCGGGCTTTTCATATGTAAACAATGATGGTGATTTGAACCCGTCGACACAGCAACTTCCTGAAGCTTGGCCACCACCACCACAACCTCAATATCAACCGAGGGGGCCACCGCAACAAAATTATCCGCCGAGGCAACAAGCGGGACCATATAGACCCCCCGGGTACAACCAAGGTTGGAGAGCTCCCAACCCACCTTAAGCTCAACCACGATCAGACCACGAAGCTAGGGTGGAGGAATTTATGGTGGAGCAAAGAAAGATAAATGCTAAGTTGACGGCGGGGCAAGAGTCACTAAGTACCGTCGTAGCTCAACTTGTGGAGCAACTTGCGTTGCTCAACAAGAACGGCCAACAATTGCCGGCTCAACCCGAGCCCAATCCATGGAGCAACACTGGACACATCAATGCAGTGGTTGCGGTTACAACAAGGGGCGGGAAGGATACCACTCCCGATATGACCCAAAGCAAGCAACCCGTGGTGGAAATTTTGGAAGAAAAAGAGACGGCGATTGAAGAAGAGAGCAAGAAGGAGCCAATTGAAGGAGGAAATTCTAAAGTGGTGGAGCCACTTGATGACCGCCGCTACATGCCACCGGTGCCGTTTCCGTAACGGCTAGCTAGAGCCAAGATGGAGAAAAGGCTCGCCAAGTTCCTAGAATACTTGAGGGGAGTAAGCCTCAATATTCCTTTCTTAGATGCAATTGTTGAGATCCCGTCTTATGCGAAGTTCTTGAAGGACTTGATTTCGGGAAAGAAAAGGAAGGAAAAAATCATGCTTACGGAACAAGGAACTTGGTTTACCCGGAAGGAGAAGGAGCCGGCGAAATTGAAAGATCCCGGGAGTTTCCGCATCCCTTGCACACTAGGAGGCGTCCCTTTGCAAAAAGCTCTAGTTGACTTGGGCGCTATTGTGAGACTTATGCCCCTTAGTATGTTCTGGAGATTGAACACGGGCACTGACTTGAAGCCGACCGACATGAGGATTCAACTTGCGGACGGTCGGATTACTAGGCCGGTAGTGATCGCAGAGAATATTCCACTTCAAGTACCGGGAGGTATATGCTTGCCTTGTGATTTTGTCATAATGGACATCAAGTAAGAGGGCGACACTTCGCTCATACTTGGACGCCCGTTCCTCGCAACCACCGGTGTTATCGTCGATGTGCGTGAAGGAACTATATCCTTGAATGTCGGGAACATAGAAGTAGAGATTCACATACCCAAGGCCATGAAACATATGCAATATCACGAGGAGTTAGATTATGTGGATCTTCTCAATGAAGTGATTGAAGAAGCAATCCCCCACTCTATTGGTGCTCCCCATGACGATGGCTTCGAAGAAGGCCAAGCTTTGGGTGAAGAAGAGAAGTTGGAGGACCCTCTAGATAGCTCCACGGATGGTGATGAAGGCGATGCTGATGTCACAAGAATACGAGAGCTTTGCAAGCTCTCAAAGGCCAAGAACCCGAAGAAAGCTCCACCGAAAGGAAGATCGGTGTCACCGGCCAAGAAGAAGATAGGAACAAGCTCTAGCTTGGCGGACTTATCCCCCAACATTGCCCATGATGAGGAGGCATCGAGGAAGACCGATGATCATCACGACCCGAATCCAAGCGGCCTTCCCGGAAAGTTTGACGGGTGCATCTCGTATGCACCCAATATCGCGAGCTAAACGAATATCTTAAGGGGTCGAGCTCATGACCTTAAACGAGCGCTTGTCGGGAGGCAACCCGACGGTTTTTGCATTTATTTCTATTTGATTTTCATTTTTTGGTTTAGACTTTTATAGTGTTTAGAGTCTTTTGTCCATGAAAATCGTGACAACGGGTCTTAATTTTCATGACAGGAGAAGGAGAAAGGAAGATCAATCATATGGAGGATGATCGAGGCAAGGAAGAGCGCTCCAAGAACGCGTCCAGGCCTTAGGAGGAGGAAGAAACAGACTGGAGGAAGAAAAACAGAGACCAGAGCGAAAACGGAGAGCCGATGCAAAAAACAGCACGTCACTCGGCCGAGTCGCATATACCACTCGGTCGAGCAAATACTCCACTCGGCCGAGTGGAGCACCAAACATGGAAGTTTTTGCAGACCAACTCTCTGTCAATTTCTGTAAGTTTTAGTTTTAATTGCCACTCGGGCGAGTGACTCGTCACTCGGCCGAGTGAAACAGATACCCTCCTTGCTTAAAAATTGCTGAGTGACAGAGCCACTCGGCCGAGTGGAGTTTCTCCCTTCGGCCGATGAAGCAAGGCCACTCTGTCGAGTCATAAGTGGCAAGGAAATTTTTGAAATTATTTTTTTACGCACTCGGCCGAGTGACATTGTCACTCGGCCGAGTCGTAACAATTCCTTTATATATTGCTGCGGGCTGCACGAAAATCGAAACAAAAAAACGCCCAAATTCTCAGCCTGAGCCGCGACGCCTTAGCTCCATCGCCCAAATCGACTCATCCCTCGCTCGAATCGACCCCACTTCACCGGCGATCGCCTGCCCGTGCCTCGTCGACGACCGGCCGCCACCCCCCCGCTGGCGCCGGCCTCCACCGCCTCAGTTCACCTCGTTTTGCCCCAAAAACCCATTTTCTCCCCGCTTCTCTTGATCCGTATGCCCATTGAGCCCCTAATCCAAATGAACTTTCATATCTATCTATTATCCCCCATCTCCCCCATACATATTAAATATTATTCGCTGATTTGATTGTTTGATTTGCAGGCTATGTTGGGGGAGCTTTCGGGAGATTTTGGACGCGCTTCGAGCTTCGCAGCGGAGGCGTCTCTTCGCATGCACCACTTATTGCTCTCACGGCGTGTTTAGGTACACTCGTTTCATCACTTAGCACGCCGCATTATTTATTTAGTTGGGACACGTCTCGCGGCACACATGCCGCCGCGCACTAGGCCGCGTACACGGGGAGCCTCTTCTAAGCGGAAGAGGACCGATGATGCCGGTCCCTCTCATGCTAGGGAGGACTCCCCTCCACCTAACCCGCCACCACCACCACCACCACCACCTACACAGCCGATCCCTGCCGATCCTGTCCCTCCACCCGCTCCCGCCATCGGGGAGATGGGGATCACGTTTCGAAATGACGCACACCGCGCCAGGTTCGAGCGTATCTGCCATCGCTCGATAGTGCCCTCTAGGTTCACGCACTTAGCTGACCTTGATCGCCTAGGGGTACTCGAGGGGCTTCTCACATTGTACGACAACGTGGGATGGCGTGATTTTTTGTCGGTGTCGACGGATACCAATATCCGTCCGACACTAGAGGTCCTGAGCTCTATTGACCGGACCCCTGGAGGATGATCGTTTCGTCTGATGGCCCGAGAGTGTGAGATCACTCTCGACATGCTTAGAGCATTCTTCCAGTGGCCCACTATCCCTGTCCCTGACCGTGCCTACGCTCCCACGCACATCCCACCCCCGTCGTTCGACACCTCCACCTTCTGGACATGGATCACGGGATCCCTACTTGGCTTTGACCCTAGTAGGGCCAAGGCCTCAGCTATCCTTCACCCCTGCCTCCGCATTGCACAGCGTCTCATGGCGACCACTTTACAAGCGAGGTACGAGCCCGGGACTTTGTCTATGCCAGAGCTCTACATGCTCTACGCGATGACACGCCCTAGGGTTCTGGATAGGGGTAGCGACGACCTGGTCCCCGCCGTCGAGATCGACATTGCTAGTTGGTTTCTGGACCGCATCATCATTTCAGTGAGTGCTCGCTCACCTATTTGTTGCGGCAGTCTGATCACACTTCTAGCCCTTATGACCGGCGTGGACCTACCTGACGACTTGCGTCGAGCCCCGGGCCCCACTTCACTTTCGATAGATGTTATGGCCCGGATGAAGATGATTCGTCCCCACGGTCGCAGGCACTGGGTGTGGTTGCACGGTCCCTTTAGTGCTGACTACATGGTTCTTCCGAGCCCCGCTCGGACACACATTGGATCGGCACACGGGGATTGGATTCCAGCGATGGATCTCCTTATCCCCGCTGCCTACGTGTTTGAGGCTGAGGATGCTGAGCAGGCACCCCCTGCACCACCTGTTAACCCCGTGATCCCTCAGCCTGCACCTGCACTGTCTGCACCTCCCGACACTTCTGTCCACACTTCTGTCAGTGTCAGAAGCACCTTAGCTGAGTCCATCACCACCACCACCACCACCACCACTGAGCCTATGTCCGTCGAGCCTATCACCTCTCTTAGCCCCGAGCGTCGCACCACCATTTTAGAGAGCGGCGAGACCTCCTTTACCGCCGCAGTGGCGGTCCTGACCTCACTTTTGTCCACGGCCACCCCGGCCGTCGGCCTTCTGACCCCACTGCCGCTGTCTTTACTGAGAGTGTCATGAATTCTGTCCCCACTTCTGCGTCACTGACCTCTCCTGTTACCTCGTCGCCCATTTTGCCTTCCACCTCTACTGCTGATGCTGCTGCTTCGACCCAGCCTGCGTCCCAGCCTCACACCGAGGTTGGGCATCACTTACCAAGCACAGCACCCCTTCCACACTTTCCTGCTGGCCCCATCCTATACACTGCTCGGCAGAGCCAGCCCTGCACCTCACCTGTTAGACCTGTGCCTCCCTCCGCTCCACCACCCCCTGACACTCTAGTTCAGAGCATTCGTGCTCTAGAGGGGGCTGTTAGTGGACTTCGAGGAGACTTTAGGGCTCTCTCCGCCACGGTCCACGCTGTGCAGACCCGCGTCGCTATCCTTCCCGATATTCAGGCTTGCCTGAATCAGATTCTGGCGCGTCTGCCTCCACCACCCACACCCACCCAACAGACACCACGCCCACCACCTCTACCACCACCCCCGCCACAGGACGGTGCTGGTGCAGCGCCACCACCAGCTTAGGCACACTCTTGATGCCTCTAATATTTTTATCGTTTTGCTGCCCGTTTGTTCCCGGACCTGGTGATTACTTTTTGCCCCCCTCCTCCACGTACTATTTTGGTGCCTTCCTGATCATAGCTTTTTATATCTTTTTGGGAGTGAGGTAGAGACTTTTTGGGGACACTTATATTTGCACCATCCTGATCTTTGCATGCATCACATTCATTCATATTTTATTTTCTTTCTTTTTCTTTCTTTTTTATCATGCATGCATCCTCACCCACCCCACCCACTTCACGTCTCTCGGTGTGCCACACTTTGCACATTGAGGACACTGTGCACTTCAGCTTGGGGGAGTGAGTTCTCACACTTTTATTTTTGCCACCCTTTATTTTTGATTTCTCACGTTTTCTTTCCACTCTTGCACTTATTTTCACCACTTTTTTCGTTTTTTATCATGCATCACGTTTTCTTTTCCTTTTTTGAGTATGATGCATTGTATATAGTTCTATTTTCTTTTATCTTTGTTTCTTTCATCTTTTGCTAGAGATGATTTATCTGTGATGATGATGACGTGTTGTTAGCTTATCTACATATGCATGCTATTTTGTCACGCCATAGCTTTTGTTTCAGATATCATATGCTATGCCCTGCTTTGCATTTGAAATAGTAACCCACTCTTTTCCTGTATGAATATGGATGAAACTCTGTTATTAGCTGATGTCTGATGATTCATATGTATGCTTATCATAGAAAACAAACCAAGCTTCACGCATTGTCTGCTTATATTTGGAGTACTGCTTTCCTCTCTCATGTCACTTCTTATTGCATAAATTGTACGCTCCACCTTCAGGTTGATTGAATGTTTGCTGGGATGATATATCTGGACTAGTTTACTTTTTGAGATTAAACTGAGTAGATTATATTGCTCTGCTGAAAGTTGTCGTGCACGTCTTATAGAGTGAACCGAGCGATACATTTATTTCTTTCTCCACATATCTTGAGCATCATTTCTCTATTTGATATTCATTGGTGAATCCCCCCTAGCAAGTCTATTATCGGCATTTCCCCCGCTATTAATTTTCATGCTCCAAATCCCCAAAATCAAAAAGAAAAAAATATACACCTGTATATCCTTCTCTCTTTTGATTTGGGATCGCTTATGTATATATCGTTATTAAAAAAAAGAGAGAGAAAAATTGAGAAAAAGAAAAGAAAATAGAAAAGAAGTTTATAACGATCCCATCTCATACTCTTTCTCTCTTTCTTCCCTCTTTTTGTTTTATTTTTTACTTTATTTTGGAGCTTCAAAAGATATGGTGAATGTACATATTGATTTGTTTATGCCACCACGCTTATGGATAAGCTTGGGGGAGATGATCCAATGATGTGTGAGAGAGTGACTACTTGACGGTGCATGACAACCTAGGCTAAGTAATTTTCTATGCTCGGTGAGATTGCTAAAGTTTCACGAAATCCAGAAATCGACACCTAGCATTCATTTCATGAAAACCATGCTTTTATATTCTTACTATTCCATATCGTGTGATATCTCTTATACTCCTTATAGAAATCATTCAATTGAAAAGTGTGTGATCTATGGTTATGCATACCGCTTTAGATGCTTCAGACGATGTTAATCATAGAATGATTCCATATTTCAGGCTATATTGATATTTTGGGGTTTTCTATTTCGAGTGCATCATTATACTATGATATCGAAATAAAAGTCTTTGACGTGTGTTTTATATTCGATGTATGCTATATGAGTAAGCAAAACCCACGTCATGAGAAAAATGATCTAGCACCCCCTTCTTCGCTTTCTATTCTATTTTTATTTTTGTTTTTATTTTTATTTCTTTTATTTTTTCCCTCTTTTCCATCATTTTGCCCGTCGGGCTCGCTTTTTACTCATCTTCCTCGAGGACGAGTAAGAGGTAAGCTTGGGGGATTTTGATCGCTCCGTATTTTACACCCTTTTTCTACATGTTTGCATGCCACTTTGATCGCTCATATCGCGTTTTTCACGATTATTCGGTAATATTGAGATGCTTTTCACGATTTCTTGTTTTTGTCGTATTTCAGGAGATATGTAGCGATTCGGAGTGATTTTGAGATCAAGAGGATTTGCACCCACTCCGGAGTGTCACCCAAAGCTCTTTCGAGGGTTATTCGACGATGGAAGACGAGTGGAAGAAGAAGGAACATCGTAGGAGCGACGAGGAAGTGAAAAGAGGAAGATTGGGCATCTGCGGCATCTCACTCTACCGAGTGCACCACCCACTCGGCCGAGCAAGAAGACCACTCGGCCGACCAGACCGGACACACATCAACAGAGTAAAATCGGCGTGCACTCGGCAGAGTGACGATAGTCCACTCGACCGAGCATGGAAATCCCCTCGCCCGAGTGGCATGGGAAATTCCACTTCAAAAGAGGCTGACTTACTGTAAATGTACAGGCTTTTGACGATTCCGACTCGGCCGAGCAAGAATTGCCCCTCAGCCGAGTGAGTAAAACCACTCGGCCGAGTCACTCCCGAAGACAGACCCCCGAAAAGTCCCAACTTACTGTAATTTTACAGGGTTTGTCACTCGGCCGAGTGACATTTGTCACTCGGCCGAGTGAGCCGCCCCGCCTGCTGCGTAAACTGCGATTTCTGGGCTACGCAGGGGCATTTTTGTCACGAATTTCTGGGCGATTTTGAGGGGTATTTAAACCCAATTTTTGCCATAGTTAGAGAGAACTTTTTGATACTTTTTGCAGCCTTTTTAGAGAGCTTTTTAGGTAATTAGATTTAGGCTTTTTGAGAGATTAGAAAGGGGACTTTTGTTGAATACTATTAGATTCTCATTGGTTTGTCTCCTTTCTTGTCAAAAACTCTATTTTTATTGATAATTTATCTATTGCAATGAATTGTGCTGAATTTTCTATTGAATTTCTTATGAATTGTATGATGATTAGTGAGTAGTTTTATCGTCTTAGGGCATGGGGATGAACCCTATGAACCCTATTTTTGAATTGTGATGAATTGGTGAAATTCTTGCTAGAATTGATTAGGGTTAGGTTGGGATTGATAAATTACGGATGGCTAGGGATTCATATCGATTGGGATTTGCAAGAGATTGGGTCCCAATTGATAGGAAGACCTAGAAATTCGATTTAGATTTACGATTGGAATTTTCTAGAATTGGTTTGCAAGAGATTGGACCAAGGCTAGGGGTTTTAATCGTATTTCTATACAAATACCCGTTTGTAAGAGATTGGACTGGTAGGAACTATCTCAACCTAGGTCGTAGCTCGAGTTTGCATGAGAGTGGGCTGGAGATACGATTGAACGATGATGTCGATCCTAATGCTAGCGGCTTAGGTTAGGGTTTGGAAGAGATTGGGCCCTAACCTAGGTTCTCTATAGACCGGTAATAGCGCCAGAGCGTGAGCTTGGTTCCACATTTAG
This sequence comes from Scilla litardierei, assembly GCA_030789695.1. Taxonomy (NCBI): domain Eukaryota; kingdom Viridiplantae; phylum Streptophyta; class Magnoliopsida; order Asparagales; family Asparagaceae; genus Scilla; species Scilla litardierei. The sequence continues at coordinate 25,340,679 of CM061139.1, forward strand.
TTGCGACTAGTTCACCTAAAATTCAAGTCTAGCAATGACGTAACCTACGAATCACAACGATGAGATACGGTTCGTAGCGGGGATTCCCTATCCCTAGGCGCTTTATTCCATTGATATTTCTATAGATATACGAACGATTATGACAGTTTTACCTCAAATTATTCTTGACCATTTGATATCTAGGTGATTTGAAAAAGATACTGGCATTGTTCCTCCCTGAGTTCGATACCCGCTCGCCACTACGCCGTGCGCTTGCGGTAAGACTACGAGTCGCTTGTCCCGGTTGCATGCGCATACCGGGGCGTTGACCAAGTTTTTGGCGCCGTTGCTGGGGAGGCGACAGTGTTTTATTCTCTTTACTTAGTGTTTTCTTTTTCCTTTATTACTTTTATCTTTTTACTCCTTATTCGTGCTAACATTTCCTTTGAAACTCTGATTTCCCTTGCATGTACACGAGGTCTACGGTGAACCCCGAGAAAATATTATTTGATCCGGAAATCGAGTGTATCGTGAGGAGGATCAGAGTCGAGAGAAGGCACGCTACGGAGGACGGTTGTATGAACCGTGTGGAGACACCGGAGGAGCTAGCCGCACGAATGGCGAGGATCATATCCATTAGAGATAGTGTAACGACCACTTTTCGTCGTACGTTTTTCGTGCACGTGCTTTTGGCCGTGCACGTGTTTAATTTTAGACTTTGATTGATTATGAATACTTTTGTGCGATATGCCGTTGCGAGCGTCTCTGAGAGTATTAAATAGTGGCACTATCTTGGAACGACGTTTCTCGAGTCGTTTTCCCACAATTTAAGCTTACTCGATGAGACGTGACGATTCTCGCTCTTGACGGGAGACGTTTCTATTTTTAGTTTCGTCGTCTGACGTCGAAACTGAGATCCGTCTTCTTAGTTAGCTCACATTCGTCGCCATGATCACCACGATATTTACTTTATAATTTTTGAAGTTTATTTGACCACTTTTATAATTTTTACAAGTTTTATAATATTTTTAATAATTTAGTTTTAAATTAATTTCGGCCAAAGAAAATTCATTTGAGTTTTAAACGTTTTAAAGAATTTTTGAGCCAATTTCCAGCTCATTTGGATCAGGTCAAATCCTAGAATGGGTTGGAGAAGTTTAAATTCAAATTTTAAATCTTTTTGAACTTCTAATCCTATTAGATTTAGCCCTAGACCAAGTCAACCCATCTATACTATATAAGCAACCCCTAGCAAGTCATATTTTCCAAAGAAATTAGCCCTAGCCTCTTCCAAACTCATTTTGGACGTTGCGACGAATCGTCGCAACGTTGCGACGTTCAGCACCCCGTACGACCGAAGAAAACCCCCGCATCCACCCGCTCTGACCGGCCGCCTCGCCCGCATTCTCCCCGCTCCGGACACAGCATCGACCGCCGCCCCGTTCCCCCGCTTGACCGAGAGGAGCTCTCGGTCTGACCGAGGCCCCGCTCCGCACCGACCCCCGCACAGCGCTCCGCTTCGTCCCCCGCTCCGCTCCGTGCCCGACCGAAGGAAACGCCCGCAGCGACCGACGATCGCAGCGCTGCACGCTGCAACGCTGCCCGCCCCGCATCCCAAGCGAACGACCGAGGATCCCTATCGGTCTGACCGAAGGAAACGCCGCACCCCGCTGCTGCGACCGACCCCCAACGCTGCAACAGTGCCGCCCAGCGTGTCTGACCGAGGAATCTCCCCGCACCGAGGCTGTACGACCGACGGCCACTTGTCGCAACCCCGCATCCGTCGCATCGCTTGCCACCGTGGGCCCCCCAAGTTCTCCAGAGTTATTGTGGGTCCCCCAAAGGCCCCTAGGACTACTGTGGGCCCCACCTAGGTGCTTGCTCTTTGAGAATTCGTCGCGTACGACGTCGTCGCACGTCGTAGCCTGTCACGACCCGCTTCCCTAAAATGGAGGCGAGTACATGAAAAGGTCCGCACGAGAGTGGAGCTGTGAAGCCCCAAACCCGATAAGCGTCCACAATACAAAAACAGGTCCCTGTAACCACAACAGAATAGCAATAATAACACAAGGAGAGACTGAAATAAAATTCCACATCTCACAAATTTGTCCAACATCAACAAGAGTCCAACATCCAGAAAAGCCACCAGGCTAAAAGAAAAGAGTCTAAAGGCCCAGAACAAGGCCAACAAAAGAAACGACAACAACAAAGAAAAGTATAGGTGCCACGCACCGATAACAAAACAACTGTCTAATAAAAGTAAAACACAACGAGGACACTAGGACTGGTCCCCAGTGTTCACGTCCTCCCCGTCAAACACAAGCACGGGCTCGACGTCTGCAAACACCTCGTCCCCAACAAGTAACTCAGGCTCGGGCTCTAACATGTGTCACCCAAAAGAGAAAGGGGCACATGTCAGCAAGTCGAACGACTTGTGCAAGGAAACGGGAAATAATGGTAAACTAGCAACCTAGCAGTTAAAACATGGTGCATGGCAAGTAAAGTACGGTGGTAACAAGTAAGGTAAAGTATAGTACAAGTGGCAAGGGGTTGTTGTGACATGTAATGTCAAGTAACAAGTACAAGTACAAGGGATCACTCAACGAGTGCCCTATTGCCCGCAGGCTGTGTTCAGGTATCAAGTACAAGGGATCACTCAACGAGTGCCCTATTGCCCGCAGGCTGTGATGAGCTCGTCTTCTGGAACACGAGCCAGAAAGTGTATTTGATAAGTATGGCGTAGGGGTGCACCTAGCCGGAACAAGTAACACTAGTATGTAGCGATGCTACGCAATCATGATGAGTATTCAAGCATGCAATGACATGAGCAGATAATTCGCATACCGTTAATTTAAATTAAACGTGACAGGCGAAATGCAATGACATGAACATATTCGCGTACCGTTAATTAAATTAAACATGGCAGTTAAAATGCAATAGCAGTTAAGGATGCATGGATGACATGAACAGTTATTTTCGCGTACCGTTAAGGAAAGTAAACATGACATACAAGCATGATGAAAGTGACGGACCAAGCTTCGTTGTCAAGCTAGGTCAATGGCGTCTAAACGGCTATCCTTTCACCGTCTAGTCTCTTTTACGCTAAAGCAAGGTAAATGGCCTAAGACATGGCCTAAATCAAGAGATGCAAGTTTCACTTGCCTAGCACCGGGGATGGCGACTACTTCGTCACACGGATGCCAATCTATGGGGAAATCACAAGAGGAGACGGAAGGAACACTCCGGGGAACCCTAGGATCAGATCTGGAAAAGATTGGAGAAGTTTGGGGAAACTAGGGTTTTAGGGGATTTGGGGATTTGATGGGTTTTGATGGAGATTTGGGGAAGATGAGGGGTGGAATGAGTGAATGGATGGATTGGATGATGGATTTAGGGCTTGGAATGGAGAAATGGAGCTTGGAGGAAGATGGGGGCTCAATGGGGGAGAAACTAGGGCTTAGGGTCGTGTTGGAGAAGATGAAGTCGTTTGGGAGGGGTATTTATAGGCTAGGCTGGCGGCTGCCCAGAAATTAGGGTTTTAACACAGACTAGTCGGTCAAAGAACAACCACTGACCGACTAGTTTGGCAACTAGTCGGTCGGTTGTCCAACGCAGACCGACTAAGAGTAAACAGTAACTGATACAAAAATAAGATGATGAGTTAGTCGGTTCAAGAAGCATTGCTGACCGACTAGTTTGCAACCTAGTCGGTCAACCAACGTTCTTAGACCGACTAACGATAAACAGTAGCTTCCTCAGAAAATTAGAAAGCTCACTAGTCAGTCCAAGAAGGATTGCCGACCGACTGGATCGTCATCTAGTCGGTCGGTGGCCCTTCTTACACCGGCTAATGAGCACAGAAAAGTACCGATACGGAGCGCGAGGCCCCGGGATCGATTCCTAAGACTCCTAGGCTTGATCTAACAGTTAGATATGACCGTTATGAAGTCCGTCATGAGTGACATACTTCGAAATCGACAATCCTAAGGAAGAAGCGAGAAAAATACGACGAATCGATCGAAAATGAAATCTACGGAGACGAAAACCACACAAGAGGAGAAAATCCACCAAAACACATATTATATTATATAAAATCTAGATACAGAAAAGCAGTCGTTACATCCTCCCCAACTTAAGAAAAATTCCGTCCTCGGAATTCCCAAAAACTCACGAGTCCGGAAACAAAAGTGGGAAACGCTCTCGCATCTCATCCTCATTCTCCCAAGTAGACTCTCCAGGTGAACCGTGTCGCCACATCACCCTCACAAGATTGACAACCTTGTTCCGAAGCGATTTCTGACGCCTGTCCAGAATCTGCACTGGATACTGGTCATACGTCATATCGGGGCGAACGGTAATCTCCGAAAAATCCACCGCATGAGACGGATCGCTAATGTATCGACGAAGCTGCGACACATGGAAAACATTGTGAACTCCTTCCAAAGATGGCGGCAAGGCCAAGCGATAAGCTACCTCGCCAACCCTCTCCAAAATGTCAAACGGTCCAATGTATCGCGGGCTCAACTTTCCACGCTTCCCGAAACGAATCACACCACGATTCGGGGAAATCTTCAAGAACACATGGTCGCCCGGCTGAAACTCCAAAGGACGACGTTTAGCATCCGCCCAATGCTTAAAACGGTCCTGAGCAATTCTCAACCTCTCCCGAATATTCCTGACGATATCCACGGCCTCCACGATCATCTCAGGTCCCAACAACTCCCGATCACCAACGTCATCCCAACTCAATGGCGATCGACATTTCCTCCCATAAAGAGCGGCGAAAGGCGCCATGCCAATACTCGCCTGGAAGCTGTTGTTGTAGGAAAACTCTACCAGATGTAGATGGTCCTCCCACGAACCCTTGAAATCCAACATGCACGCCCTCAGCATGTCTTCCAAAATCTGAATCGTCCTCTCGGACTGGCCATCCGTCTGCGGATGGTACGCCGTGCTGAAACTCAGACGCGTACCCAAACTCTTCTGCAAACTCTGCCAGAACTGAGATGTGAACCTCGTGTCTCTGTCAGACACGATACTCACGGGGACTCCATGAATTCGCACAACTTCCTGCACGATTCACGTTACATCACTATCCAAACTAGGAAAAGGAAATAAAACAGAGAGTAAAAGAATTTTACCTCCATATATCTCCTCGCTAGCGCCTCAGTGGACTGTCCTACTCGGAACGGAATAAAGTGCGCAGATTTGGTCAATCGATCTACGATCACCCAAATCGCGTCATTCTGCTTCGGACTCCGAGGTAGTCCAGTCATGAAATCCATAGTGATGTGCTGCCACTTCCACTCCGGAATCGGAAGCGGTTGTAGCAACCCGGCCGTACGCTGATGCTCCGCCTTCACTTGCTGGCAAACCAAGCACTTGGCTACACTCCGAGCCACGCTCCTCTTCATACCATGCCACCAATAATTCAGACGAAGATCCTGGTACATCTTGGTGCCACCAGGATGCACAGAATACGGCGAACTGTGTGCCTCCACCATCAGCTCCTCTCTGATATCCCCAGCAGGCACACACAACCTGGCTCCAAACCTCAGCGAGCCATCCTCATGAATCAAAAAGTCAGTCCGCAGACCGGCTTCCACCTGCTCCCGAATCCTCACCAGCTTCGGATCCTCAGCCTGGCCAGCCTTAATCCGATCCACGATCGTCGACTGTACCTGCATGTACATCAACGACGAAGCCTCTCCAGGAAGAACAATCTCCACACCAGACTCGCAAAAATCATGCTGCAATCTCCACTGCGAGGTCAAAATCATCACCGTTGGAAGCCTACTCAAAGCATCCGGAACCACATTCACCTTGCCAGGGTGAAACTGCAAATCAATATCATAATCCGCCATAAGCTCCAACCACCGACGCTGTCGCATGTTGAGCTCCTTTTGAGTGAAAATATACTTCAAGCTTTTGTGATCGGTGAAAATCTTCACTTTCTCACTCAGCAAGAAGTGCCTCCAAATCTTAAGAGCAAACACAACGGCAGCCAACTCCAAATCATGCGTCGGATAATTCTTCTCATGAACCTTAAGCTGACGAGACGCATACGCCACAACATGCCCATGCTGATGCAACACACAACCGAGACCCTTGCCAGAAGCATCGCAAAAGATCTCAAATCCACCACTGCGATCAGGCACAACAAGAATAGGGGCAGTCGTCAACCTCTCCTTCAAAATACCAAAAGCCCTCTCACAATCACCCGACCAAACATAAGCGACATCCTTCCGCGTCAACCTGGTCATCGGCTCAGCAATACGAGAAAAGTCCTTAATGAATCGCCGATAATAACCAGCAAGTCCAAGAAAACTCCGAATCTCAGACGCTGACGACGGAACAGGCCACTCCCTGATGGCCCGAATCTTCTCGGGATCCACTGAGATACCATCTCCAGTCACCACATGCCCGAGAAAAGCAACTCTATCCAGCCAAAACTCGCACTTCGAAAACTTAGCATACAAACGATGCTTCCTCAAAATCTCCAACACCGTCCTTAAGTGCGAGGCATGCTCTTCCTCCGACTTCGAATAGATCAGGATGTCGTCAATAAAGATAACGACAAACTTATCCAAAAAGTCGTAGAAAATCAGGTTCATCAGATTCATGAAGACTGCGGGCGCGTTAGTTACGCCAAAAGGCATAACCACGAACTCATAGTGTCCATACTTCGTCCTGAACGCTGTCTTCGGAACATCTCCCTTCTTCACCTTCAACTGATGATAACCACTCCTCAAATCCAATTTAGAAAACACCCTCGAACCTCCAAGCTGATCAAAAATATCATCGATGCGAGGCAACGGGTATTTATTCTTAATGGTTACCGCATTCAACTCCCGATAGTCCACGCACATGCGACGCGAACCATCCTTCTTCTTAACCAACAACACCGGTGCTCCCCACGGAGACACGCTAGGATTAATATAACCCTTCTGCAAAAGCTCATCCAACTGCTTCCGCAACTCTTCCAACTCAGCAGGTGCCATACGATACGGCGCCTTCGAAATCGGCTGCGCACCTGGAACAAGATCGATAGAAAATTCCAAAGCTCGATCCGACGGCAAACCAGACATCTCCTCGGGGAAGACGTCGCCAAAATCACGCACCACAGCTGGCCACTCCAGCTCCATCTGCATAGCCACAGCCTCCACCGGCCTGGCCCGAAATCTGACAGGACCAAGCGAACTGCTACCACGACTGAACTCAAACACTGGATGTCCGGGAATCTCGAACACCACCTTCTTCCTCCTGCAGTCGATCGTAGCATAGAAGCTCGCCAGCCAATCCATCCCAAGAACTGCATCATAGTTGATGATGTCGTGGACAATGAAATCCGCAAAAAGCTCATGTCCACAGACCACCAACGAGCAAGAATTGCAACCACGATGCACCGAGACCACACCATTCCCTGTGACGATGTTCCAACTCTTTGGAAGAGGGGACGTCGACAAGGAATGCCTCTCCACGAAGCTCCGAGAAATAATGCACATCGATGCACCAGAGTCAAAGAGGACTCGTGCAGGAAATGTGCACACCAAAACCACACCTAACAAACAATCAACAATCAAACCCTAGTCTAGCAAACAACCATGTTCAAGCAAACAACACAATTAAACAATCAAAACCAGCTCGGAAAATGACAGCTAGATTGAGGATTACCTGCGATAACCTCATCCACAGCCTCGCTCTCCGCAGCGGTCATCAGAAAGGCCTGCCCTCTCGGCGGAACAGCCTGCCGAAAGGCCTGTCTCTGTGGAACAAGGGGCGCCCCACGTCCAGCAGGAACAGACGCTCGCTGCTGCAACGGCTGTGCTGCAACAGGAGCCCGCCAAGGCTGTCTCGACTTCGGACACTCCCGGATGTTGTGGGCAGGATCTCCGCAGACAATGCACTGTCCTAGAAACCTCCTACACTGATCCCTGAGGTGTCCAGTCTTGCCACAGAAATGGCAAGTCTTCAGGATAGGCCCTCCTGGCCTCTTGAACTGCACAGGATGACTAGGCTTGAAACCAGGCCTAACCACCGCCCTGGCCTGCTCCATAGGCCTCTTCCCCGCTCCGGAAACATGTCCCTTCCTCTGATTCAAATTCAACTCCTGCCGCCTCGCAGCAATCAGAACCTTCTGATATGTCTCCAAGTCAGAAGAGGTCACAAAGCTCTGAAGCTCCAAGGCAAGTCCCTGTAGAAATCGCTGAGCTTTCTCATCGGCATCCTGCACCATCTTAGGTGCAAACCGACTGAGCCTCGTGAACTCCTGGTGGTACTGATCCATCGACAAGCTCCCCTGCTTCAGATCTATAAAGCGCTGCAGCATCACCTGCCGAGCAGCCTTCGGGAAGAACTCTCCATCGAATCTGGACTTGAAGGTAGCCCAGACGATCGGTTCCACCAGCATCTTCTCTTCCGCATCCCACCAATTCCTGGCGTTATCCTTCAGCTGCCTCTTAGCCAGATCAACCCATCCAGCCGGGTTAATCTTTGCCATTGCCAAGTTATCCTCAATGTTCCTTATCCATTCGTCGGCAGCCAGAGGACCCTCAGAACCATCAAAGTATGCGGGACCCAGCTCCCGAAATTGCTTCGCTCCAGGCTCAGAGCGAGGGGCATCGGGAAGAGCCCGGGCAGCTCGAGCAGGTGGAGCATTCTGGACTTGCAAAAGCACGCCCTGCTGCACTTGCATCATCTGGATCATCATCCGCATCATCTCACCGCTGGTGGGTTCCCGCTCAGGCTCCTCATCATGAGGGAGCACACCACTACCACCACCACGGGTGAAACGCCTTCCTGCCATCTAATGACACGGAAAACAAATCAGATTAGACTCATAGCTTATGACTCGGACGTCGAACTTAATTTATTGGACATTCAAATATTATTATTGCTATTCCAAAATCGCAGTTACAGAAAGACCTGCATGGGCCACCACTAAAACCTGTCACGACCCGCTTCCCTAAAATGGAGGCGAGTACGTGAAAAGGTCCGCACGAGAGTGGAGCTGTTAAGCCCCAAACCCGATAAGCGTCCACAATACAAAAACAGGTCCCTGTAACCACAACAGAATAGCAATAATAACACAAGGAGAGACTGAAATAAAATTCCACATCTCACAAATTTGTCCAACATCAACAAGAGTCCAACATCCAGAAAAGCCACCAGGCTAAAAGAAAAGAGTCTAAAGACCCAGAACAAGGCCAACAAAAGAAACGACAACAACAAAGCAAAGTATAGGTGCCACGCACCGATAACAAAACAACTGTCTAATAAAAGTAAAACGCAACGAGGACACTAGGACTGGTCCCCAGTGTCCACGTCCTCCCCGTCAAACACAAGCACGGGCTCGACGTCTGCAAACACCTCGTCCCCAACAAGTAACTCAGGCTCGGGCTCTAACATGTGTCACCCAAAAGAGAAAGGGGCACATGTCAGCAAGTCGAATGACTTGTGCAAGGAAACGGGAAATAATGGTAAACTAGCAACCTAGCAGTTAAAACATGGTGCATGGCAAGTAAAGTACGGTGGTAACAAGTAAGGTAAAGTATAGTACAAGTGGCAAGGGGTTGTTGTGACATGTAATGTCAAGTAACAATTACAAGTACAAGGGATCACTCAACGAGTGCCCTATTGCCCGCAGGCTGTGTTCAGGTATCAAGTACAAGGGATCACTCAACGAGTGCCCTATTGCCCGCAGGCTGTGATGAGCTCGTCTTCTGGAACACGAGCCAGAAAGTGTATTTGATAAGTATGGCGTAGGGGTGCACCTAGCCGGAACAAGTAACACTAGTATGTAGCGATGCTACGCAATCATGATGAGTATTCAAGCATGCAATGACATGAGCAGATAATTCGCATACCGTTAATTTAAATTAAACGTGACAGGCGAAATGCAATGACATGAACATATTCGCGTACCGTTAATTAAATTAAACATGGCAGTTAAAATGCAATAGCAGTTAAGGATGCATGGATGACATGAACAGTTATTTTCGCGTACCGTTAAGGAAAGTAAACGTGACATACAAGCATGATGAAAGTGACGGACCAAGCTTCGTTGTCAAGCTAGGTCAATGGCGTCTAAACGGCTATCCTTTCGCCGTCTAGTCTCTTTTACGCTAAAGCAAGGTAAATGGCCTAAGACATGGCCTAAATCAAGAGATGCAAGTTTCACTTGCCTAGCACCGGGGATGGCGACTACTTCGTCACACGGATGCCAATCTATGGGGAAATCACAAGAGGAGACGGAAGGAACACTCCGGGGAACCCTAGGATCAGATCTGGAAAAGATTGGAGAAGTTTGGGGAAACTAGGGTTTTAGGGGATTTGGGGATTTGATGGGTTTTGATGGAGATTTGGGGAAGATGAGGGGTGGAATGAGTGAATGGATGGATTGGATGATGGATTTAGGGCTTGGAATGGAGAAATGGAGCTTGGAGGAAGATGGGGGCTCAATGGGGGAGAAACTAGGGCTTAGGGTCGTGTTGGAGAAGATGAAGTCGTTTGGGAGGGGTATTTATAGGCTAGGCTGGCGGCTGCCCAGAAATTAGGGTTTTAACACAGACTAGTCGGTCAAAGAACAACCACTGACCGACTAGTTTGGCAACTAGTCGGTCGGTCGTCCAACGCAGACCGACTAAGAGTAAACAGTAACTGATACAAAAATAAGATGATGAGTTAGTCGGTTCAAGAAGCATTGCTGACCGACTAGTTTGCAACCTAGTCGGTCAACCAACGTTCTTAGACCGACTAACGATAAACAGTAGCTTCCTCAGAAAATTAGAAAGCTCACTAGTCGGTCCAAGAAGGATTGCCGACCGACTGGATCGTCATCGAGTCGGTCGGTGGCCCTTCTTACACCGGCTAATGAGCACAGAAAAGTACCGATACGGAGCGCGAGGCCCCGGGATCGATTCCTAAGACTCCTAGGCTTGATCTAACAGTTAGATATGACCGTTATGAAGTCCGTCACGAGTGACATACTTCGAAATCGACAATCCTAAGGAAGAAGCGAGAAAAATACGACGAATCGATCGAAAATGAAATCTACGGAGACGAAAACCACACAAGAGGAGAAAATCCACCAAAACACATATTATATTATATAAAATCCAGATACAGAAAAGCAGTCGTTACATAGCCCGTCGTCGCACGTACGAGCTTTGGAATCTGGAAGCGTCGCCCGGGTTATTTTCTCTGAAATTCCAGCGAGGAAACTAATTGGAATCTGTACTTGGAGCGCGATCTTATTATTCCAACCCCCGGCGTCGCTACCCGACGCCGGTGTAGCTTTCGCGTCGTGTTGAGGTAACGTTTTGCACCCCTAGGACCCCCAACCCAATTGCATGCTAATAAAGACTAAAAATCAGTATTTTAAAGTATTTTTAAATGTTTTAGAAATCACTAATCAAGATTAATAAAACGGATGTAGGCCGGTGGACTTGTGCACGTAGGAATCGTGACTTTGGACTCGTTGGACGGTGTTTTCTTGACGTGATAGTTGCAGGCAAGTGAAACTTGCCAACTTTTGTGTAGGGCCATGTTTTTAGGCCACTTCCTTGTTTTTAGCGTAAAAGAGACTAGTCAGTGAAATGATAGCTGGCTAGACGCCTACTTGATCTAGTTTGACAACGAAACTAGATCCGTCACCTAAATGATCTAGCTTGACAACGAAGCTAGATCCAACCATTAAAATTGTCATTCATGCATGCTAAACTGTCACGTTTACTTTTCTTACTTGTACGCTTTACTACTTGCCATGCCATGTCATCCATGCATTGATTGTTGCATCGTAGCACACGCTACAATACTTGTCCTTGTACTACTTGTCCGGCTAGGTGCACCCCTACGCCATACTTGTTTACACACTTCCTGGCTCGTGGTCCAGAAGCGAGCATTCCAAGTTCGGGGGTAAGGCCCTGGCTCGATACACGTGGAGGGGTAGGGATAAACGGTTACTTGAGCTTAGGAGTTGGCCCGCGCAGCCACTCTAGCCAAAAGACGGAATCTCTGTGCACGAGGTGCTTTCTTTACTTGTCTTGTACTTGTCTTGTGAATGCCATGCCATGCTCGTACTTTACTTTACTTTACTTTTCCTTACCTGTTGCACTCATACTTTAAACTGCCATGTCATCGCATTCATGCTAGAACTGCTAGGTTGCTTTACTTTTCCCACTTCCAGTTTCCTTGCACAAGTCTTCCAGACTTGCTGACATGTGCCCCTTGCTCTTTTGGGTGTCACATGTTAGACCCTGAGCCAGAGACAGTTGCTGAGGACGAGGTGTTTGCCGACGCTGAGCCCGAGCCTACGTTCGTTGAGGAGTTCGAGGACACCGGAGACCAGTCTTAGAGACTGATTTTACTTGCTTTTGCTTTAGGTTGATGTTAGATGTCGGTGCTTGCACCCTTTCTTTGTTTTCGTACTTTGTACTTTTGTTGACCATGCTGGGCCTCTTTTAGACTCTTTTATTTGTAGCCTGGTGGCTTTTTCTGCGATGTTGAGATTTATTATTATGGATATTCTGAGATGTACTTTTGTCTCTTTTCGTTATTATTATCTTTGTTTCGTTTCGCGTTGCAAGGACCTGCAGTTTAAAGTGATTGACGCTTATCGGACTTGCGGCTTGTAGCTTCAAGTCTGAGCGGACCTTCTCACGCTTCGCCTCCACGTTTTTGGGAAGCGGGGCGTGACAGATAGGCTTCGGCCTAAGACTTCTTCCACCACATCATCCATCGCCCTGCTGGAACTAGTGGCGGACAATAATTTTGAGCTAAAAACGGGATTGGTAGTATTGATGCAACAAGACCCATGTCATGGGAATGCCCATGAGAATCCGCATTACCACATCCAACTTTTCTTGTCCAAGTGTGCCACCTTCCAAATGCTAGGCATTTCCGTTGATGCAATCTGACTACGACTCTTCCCCTTTACACTCAAAGATAAAGCTTTATATTGGTTGAGGACGCAAGCGGAAGGGACATTCACCACTTGGGATGAGTTGGCAAGCGCCTTCGTTGACAAGTTTTACCCTCCTTCCAAGACGGTGAAGATACGGAGTGCTCTCATGTCCTTTAAGCAAGGACCGTAAGAGACCCTCTATGAAGCATGGGAGCGCTTCAAGGACTTACAACATCAATGCCCCCATCATAGTATAGAAGATTGGGAACTTGTTCACAGTTTCTACAATGGACTCCAACCGGGCACGAAGCAAATTATTGACGTAACCGCCAATGGAGCCATACTATCAAAGACCCCGGATGAAGCTACGGCCTTGTTAGAGGAGATGGCCTCTAATAACAACCAATGGGGGGACGAGCGAGGACATTCTTCGTCCTCTTTGAAGCCCACTAGCATTTATGAGGCCAAGGCCGTGGCGGAGCTTTCAACCAAATTTGACTCTCTCCACAAGGTGGTGGAGAGATTAGAGAAATATATCACCGAGCCACATGGAGCACCCTCTACATCTACGCCGATAAGCAATATGAGTGATTGGCATGACCAATCCCAAGCCAAGTATGTCAGAGGGGACAATGGAGAGGGAGCCTTGGAGCAAGTACAATATGTCACGGGAAACTCCGGATATTGGGCCAACCCGGTCGCTAGAAACCATCCGGGCTTTTCATATGCAAACAATGATGGTGCTTTGAACCCGCCGCCACAACAACTTCCTCAAGCTCGGCCTCCACCACTACAACCTCAATATCAACCGAGGGGGCCACCGCAACAAAATTACCCGCCGAGGCAACAAGCGGGACCATATAGACCCCCCGGGTACAACCAAGGTTGGAGAGCTCCCAACCCACCTCAAGCTCAACCACGATCGGACCACGAAGCTAGGGTGGAGGAATTTATGGTGGAGAAAAGAAAGATAAATGCTAAGTTGACGGCGGGGCAAGAGTCACTAAGTACCGTCGTCGCTCAACTTGCAGAGCAACTTGCGTTGCTCAACAAGAACGCCCAACAATTGCCGGCTCAACCCGAGCCCAATCCACGGAGCAACACCGGACACATCAATGCAGTGGTTGCGGTTACAACAAGGGGCGGGAAGGATACCACTCCCGATATGACCCAAAGCAAGCAAACCGTGGTGGAAATTTTGGAAGAAAAAGAGACGGCGATTGAAGAAGAGAGCAAGAAGGAGCCAATTGAAGGAGGAAATTCTAAAGTGGTGGAGCCACTTGATGAGTGCCGCTACATGCCACCGGTGCCGTTTCCGCAACGGCTAGCTAGAGCCAAGATGGAGAAAAGGCTCGCCAAGTTCCTAGAATACTTGAGGGGAGTAAGCCTCAATATTCCTTTCTTAGATGCAATTGTTGAGATCCCGTCTTATGCGAAGTTCTTGAAGGACTTGATTACGGGAAAGAAAAGGAAGGAAAAATCATGCTTGCGGAACAAGGAACTTGGTTTACCCAGAAGGAGAAGGAGCCGGCGAAATTGAAAGATCCCGGGAGTTTCTGCATCCCTTGCACACTAGGAGGCGTCCCTTTGCAAAAAGCTCTAGTTGACTTGGGTGCTAGTGTGAGCCTTATGCCCCTTAGTATGTTCTGGAGATTGAACACAGGTACCGACTTGAAGCCGACTGACATGAGGATTCAACTTGCGGACAGTCGGATTACTAGGCCGGTAGTGATCGCAGTGAATATTCCACTTCAAGTACCGGGAGGTATATGCTTGCCTTGTGATTTTGTCATAATGGACATCAAGGAAGAGGGTGACACTTCGCTCATACTTGGACGCCCGTTCCTCGCAACCGTCGGTGTTTTCATCGATGTGCGTGAAGGAACTCTATCCTTGAATGTCAGGAACATAGAAGTAGAGCTTCACATACCCAAGGCCATGAAACATATGCCATATCACGAGGAGTTAGATTATGTGGATCTTCTCGATGAAGTGATTGAAGAAGCAATCCCCCACTCTATTGGTGCTCTCCATGACGATGGCTTCGAAGAAGGCCAAGCTTCGGGTGAAGAAGAGAAGTTGGAGGACCCTCCAGATAGCTCCACAGATGGTGATGAAGGCGACGCTGATGTCGCAAGAATACGAGAGCTTTGCAAGATCTCAAAGGCCAAGAACCTGAAGAAAGCTCCACCGAAAGGGAGATCGGTGTCACCGGCCAAGAAGAAGATAGGAACAAGCTCTAGCTTGGGGGACTTATCCCCCAACATTGCCCATAATGAGGAGGCGTCGAGGAAGACCGATGATCATCACGACCCGAATCCAAGCGGCCTTCCCGGTAAGTTTGACGGGTGCATCTCGTATGCACCCAATATCGCGAGCTAAACGAATATCTTAAGGGGTCGAGCTCATGACCTTAAACGAGAGCTTGTCGGGAGGCAACCTGACGGTTTTTGCATTTATTTCTATTTGATTTTCATTTTTTGGTTTAGACTTTTATAGTGTTTAGAGTCTTTTGTCCAAGAAAATCGTGACAACGGGTCTTAATTTTCATGACAGGAGAAGGAGAAAGGAAGATCAATCATATGGAGGATGATTGAGGCAAGGAAGAGCGCTCCAGGAATGCGTTCAGGCCTTAGGAGGAGGAAGAAACAGACTGGAGTAAGAAAAACAGAGACCAGAGCGAAAACAGAGAGCCGATGCAGAAAATAGCACGTCACTCGGCCGAGTTGCATATGCCACTCGGCCGAGCAAAGACTCCACTCGGTCGAGTGGAGCACCAAACAGGGAAGTTTCTGCAGACCACTCTCTGTCAATTTCTGTAAGTTTTAGTTTTAATTGCCACTCGGGCGAGTGACTCATCACTCGGCCGAGTGAAACAGATACCCTCTTAGCTTAAAAATTGCTGAGTGACAGTGCCACTCGGCCGAGTTGAGTTTCTCCCTTCGGCCGAGTGAAGCAAGGCCACTCGACCGAGTCGTAAGTGGCAAGGAAATTTTTGAAATTATTTTTGTTTTACGCACTCGGCCAAGTGACATTGTCGCTCGACCGAGTCGTAACAATTCCTATATATAATTGCTGTGGGCTGCGCGAATATCGAAACAAAAAACGCCCAAATTCTCAGTCCGAGCAGCGACGCTTGAGCTCCATCGCCTGAAGCAACTCATCCCTCACCCGAATCGACCCCCCCTTCGCCGGCGATCGCCTGCCCGCGCCTCGCCGACGACCGACCGCCACCCCCCCGTCGGCGCCGGCTTCCACCGCCTCAGTTCACCTCGTTTTGCCCCAAAATCCCTTTTCTCCCCGCTTCTCTTGATTCGTACGCCTATTGAGCCCCTAATCCAAATTAACTTTCATATCTATCTATTATCCCCCATCTCCCCCATACATATTAAATATTATTCACTGATTTGATCGTTTGATTTGCAGGCTATCTTGGGGGAGCTTTGGGGAGCTTTTGGACGTGCTTCGAGCTTCGCAGCGGAGGCGTCTCTTTGCATGCACCACTTATTGCTCTCACGACGTGTTCAGGTACACTCGTTTCATCACTTAGCACGCCGCATTATTTATTTAGTTGGGACACGTCTCGCGGCACACATGCCGCCGCGCACTAGGCCGCGTACACGGGGAGCCTCTTCGAAGCGGAAGAGGACCGATGATGCCGGTCCCTCTCACGCTAGGGAGGACTCCCCTCCACCTAGCCCGCCACCGCCACCGCCACCACCACCTACACAGTCGATCCCTACTGATCCTGTCCCTCCACCCGCTCCCGCCGTCGGGCCGATGTGGATCACGTTTCGAAATGACGCACACCGCGCCAGGTTCAAGCGTATCTTCCATCGCTCGATAGTGCCCTCTAGGTTCGTGCACTTAGCTGACCTTGACCGCCTAGGGGTACTCGAGGGGCTTCTCACGTTGTACGACAACGTGGGATGGCATGATTTTTTGTCGGTTTCGGCGGATACCTATATCTGTCCGACACTAGAGGTCCTGAGCTCTATTGACCGGACCCCTGGAGGATGCTCATTCCGTCTGATGGACCGAGAGTGTGAGATCACTCTTGACATGCTTAGAGCATTCTTCCAGTGGCCCGCTGTCCCTGTCCCTGACCATGCCTACGCTCCCACGCACATCCCACCCCCGTCGTTCGACACCTCCACTTTCTGGACATGGATCACGAGATGCCCACTTGGCTTTGACCCTAGTAGGGCCAAGGCCTCAGCTATCCTTCACCCCTGCCTCCACATTGCACAGCGCCTCATGGCGACCACTTTCCTAGCGAGGTACGAGCCCGGGACTTTGTCTGCGCCAGAGCTCTACATGCTCTACGCGATGACACGCCCTAGGGTTCTGGATAGGGGTAACGACGACCTGGTCCCCGCCGTCGAGATCGACATTGCTAGTTGGTTTCTGGACCGCATCATCATTTCGGTGAGCGCTCGCTCACCTATTTGTTACGACGGTCTGATCACACTTCTAGCCCTTATGACCGGCATGGACCTACCTGACGACTTGCGTCGAGCCCCGGGCCCCACTTCACTTTTGATAGATGTTATGGCCCGGATGAAGATGCTTCGTCCCCACGGTCACAGGCACTGGGTGTGGTTGCACGGTCCCTTTAGTGCTGACTACATGGTTCTTCCGAGCCCCGCTCGGACACATATTGGACCGGCCCACGGGGATTGGATTCAAGCGATGGATCTCCTTATCCCTGCTGCCTACATGCTTGAGGCTGAGGATGCTGAGCAGGCACCTCCTACACCACCTGTTGACCCCGTGATCCCTCAGCCTGCACCTGCACTGTCTGCACCTCCCGACACTTCTGTCCACACTTCTGTCAGTGTCGGGAGCACCTCAGCTGAGTCCACCACCACCACCACCACCGCTGAGCCTATGTCCGTCGAGCCTATCACCTCTCTTAGCCCCGAGCATCCCACCACCATTTTAGAGAGCGGTGAGACCTCCTTTACCACTGCAGTGGCAGTCCTGACCTCACTTTTGTCCACGGCCACCACAGTCGTCGACCCTTCTGACCCCACTGCCGCTGTCTTTACCGAGAGTGTCGTGACTTCTGTCCCCACTACTGCATCACTGACCTCTCCTGCTACCTCATCGCCCATTTTGCATTCCACCTCTGCTGCTGCTGCTGCTTCGACCCAGCCTGTGTCCCAGCCTCACACCGAGGCTGGGCATCACTTACCGAGCACAGCACCCCTTCCACACTTTCCTGCTAGCCCCATCCTATACACTGCCTGGCAGAGCCAGCCCCGCACCTCACCTGTTAGACCTGTGCGTCCCTCCGCTCCACCACCCCCTGACACTCTAGTTTAGAGCATTCGTGCTCTAGAGGGGGCTGTTAGTGGACTTCGAGGAGACTTTAGGGCTCTCTCCGCCACGGTCCACGCTGTGCAGACCCGCGTCGCTATCCTTCCCGATATTCAGGCTTGCCTGAATCAGATTCTAGCGCGTCTGCCTCCACCACCCACACCCACCCAACAGACACCACACCCACCACCTCTACCACCACCCCCGCCACGGGACGGTGCTGGTGCAGCGCCACCACCAGCTTAGGCACACTCTTGATGCCTCTGATATTTTTATCGTTTTGCTGCCCGTTTGTTCCCGGGCCTGGTGATTACTTTTTGCCCCCCTCCTCCACGTACTATTTTGGTGCCTTCCTGATCATAGCTTTTTATATCTTTTTGAGAGTGAGGTAGAGACTTTTTGGGGACACTTATATCTGCACCATCCTGATCTTTGCATGCATCACATTCATTCATATTTTATTTTCTTTCTTTTTCTTTCTTTTTTATCATGCATGCATCCTCACCCACCCCACCCATTTCACGTCTCTCGGTGTGCCACACTTTGCACATTGAGGACACTGTGCACTTCAGCTTGGGGGAGTGAGTTTTCACACTTTTATTTTTGTCACCCTTTATTTTTGGTTTCTCACGTTTTCTTTCCACTCTTGCACTTATTTTCACCACTTTTTTCATTTTTTATCATGCATCACGTTTTCTTTTCCTTTTTTGAGTATGATACATTGTATATAGTTCTATTTTCTTTTATCTTTGTTTCTTTCATCTTTTGCTAGAGATGATTTTTCTTTGATGATGACGACGTGGTGTTAGCTTATCTACATGTGCATGCTATTTTGTCACGTCATAGCTTTTGTTTCAGATATCATATGCTATGCCCTGCTTTGCATTTGAAATAGTAACCCACTCTTTTCTTGTATGAATATGGATGAAACTCTGTTATTAGCTGATGTCTGATGATTCATATGTATGCTTATCATAGAAAACACACCAAGCTTCACGCATTGTCTGCTTATATTTGGAGTACTGCTTTCCTCTCTCATGTCACTTCTTATTGCATAAATTGTACGCTCCACCTTCAGGTTGATTGAATGTTTGCTGGGATGATATATCTGGACTAGTTTACTTTTTGAGATTAAACTGAGTAGATTATATTGCTCTGCTGAAAGTTGTCGTGCACGTCTTATAGAGTGAACCGAGCGATACATTTATTTCTTTCTCCACATATCTTGAGCATCATTTCTCTATTTGATATTCATTGGTGAATCCCCCCTAGCAAGTCTATTATCTGTATTTCCCCCACTATTAATTTTCATGCTCCAAATCCCCAAAATCAAAAAGAAAAAAATATACACCTGTATATCCTTCTCTCTTTTGATTTGGGATCGCTTATGTATATATCGTTATTCAAAAAAGAGAGAGAGAAAAATTGAGAAAAAGAAAAGAAAATAGAAAAGAAGTTTATAACGATCCCATCTCATACTCTTTCTCTCTTTCTTCCCTCTTTTTGTTTTATTTTTTTACTTTATTTTGGAGCTTCAAAAGATATGGGGAATGTACATATTGATTTGTTTATGCCACCACGCTTATGGATAAGCTTGGGGGAGATGATCCAATGATGTGTGAGAGAGTGACTACTTGACGGTGCATGACAACCTAGGTTAAGTAATTTTCTATGCTAGGTGAGATTGCTAAAGTTTCACGAAATCCAGAAATCGACACCTAGCATTCATTTCATGAAAACCATGCTTTTATATTCTTACTATTCCATATCGTGTGATATCTCTTATACTCCTTATAGAAATCATTCAATTAAAAAGTGTGTGATCTATGGTTATGCATACCGCTTTAGATGCTTCAGACGATGTTAATCATAGAAGGATTCCATATTTCAGGCTATATTGATATTTTGGGGTTTTCTATTTCGAGTGCATCATTATACTATGATATCGAAATAAAAGTCTTTGACGTGTGTTTTATATTCGATGTATGCTATTTGAGTAAGCAAAACCCACGTCCTAAGAAAAATGATCTAGCACCCCCCTTCTTCGCTTTCTATTCTATTTTTATTTTTGTTTTTATTTTTATTTCTTTTATTTTTTCCCTCTTTTCCATCATTTTGCCTGTCGGGCTCGCTTTTTACTCATCTTCCTCGAGGACGAGTAAGAGGTAAGCTTGGGGGATTTTGATCGCTCCGTATTTTACACCCTTTTTCTGCATGTTTGCATGCCACTTTGATCGCTCATATCGCGTTTTTCACGATTATTCGGTAATATTGAGATGCTTTTCACGATTTCTTGTTTTTGTCGTATTTCAGGAGATATGTAGCGATTCGGAGTGATTTTGAGATCAAGAGGATTTGCACCCACTCCGGAGTGTCACCCAAAGCTCTTTCGAGGGTTATTCGGCGATGGAAGACGAGTGGAAGAAGAAGGAACGTCGTAGGAGCGACGAGGAAGTGAAAAGAGGAAGATTGGGCATCTGCAGCATCTCACTTGACCGAGTGCACCACCCACTCGGCCGAGCAAGAAGACCACTCGGCCGACCAGACCGGCCACGCATCAACAGAGTAAAATCGGCGTGCACTCGGCAGAGTGACGATAGTCCACTCGACCGAGCATGGAAATCCCCTCGCCCGAGTGGCATGGGAAATTCCTCTTCAAAAGAGGCCGACTTACTGTAAATGTACAGGCTTTTGTCGATTCCGACTCGGCCGAGCAAGAATTGCCCCTTGGCCGAGTGACTAAAACCACTCGGCCGAGTCACTCCCGAAGACAGACCCCCGAAAAGTCCCAACTTACTGTAATTTTACAGGGTTTGTCACTCGGCCGAGTGATATTTGTCACTCGGCCGAGTGAGCCGCCCCGCCTGCTGCGTAAACTGCGATTTCTGGGCTGCGCAGGGGCATTTTTGTCACAAATTTCTGGGCGATTTTGAGGGGTATTTAAACCCAGTTTTTGCCCTAGTTAGAGAGAACTTTTTGATACTTTTTGCTGCCTTTTTAGAGAGCTTTTTAGGTAATTATATTTAGGCTTTTTGAGAGATTAGAAAGGGGACTTTTGTTGAATACTATTAGATTCTCATTGGTTTGTCTCCTTTCTTGTCAAAAACTCTATTTTTATTGATAATTTCTCTATTGCAATGAATTGTGCTGAATTTTCTATTGAATTTCTTATGAATTGCATGATGATTAGTGAGTAGTTTTATCGTCTTAGGGCATGTGGATGAACCCTATGAACCCTATTTTTGAATTGTGATGAATTGGTGAAATTCTTGCTAGAATTGATTAGGGTTAGGTTGGGATTGATAAATTACGGATGGCTAGGGATTCATATCGATTGGGATTTGCAAGAGATTGGGTCCCAATTGATAGGAAGCCCTAGAAATTCGATTTAGTTTTACGATTGGAATTTTCTAGAATTGGTTTGCAAGAGAGTGGACCAAGGCTAGGGGTTTTAATCGTATTTCTATACAAATACCCGTTTGCAAGAGATTGGACTGGTAGGAACTATCTCAACCTAGGTCGTAGCTCGAGTTTGCACGAGAGTGGGCTGGAGATACGATTGAACGATGATGTCGATCCTAATGCTAGCGGCTTAGGTTAGGGTTTGCAAGAGATTAGGCCCTAACCTAGGTTCGCTATAGACCTGCAATAGCGCCAGAGCGTGAGCTTGGTTCCACATTTAGTTGCGACTAGTTCACCTAAAATTCAAGTCTAGCAATGACGTAACCTACGAATCACAACGATGAGATACGGTTTGTAGCGGGGATTCCCTATCCCTAGGTGCTTTATTCCATTGATATTTCTATAGATATACAAACGATTATGACAGTTTTACCTCAAATTATTCTTGACCATTTGATAGCTAGGTGATTTGAAAAAGATACTGTCATTGTTCCTCCCTGAGTTCGATACCCGCTCGCCACTACGCCGTGCGCTTGCGGTAAGACTACGAGTCGCTTGTCCCGGTTGCGTGCGCATACCGTGGCGTTGACCAAGTTTTTGGCGTCGTTGCCGGGGAGGCGACAGTGTTTTATTCTCTTTACTTAGTGTTTTCTTTTTCCTTTATTACTTTTATCTTTTTACTCCTTATTCGTGCTAACATTTCCTTTGAAACTCTGTTTTCCCTTGCATGTACACGAGATCTACGGCGAACCCCGAGGAAATATTATTTGATCCGAAAATCGAGCGTATCGTGAGGAGGATCAGAGTCGAGAGAAGGCACGCTACGGAGGACGGTTGTATGAACCGTGTGGAGACACCGGAGGAGCTAGCCGCACGAATGGCGAGGATCATATCCATTAGAGATAGGCTTCGGCCTAAAACTTCTTCCACCACATCATCCATCGCCATGCCGGAACTAGCGGCGGACAAGAATTTTGAGCTAAAAACGGGATTGGTAGTATTGATGCAACAAGACCCGTTTCATGGGAATGCCCATGAGAATCCGCATTACCACATCTAACTTTTCTTGTCCAAGTGCGCCACCTTCCAAATGCCGGGCATTTCCATTGATGCAATCCGACTGCGACTCTTCCCCTTCACACTCAAAGATAAAGCTTTATATTGGTTGAGGACGCAAGCGGAAGGGACATTCACCACTTGGGATGAGTTGGCAAGCGCCTTCGTTGACAAGTTTTACCCTCCTTCCAAGACGGTGAAGATACGGAGTGCTCTCATGTCCTTTAAGCAAGGACCGCAAGAGACCCTCTATGAAGCATGGGAGCACTTCAAGGACTTACAACATCAATGCCCCCATCATAGTATAGAAGATTGGGAACTTGTTCACAGTTTCTATAATGGACTCCAACCGGGCACGAAGCAAATTATTGACGTAACCGCCAATGGAGCCATACTATCAAAGACCCCGGATGAAGCTACGACCTTGTTAGAGGAGATGGCCTCTAATAACCAACAATGGGGGGACGAGCGAGGACATTCTTCGTCCTCTTTGAAGCCCACTAGCATTTATGAGGCCAAGGCCGTGGCGGAGCTTTCAACCAAATTTGACTCTCTCCACAAGGTGGTGGAGAGATTAGAGAAATATATCACCGAGCCACATGGAGCACCCTCTACATCTACGCCGATAAGCAATATGAGTGATTGGCATGACCAATCCCAAGCCATGTATGTCGGAGGGGACAATGGAGAGGGAGCCTTGGAGCAAGTACAATATGTCGCGGGAAACTCCGGATATTGGGCCATCCCGGCCGCTAGAAACCATCCGGGCTTTTCATATGAAAACAATGATGGTGCTTTGAACCCGTCGCCACAACAACTTCCTCAAGCTCGGCCTCCACCACTACAACCTCAATATTAACCGAGGGGGCCACCGCAACAAAATTACCCGCCGATGCAACAAGCGGGACCATATAGACCCCCCGGGTACAACCAAGGTTGGAGAGCTCCCAACCCACCTCAAGCTCAACCACGATCGGACCACGAAGCTAGGGTGGAGGAATTTATGGTGGAGAAAAGAAAGATAAATGCTAAGTTGACGGCGGGGCAAGAGTCACTAAGTACCATCGTCGCTCAACTTGCGGAGCAACTTGCGTTGCTCAACAAGAACGCCCCCAACAATTGCCGGCTCAACCCGAGCCCAATCCACGGAGCAACACCGGACACATCAATGCGGTGGTTGAGGTTACAACAAGGGGCGAGAAGGATACCACTCCCGATATGACCCAAAGCAAGCAACCCGTGGTGGAAATTTTGGAAGAAAAAGAGACGGCGATTGAAGAAGAGAGCAAGAAGGAGCCAATTGAAGGAGGAAATTCTAAAGTGGTGGAGCCACTTGATGAGCGCCGCTGCATGCCACCGGTGCCGTTTCCGAAACGGCTAGCTAGAGCCAAGATGGAGAAAAGGCTCGCCAAGTTCCTAGAATACTTGAGGGGAGTAAGCCTCAATATTCCTTTCTTAGATGCAATTGTTGAGATCCCGTCTTATGCAAAGTTCTTGAAGGACTTGATTTCGGGAAAGAAAAGGAAGGAAAAAATCATGCTTGCAGAACAAGGAACTTGGTTTACCCGGAAGGAGAAGGAGCCGGTGAAATTGAAAGATCCCGGGAGTTTCCGCATCCCTTGCACACTAGGAGGCGTCCCTTTGCAAAAAGCTCTAGTTGACTTGGGTGCTAGTGTGAGCCTTATGCCCCTTAGTATGTTCCGGAGATTGAACACAGGTACCGACTTGAAGCCGACCGACATAAGGATTCAACTTACGGACGGTCGGATTACTAGGCCGATAGTGATTGCAGAGAATATTCCACTTCAAGTACCGGGAGGTATATGCTTGCCTTGTGATTTTTTCATAATGGACATCAAGGAAGAGGGCGACACTTTGCTCATACTTGGACGCCCGTTCCTCGCAACCGTCGGTGTTTTCATCGATGTGTGTGAAGGAACTCTATCCTTGAATGTCAGGAACATAGAAGTAGAGCTTCACATACCCAAGGCCATGAAACATATGCCATATCATGAGGAGTTAGATTATGTGGATCTTCTCGATGAAGTGATTGAAGAAGCAATCCCCCACTCTATTGGTGCTCTCCATGACGATGGCTTCGAAGAAGGCCAAGCTTCGGGTGAAGAAGAGAAGTTGGAGGACCCTCCAGATAGCTCCACAGATGGTGATGAAGGCGACGCTGATGTCGCAAGAATACGAGAGCTTTGCAAGATCTCAAAGGCCAAGAACCCGAAGAAAGCTCCACCGAAAGGAAGATCGGTGTCACCGGCCAAGAAGAAGATAGGAACAAGCTCTAGCTTGGGGACTTATCCCCCAACATTGCCCATAATGAGGAGGCGTCGAGGAAGACCGATGATCAACACGACCCGAATCCAAGCGGCCTTCCCGGTAAGTTTGACGGGTGCATCTCGTATGCACCCAATATCGCGAGTTAAACGAATATCTTAAGGGGTCGAGCTCATGTCCTTAAACGAGCGCTTGTCGAGAGGCAACCCGACGGTTTTTGCATTTATTTCTATTTGATTTTCATTTTTTGGTTTAGACTTTTATAGTGTTTAGAGTCTTTTGTCCAAGAAAATCGTGACAACTGACGTGCGTTTATATTTCATATATTTGCGCACGTTTTCTCCAGTGTTTTTCCATTATTTATCGCCGTCTTGTATTCGTTTTCTCGTGTTTTCTCGTTTTCTTTCACTTTTCCGTGTTTTCCGTGTTTTGCAGGAACTTATAGCATTTGGGACATAAAACGATGATATCATGAGTCCCCGGAGCAACGGGAGAGGTCACGCGTGATCCAGGGGGTCAAACGACCAAGATTGCCACTTTTCAGCCCCCACCCGATCGGTTGGACACAGTCAACCGATCGGGTGATGCACGCGTACATGACCCGGACTGAAGTTGGAGCAAAGTGCAAAGTCAACCGACCGGTTAGCCGACCGGTTCATCCCAACAAAGTTCTCGGGAAGTTGGAGCTTAATTCCAACCGATCGGGTGATATCTCACCCGATCGGTTCATCTGAAGCTGAAGTTTCCCAAACGACGACCCGGTCATGCCACCCGTTCTCCTCAGCGACCGGTTGAAGCTCCCGAAGCCCGACGGCCAAAGCAACAAGCGGCTCACCCGATCGGTTGATGTTTCAACCGATCGGGTGGCCTTTTCTTCCGCTTTCGCGCACCGCTGCTCATTCATTGAAGATATGCTACCATTCCAGAAGGATTTTGGGTGATCTCTTATTTTTCTAGCGTCGGCATCGTCGTTAGCTTTCCAACGATAGGTCGCATGCCCAAATCCGATTTTTCTAGATTTTTCTGGAATTTTCTAAGCGCAGCTATGTGCTGAAACTGGCTGCAGTCTGGAATTTCACTTCAACCGATCGGTTGACTTGTCAACCGACCGGGTGAGATCTGTTTCTGCGTATCTGAGCTCTCTGTTTATTCCACCCGATCGGGTGAGTTTTCACCCGATCGGGTGGGCCTTTTTTGACAGTTTTGAACCCGACCCAAGAGGGTTTTTGAGGGGTTTATAAATAGGGTTTTGGGGCACGATGGAAGGGGGTTTTTTCCAGTTTTTCTAGGGCTTTTTGCCCCTTTTTGTTGTGAGATTTAGACTAGTTTAGATTAGGTTTTCTTTGTTAATAAATCTTGTAAAGGATTGAAGAATCAATGTCAAGATAAGTATTTCTTTTCCCATTTCATTGTTTTGTGTTATTTTTGTTTTGCTCAATGATGAATGTTTGTTTGGATTTATTGATTGCTATCATGTTCTTCATCATTGAGTAGTGTTAGAGGAACCCTAATACGGGTTAGGGTAGGATTGATGCTTGGAAATTTACATTTGGCTTGGTTGCATGGCACGTGTTCGATGAAATGTGTCAATGGGGATTTCTAGCAATCTGAGTCCAATTCGTATGGCAACACACTAGATGTGTTGGGGATTGGGGTCCGGTGCTTGTCCTGTCAAGATCCGCTTCGATGTATTGCTAGAAATCACATTTGACCTATTTGGCCATTAGGGTTACGCGGGGGTGTTTCATTGTCATTGGCGGGAGAAAGACCGCCTCTGACCGTCAGGCCAAGGGGGAATAAACTTGGCGGTTGACTCCCTAGCCATAGCTCACGCCCCCAGCGTAGACATCGAGTCCTCGCGCGCGGGAGCGGCTTGGACGAAGTGTTGGGAGATATCATTGTGGCCTTAATACTCCCGGTTGCGGAAGGTGTTAATGGACACGGGAGTGCCCACCGTCCGGAACCGGGTAGGCCTAGCGTGCTTGGCACCGATCGGAATATCGGGCCATGGACGCTAGGTACCACCTTTTGGGGCAATGTCTCACCCTGGATCAAGTCAAATGCCAAGTGTCATGAGTGCTCTAGCCCGTGTTAGCGGGGATTCATTTCGTGTCTTTTTCATTTCTTTCTTTTATTTCTACACTTCCACCCACATCATCCGCGTAGCTAGCACACGACCCAGGCGAGGCTAGTAGCCACTCAAGCCATCCACCTCCCTGTGTTCGATAAACCCGCACCCTACACTAACCGTGCACTTGCGGTAAAACGACACCGCGCCCATACCGTAAACGGGGCGCCGGTCAAGTTTTTGGCGCCGTTGCCGGGGAGGCGTTCGGTTTGATATTAGCTTAGCTTGGGTTCGTTAGTCTACGCATAAAAACAAAAAAAAATTCTTTTTCTTTTTTCTTATTTTTTTTTAAAAAAATATTCAATAACCAAGAAATTTTTCCCCCACCATTATATTATCTTTTTGTTATTCTCTTGTACTATTGACTCTCCTCTCTAGTTTTCTTATTTTTGTTGTCCAGGTACCTTTGATATTGCCATGTGGAGATCAGATTTCGATGCTCAGATGAGAGGCTACAATCCCTATTCATTTTTGGTTTGTGAGACTTGTGGGATGGCGGGGCACGTGTATTATGATTGCCCATATACGCTTGAGAGCCTCCCCCCACTCCAAGGCCAAACATTTTCCCACAACCTTAGCCCAAACACCTCCCACCCATTCCCTCAACCTTATACCCCTCCACCAACACAAGAAGAATCAAGCCTCGTGTCTCTCCTTGAAAGTGCCATGTTTAACCAAGGCCAAATGTTACAAAACTTGATGGTACCAATCACCGAGCATACACCGAGGAGAGGGGATGAAGGAGAGGATATACCCACTTTCATGGTTGAGACCACCATCTCATCGGCCACCATAGACACATCTCATACCGATGCCCCAATTTTCCCACACTACCACTTGGATGACGAAGCATTTTTTGATGATGATAGTGAGGATGGGGAGATTTCTCTAGGATCTGTGGGAGAGACTTGTCATCTTTATTTGGATACCCCATATGAGTCCTATGAGAGCACCGAGGAGACCACAGAGCTTATGCATACCGGCGAGGAGGATGTGCGTGAGGACGACGACACCACGACCACATATGAGTGGTCCGCTCCACATCCACCTCCACAGCCATCTCTGTCACAGCTTCCTCCTTGGTCGGTGGTCAACCATGAGGATGTCATTCAGGACATCGGGCAGATGGTGGAGCATGAGCATATCGTCGAGGAGGATGTGCATGAGGGCTTGGATACGATGGTCCACTCCATGGAGCCCGAGCCACTTCTACCTCTACCATCACGCTCCACTTCTTCTGCGCATGAGCATTTACTTGAGCATATTGCCCCTATTCAGGGAGATTTTCATACTCACTCTCACTCCACATTTAAGTCTCGCTTTTCACGTCCTATTCCTTTAGACTTATATATTTTTGACACACCATATCTCTCGCAGGACACAGGATCGAATTCCCTTGAGGTATGTTGCGGTGTGTCACCACCTGGAGAGCAACTTCACATGGAGAGCGGTGATTTGATTGTCGCTAGTACAGAGGATAACGACCGATTCTCAGGGAGTATTCGTCATCCTTTTATTATTTTTCCATCTTATTTTGACGATTATCTCTGGGATACTTCTATTTTGGGGAAAGATTTTTTGCCATGGACTAATGCACCTCGTCCTTTGCAGGTTACAGGTGGACACCTACAAGGGATGCTTGGAGGTGCATTGCTTGGGTCCATTGGCACACGTGGCACAGTGCTTCTGGCGGAGCCACAGAAGGAGCAGTTAGAGCAGCTACCTGCCCCACTTCAGATCTTGGATCCGCCTATGCTTAGGTGTATCCTAATCCAGTAGTGTAAAAATTTACCGCTTTCTAGTTTAGATTTGAATAATCTCGTCTCCTCTCATTAGCGAGGGGAGCGTATCTAGGGTTTGCTTTTGCATCTTAATAACCCTTCATGTCGTGCCCTTCTATCATTTCACCCCACATCCTCTTCCGAGGAGAACGAGCAGACTGTCTCTCCTGCATTCTGATTTCTTTCTTTTCCGATTTTCCCCTAGCATATTTCTGCATCCCAATTGATCATATCATTTTGCTAGCATTGTCATGTTTAGCTTGGGGGAAATCGACTTTTGTGTGCATGTTTTTGTGTGTCGTTGTTGTGTGTCTGTGTCTATGTGTTCTTTTGTCGTGTTTTATATCTTTTATTTTAGTGTTTCTTTTTATTTTTTCTTTTTTTAGTTTCGCTCATGTGTTTTTCGTGTTTTTCATTTTTTGTGTCGGTGCGTAACTCCCCCCCATTTTCATTGCCCTCCCGTATTCACTACTATTGCATTGAGGACAATGCAAGTTTTAGCTTGGGGGAGTCGCACTTCGTGCGTCTTTTGTCTCTTTTTCTTTGTTTTTGAGTCGTTTTTCTTCGTGTTTTTCTTTTTCTTCTCTTCTTTTGTCCTCCCTCTTAGAGATGACCCTATATGATGAATTGACACAAACTACACACACACCTAGTATGGCCTCGATAATCACACTCACTAACTCTTGGAAGCCGAGTACCATTGCATTTCACGCTTCGTGGGTCCACTTTGCTTTTACGTGAGTCATGTGTTGTGACTAGCTAGTTGGTGTGCTTCTACTTTGTGATGTTGATTTATATACCTATCCTTGGTTGACCCCTAGATTATCATGCTTCGATATTGAATATGCGGTATTTGCTTCTAATGTCTGCTTCTATATGCATGCTATATATATCGTATACTTCATTTCGCATGTGTCGGGATTCCACGATTAAGGACTAGGATAACCCATTTAGCCCATGCTCTAATTAGCGAGAATAGTTTCCTTTGCCCGAGTGTTTCGATTTCGACTTCTTTTTTGTTTTACTTGGTGCAAATCCCCTCGTCGTGTACCGTTCTCCCACTTGGGAGAGTACACATGTGTATAGCCAAAAATCCAAAAAAAAGGGAGAAAAGAAAAGAAAAACCCAAAAAGAAAAGAAAAGAAAAATTGTGTATAGCCCAAAAATCCAAAAAAATACAAATGCCCAAAACCCAAAAAAAAATTCCGTGTGAATATTTTTCATACTTGCCAAGAATAAAGGGAAGGCGAGAATTTGCACCGAGTGTTCTACTCCACATCATCTCAACCCCCATCGTTCTCGAAAACACTTGGCTTAGGAACTTTTTGGCTATTATCTAGGCTATAGTGTGGTGATTTCCTTAACCCTAGTTGTGGAGTCCATGACGCATGATATGTTTCGATTCTTGTTCTATTCTCATGCATGCTTGAGCTATATATTCACCGCTTTATTCGAATCGAATCGATATTTGGGTCTTTCTTTGGGTACGTGTATATGGAGCTTTATTGCACATCGTAGATAGTGACACCGTCTGCTAGCACACGACCGCACTCACTCGCGCTTCACCGCGTGGGCCCACGACACTCGTCTGGACTCATATTCCTTGGTTTAGTGTTGTGTTTTGTCGTATGCTTGCTTCGTGTGGCGTGTTTGATTTTATTGGCCCTTACGGGCGATCTAGGATATAGAATTCTCTTTTTCTCTCCTTCTCTCTATTTTCTCCCTCCGAGCTCCTACTCTCACTCGTCTTCCTCGAGGACGAGGAAGAGTTCAGCTTGGGGGATTTTGACGTGCGTTTATATTTCATATATTTGCGCACGTTTTCTCCAGTGTTTTTCCATTATTTATCGCCGTCTTGTATTCGTTTTCTCGTGTTTTCTCGTTTTCTTTCACTTTTCCGTGTTTTCCGTGTTTTGCAGGAACTTATAGCATTTGGGACATAAAACGATGATATCATGAGTCCCCGGAGCAACGGGAGGGGTCACGCGTGATCCAGGGGGTCAAACGACCAAGATTGCCACTTTTCAGCCCCCACCCGATCGGTTGGACACAGTCAACCGATCGGGTGATGCACGCGTACATGACCCGGACTGAAGTTGGAGCAAAGTGCAAAGTCAACCGACCGGTTCGCCGACCGGTTCATCCCAACAAAGTTCTCGGGAAGTTGGAGCTTAATTCCAACCGATCGGGTGATATCTCACCCGATCGGTTCATCTGAAGCTGAAGTTTCCCAAACGACGACCCGGTCATGCCACCCGTTCTCCTCAGCGACCGGTTGAAGCTCCCGAAGCCCGACGGCCAAAGCAACAAGCGGCTCACCCGATCGGTTGATGTTTCAACCGATCAGGTGGCCTTTTCTTCCGCTTTCGCGCACCGCTGCTCATTCATTGAAGATCTGCTACCATTCCAGAAGGATTTTGGGTGATCTCTTATTTTTCTAGCGTCGGCATCGTCGTTAGCTTTCCAACGATAGGTCGCATGCCCAAATCCGATTTTTCTAGATTTTTCTGGAATTTTCTAAGCGCAGCTATGTGCTGAAACTGGCTGCAGTCTGGAATTTCACTTCAACCGATCGGTTGACTTGTCAACCGACCGGGTGAGATCTGTTTCTGCGTATCTGAGCTCTCTGTTTATTCCACCCGATCGGGTGAGTTTTCACCCGATCGGGTGGGCCTTTTTTGACAGTTTTGAACCCGACCCAAGAGGGTTTTTGAGGGGTTTATAAATAGGGTTTTGGGGCACGATGGAAGGGGGTTTTTTCCAGTTTTTCTAGGGCTTTTTGCCCCTTTTTGTTGTGAGATTTAGACTAGTTTAGATTAGGTTTTCTTTGTTAATAAATCTTGTAAAGGATTGAAGAATCAATGTCAAGATAAGTATTTCTTTTCCCATTTCATTGTTTTGTGTTATTTTTGTTTTGCTCAATGATGAATGTTTGTTTGGATTTATTGATTGCTATCATGTTCTTCATCATTGAGTAGTGTTAGATGAACCCTAATACGGGTTAGGGTAGGATTGATGCTTGGAAATTTACATTTGGCTTGGTTGCATGGCACGTGTTCGATGAAATGTGTCAATGGGGATTTCTAGCAATCTGAGTCCAATTCGTATGGCAACACACTAGATGTGTTGGGGATTGGGGTCCGGTGCTTGTCCTGTCAAGATCCGCTTCGATGTATTGCTAGAAATCACATTTGACCTATTTGGCCATTAGGGTTACGCGGGGGTGTTTCATTGTCATTGGCGGGAGAAAGACCGCCTCTGACCGTCAGGCCAAGGGGGAATAAACTTGGCGGTTGACTCCCTAGCCATAGCTCACGCCCCCAGCGTAGACATCGAGTCCTCGCGCGCGGGAGCGGCTTGGACGAAGTGTTGGGAGATATCATTGTGGCCTTAATACTCCCGGTTGCGGAAGGTGTTAATGGACACGGGAGTGCCCACCGTCCGGAACCGGGTAGGCCTAGCGTGCTTGGCACCGATCGGAATATCGGGCCATGGACGCTAGGTACCACCTTTTGGGGCAATGTCTCACCCTGGATCAAGTCAAATGCCAAGTGTCATGAGTGCTCTAGCCCGTGTTAGCGGGGATTCATTTCGTGTCTTTTTCATTTCTTTCTTTTATTTCTACACTTCCACCCACATCATCCGCGTAGCTAGCACACGACCCAGGCGAGGCTAGTAGCCACTCAAGCCATCCACCTCCCTGTGTTCGATAAACCCGCACCCTACACTAACCGTGCACTTGCGGTAAAACGACACCGCGCCCATACCGTAAACGGGGCGCCGGTCAAGTTTTTGGCGCCGTTGCCGGGGAGGCGTTCGGTTTGATATTAGCTTAGCTTGGGTTCGTTAGTCTACGCATAAAAACAAAAAAAAATTCTTTTTCTTTTTTCTTATTTTTTTTTTTAAAAAAATATTCAATAACCAAGAAATTTTTCCCCCACCATTATATTATCTTTTTGTTATTCTCTTGTACTATTGACTCTCCTCTCTAGTTTTCTTATTTTTGTTGTCCAGGTACCTTTGATATTGCCATGTGGAGATCAGATTTCGATGCTCAGATGAGAGGCTACAATCCCTATTCATTTTTGGTTTGTGAGACTTGTGGGATGGCGGGGCACGTGTATTATGATTGCCCATATACGCTTGAGAGCCTCCCCCCACTCCAAGGCCAAACATTTTCCCACAACCTTAGCCCAAACACCTCCCACCCATTCCCTCAACCTTATACCCCTCCACCAACACAAGAAGAATCAAGCCTCGTGTCTCTCCTTGAAAGTGCCATGTTTAACCAAGGCCAAATGTTACAAAACTTGATGGTACCAATCACCGAGCATACACCGAGGAGAGGGGATGAAGGAGAGGATATACCCACTTTCATGGTTGAGACCACCATCTCATCGGCCACCATAGACACATCTCATACCGATGCCCCAATTTTCCCACACTACCACTTGGATGACGAAGCATTTTTTGATGATGATAGTGAGGATGGGGAGATTTCTCTAGGATCTGTGGGAGAGACTTGTCATCTTTATTTGGATACCCCATATGAGTCCTATGAGAGCACCGAGGAGACCACAGAGCTTATGCATACCGGCGAGGAGGATGTGCGTGAGGACGACGACACCACGACCACATATGAGTGGTCCGCTCCACATCCACCTCCACAGCCATCTCTGTCACAGCTTCCTCCTTGGTCGGTGGTCAACCATGAGGATGTCATTCAGGACATCGGGCAGATGGTGGAGCATGAGCATATCGTCGAGGAGGATGTGCATGAGGGCTTGGATACGATGGTCCACTCCATGGAGCCCGAGCCACTTCTACCTCTACCATCACGCTCCACTTCTTCTGCGCATGAGCATTTACTTGAGCATATTGCCCCTATTCAGGGAGATTTTCATACTCACTCTCACTCCACATTTAAGTCTCGCTTTTCACGTCCTATTCCTTTAGACTTATATATTTTTGACACACCATATCTCTCGCAGGACACAGGATCGAATTCCCTTGAGGTATGTTGCGGTGTGTCACCACCTGGAGAGCAACTTCACATGGAGAGCGGTGATTTGATTGTCGCTAGTACAGAGGATAACGACCGATTCTCAGGGAGTATTCGTCATCCTTTTATTATTTTTCCATCTTATTTTGACGATTATCTCTGGGATACTTCTATTTTGGGGAAAGATTTTTTGCCATGGACTAATGCACCTCGTCCTTTGCAGGTTACAGGTGGACACCTACAAGGGATGCTTGGAGGTGCATTGCTTGGGTCCATTGGCACACGTGGCACAGTGCTTCTGGCGGAGCCACAGAAGGAGCAGTTAGAGCAGCTACCTGCCCCACTTCAGATCTTGGATCCGCCTATGCTTAGGTGTATCCTAATCCAGTAGTGTAAAAATTTACCGCTTTCTAGTTTAGATTTGAATAATCTCGTCTCCTCTCATTAGCGAGGGGAGCGTATCTAGGGTTTGCTTTTGCATCTTAATAACCCTTCATGTCGTGCCCTTCTATCATTTCACCCCACATCCTCTTCCGAGGAGAACGAGCAGACTGTCTCTCCTGCATTCTGATTTCTTTCTTTTCCGATTTTCCCCTAGCATATTTCTGCATCCCAATTGATCATATCATTTTGCTAGCATTGTCATGTTTAGCTTGGGGGAAATCGACTTTTGTGTGCATGTTTTTGTGTGTCGTTGTTGTGTGTCTGTGTCTATGTGTTCTTTTGTCGTGTTTTATATCTTTTATTTTAGTGTTTCTTTTTATTTTTTCTTTTTTTAGTTTCGCTCATGTGTTTTTCGTGTTTTTCATTTTTTGTGTCGGTGCGTAACTCCCCCCCATTTTCATTGCCCTCCCGTATTCACTACTATTGCATTGAGGACAATGCAAGTTTTAGCTTGGGGGAGTCGCACTTCGTGCGTCTTTTGTCTCTTTTTCTTTGTTTTTGAGTCGTTTTTCTTCGTGTTTTTCTTTTTCTTCTCTTCTTTTGTCCTCCCTCTTAGAGATGACCCTATATGATGAATTGACACAAACTACACACACACCTAGTATGGCCTCGATAATCACACTCACTAACTCTTGGAAGCCGAGTACCATTGCATTTCACGCTTCGTGGGTCCACTTTGCTTTTACGTGAGTCATGTGTTGTGACTAGCTAGTTGGTGTGCTTCTACTTTGTGATGTTGATTTATATACCTATCCTTGGTTGACCCCTAGATTATCATGCTTCGATATTGAATATGCGGTATTTGCTTCTAATGTCTGCTTCTATATGCATGCTATATATATCGTATACTTCATTTCGCATGTGTCGGGATTCCACGATTAAGGACTAGGATAACCCATTTAGCCCATGCTCTAATTAGCGAGAATAGTTTCCTTTGCCCGAGTGTTTCGATTTCGACTTCTTTTTTGTTTTACTTGGTGCAAATCCCCTCGTCGTGTACCGTTCTCCCACTTGGGAGAGTACACATGTGTATAGCCAAAAATCCAAAAAAAAGGGAGAAAAGAAAAGAAAAACCCAAAAAGAAAAGAAAAGAAAAATTGTGTATAGCCCAAAAATCCAAAAAAATACAAATGCCCAAAACCCAAAAAAAAAATTCCGTGTGAATATTTTTCATACTTGCCAAGAATAAAGGGAAGGCGAGAATTTGCACCGAGTGTTCTACTCCACATCATCTCAACCCCCATCGTTCTCGAAAACACTTGGCTTAGGAATTTTTTGGCTATTATCTAGGCTATAGTGTGGTGATTTCCTTAACCCTAGTTGTGGAGTCCATGACGCATGATATGTTTCGATTCTTGTTCTATTCTCATGCATGCTTGAGCTATATATTCACCGCTTTATTCGAATCGAATCGATATTTGGGTCTTTCTTTGGGTACGTGTATATGGAGCTTTATTGCACATCGTAGATAGTGACACCGTCTGCTAGCACACGACCGCACTCACTCGCGCTTCACCGCGTGGGCCCACGACACTCGTCTGGACTCATATTCCTTGGTTTAGTGTTGTGTTTTGTCGTATGCTTGCTTCGTGTGGCGTGTTTGATTTTATTGGCCCTTACGGGCGATCTAGGATATAGAATTCTCTTTTTCTCTCCTTCTCTCTATTTTCTCCCTCCGAGCTCCTACTCTCACTCGTCTTCCTCGAGGACGAGGAAGAGTTCAGCTTGGGGGATTTTGACGTGCGTTTATATTTCATATATTTGCGCACGTTTTCTCCAGTGTTTTTCCATTATTTATCGCCGTCTTGTATTCGTTTTCTCGTGTTTTCTCGTTTTCTTTCACTTTTCCGTGTTTTCCGTGTTTTGCAGGAACTTATAGCATTTGGGACATAAAACGATGATATCATGAGTCCCCGGAGCAACGGGAGGGGTCACGCGTGATCCAGGGGGTCAAACGACCAAGATTGCCACTTTTCAGCCCCCACCCGATCGGTTGGACACAGTCAACCGATCGGGTGATGCACGCGTACATGACCCGGACTGAAGTTGGAGCAAAGTGCAAAGTCAACCGACCGGTTCGCCGACCGGTTCATCCCAACAAAGTTCTCGGGAAGTTGGAGCTTAATTCCAACCGATCGGGTGATATCTCACCCGATCGGTTCATCTGAAGCTGAAGTTTCCCAAACGACGACCCGGTCATGCCACCCGTTCTCCTCAGCGACCGGTTGAAGCTCCCGAAGCCCGACGGCCAAAGCAACAAGCGGCTCACCCGATCGGTTGATGTTTCAACCGATCAGGTGGCCTTTTCTTCCGCTTTCGCGCACCGCTGCTCATTCATTGAAGATCTGCTACCATTCCAGAAGGATTTTGGGTGATCTCTTATTTTTCTAGCGTCGGCATCGTCGTTAGCTTTCCAACGATAGGTCGCATGCCCAAATCCGATTTTTCTAGATTTTTCTGGAATTTTCTAAGCGCAGCTATGTGCTGAAACTGGCTGCAGTCTGGAATTTCACTTCAACCGATCGGTTGACTTGTCAACCGACCGGGTGAGATCTGTTTCTGCGTATCTGAGCTCTCTGTTTATTCCACCCGATCGGGTGAGTTTTCACCCGATCGGGTGGGCCTTTTTTGACAGTTTTGAACCCGACCCAAGAGGGTTTTTGAGGGGTTTATAAATAGGGTTTTGGGGCACGATGGAAGGGGGTTTTTTCCAGTTTTTCTAGGGCTTTTTGCCCCTTTTTGTTGTGAGATTTAGACTAGTTTAGATTAGGTTTTCTTTGTTAATAAATCTTGTAAAGGATTGAAGAATCAATGTCAAGATAAGTATTTCTTTTCCCATTTCATTGTTTTGTGTTATTTTTGTTTTGCTCAATGATGAATGTTTGTTTGGATTTATTGATTGCTATCATGTTCTTCATCATTGAGTAGTGTTAGATGAACCCTAATACGGGTTAGGGTAGGATTGATGCTTGGAAATTTACATTTGGCTTGGTTGCATGGCACGTGTTCGATGAAATGTGTCAATGGGGATTTCTAGCAATCTGAGTCCAATTCGTATGGCAACACACTAGATGTGTTGGGGATTGGGGTCCGGTGCTTGTCCTGTCAAGATCCGCTTCGATGTATTGCTAGAAATCACATTTGACCTATTTGGCCATTAGGGTTACGCGGGGGTGTTTCATTGTCATTGGCGGGAGAAAGACCGCCTCTGACCGTCAGGCCAAGGGGGAATAAACTTGGCGGTTGACTCCCTAGCCATAGCTCACGCCCCCAGCGTAGACATCGAGTCCTCGCGCGCGGGAGCGGCTTGGACGAAGTGTTGGGAGATATCATTGTGGCCTTAATACTCCCGGTTGCGGAAGGTGTTAATGGACACGGGAGTGCCCACCGTCCGGAACCGGGTAGGCCTAGCGTGCTTGGCACCGATCGGAATATCGGGCCATGGACGCTAGGTACCACCTTTTGGGGCAATGTCTCACCCTGGATCAAGTCAAATGCCAAGTGTCATGAGTGCTCTAGCCCGTGTTAGCGGGGATTCATTTCGTGTCTTTTTCATTTCTTTCTTTTATTTCTACACTTCCACCCACATCATCCGCGTAGCTAGCACACGACCCAGGCGAGGCTAGTAGCCACTCAAGCCATCCACCTCCCTGTGTTCGATAAACCCGCACCCTACACTAACCGTGCACTTGCGGTAAAACGACACCGCGCCCATACCGTAAACGGGGCGCCGGTCAAGTTTTTGGCGCCGTTGCCGGGGAGGCGTTCGGTTTGATATTAGCTTAGCTTGGGTTCGTTAGTCTACGCATAAAAACAAAAAAAAATTCTTTTTCTTTTTTCTTATTTTTTTTTTTTAAAAAATATTCAATAACCAAGAAATTTTTCCCCCACCATTATATTATCTTTTTGTTATTCTCTTGTACTATTGACTCTCCTCTCTAGTTTTCTTATTTTTGTTGTCCAGGTACCTTTGATATTGCCATGTGGAGATCAGATTTCGATGCTCAGATGAGAGGCTACAATCCCTATTCATTTTTGGTTTGTGAGACTTGTGGGATGGCGGGGCACGTGTATTATGATTGCCCATATACGCTTGAGAGCCTCCCCCCACTCCAAGGCCAAACATTTTCCCACAACCTTAGCCCAAACACCTCCCACCCATTCCCTCAACCTTATACCCCTCCACCAACACAAGAAGAATCAAGCCTCGTGTCTCTCCTTGAAAGTGCCATGTTTAACCAAGGCCAAATGTTACAAAACTTGATGGTACCAATCACCGAGCATACACCGAGGAGAGGGGATGAAGGAGAGGATATACCCACTTTCATGGTTGAGACCACCATCTCATCGGCCACCATAGACACATCTCATACCGATGCCCCAATTTTCCCACACTACCACTTGGATGACGAAGCATTTTTTGATGATGATAGTGAGGATGGGGAGATTTCTCTAGGATCTGTGGGAGAGACTTGTCATCTTTATTTGGATACCCCATATGAGTCCTATGAGAGCACCGAGGAGACCACAGAGCTTATGCATACCGGCGAGGAGGATGTGCGTGAGGACGACGACACCACGACCACATATGAGTGGTCCACTCCACATCCACCTCCACAGCCATCTCTGTCACAGCTTCCTCCTTGGTCGGTGGTCAACCATGAGGATGTCATTCAGGACATCGGGCAGATGGTGGAGCATGAGCATATCGTCGAGGAGGATGTGCATGAGGGCTTGGATACGATGGTCCACTCCATGGAGCCCGAGCCACTTCTACCTCTACCATCACGCTCCACTTCTTCTGCGCATGAGCATTTACTTGAGCATATTGCCCCTATTCAGGGAGATTTTCATACTCACTCTCACTCCACATTTAAGTCTCGCTTTTCACGTCCTATTCCTTTAGACTTATATATTTTTGACACACCATATCTCTCGCAGGACACAGGATCGAATTCCCTTGAGGTATGTTGCGGTGTGTCACCACCTGGAGAGCAACTTCACATGGAGAGCGGTGATTTGATTGTCGCTAGTACAGAGGATAACGACCGATTCTCAGGGAGTATTCGTCATCCTTTTATTATTTTTCCATCTTATTTTGACGATTATCTCTGGGATACTTCTATTTTGGGGAAAGATTTTTTGCCATGGACTAATGCACCTCGTCCTTTGCAGGTTACAGGTGGACACCTACAAGGGATGCTTGGAGGTGCATTGCTTGGGTCCATTGGCACACGTGGCACAGTGCTTCTGGCGGAGCCACAGAAGGAGCAGTTAGAGCAGCTACCTGCCCCACTTCAGATCTTGGATCCGCCTATGCTTAGGTGTATCCTAATCCAGTAGTGTAAAAATTTACCGCTTTCTAGTTTAGATTTGAATAATCTCGTCTCCTCTCATTAGCGAGGGGAGCGTATCTAGGGTTTGCTTTTGCATCTTAATAACCCTTCATGTCGTGCCCTTCTATCATTTCACCCCACATCCTCTTCCGAGGAGAACGAGCAGACTGTCTCTCCTGCATTCTGATTTCTTTCTTTTCCGATTTTCCCCTAGCATATTTCTGCATCCCAATTGATCATATCATTTTGCTAGCATTGTCATGTTTAGCTTGGGGGAAATCGACTTTTGTGTGCATGTTTTTGTGTGTCGTTGTTGTGTGTCTGTGTCTATGTGTTCTTTTGTCGTGTTTTATATCTTTTATTTTAGTGTTTCTTTTTATTTTTTCTTTTTTTAGTTTCGCTCATGTGTTTTTCGTGTTTTTCATTTTTTGTGTCGGTGCGTAACTCCCCCCCATTTTCATTGCCCTCCCGTATTCACTACTATTGCATTGAGGACAATGCAAGTTTTAGCTTGGGGGAGTCGCACTTCGTGCGTCTTTTGTCTCTTTTTCTTTGTTTTTGAGTCGTTTTTCTTCGTGTTTTTCTTTTTCTTCTCTTCTTTTGTCCTCCCTCTTAGAGATGACCCTATATGATG
Organism: Scilla litardierei; assembly: GCA_030789695.1. Taxonomy (NCBI): domain Eukaryota; kingdom Viridiplantae; phylum Streptophyta; class Magnoliopsida; order Asparagales; family Asparagaceae; genus Scilla; species Scilla litardierei. The sequence goes on from CM061139.1 coordinate 25,380,953, forward strand.
AATTGACACAAACTACACACACACCTAGTATGGCCTCGATAATCACACTCACTAACTCTTGGAAGCCGAGTACCATTGCATTTCACGCTTCGTGGGTCCACTTTGCTTTTACGTGAGTCATGTGTTGTGACTAGCTAGTTGGTGTGCTTCTACTTTGTGATGTTGATTTATATACCTATCCTTGGTTGACCCCTAGATTATCATGCTTCGATATTGAATATGCGGTATTTGCTTCTAATGTCTGCTTCTATATGCATGCTATATATATCGTATACTTCATTTCGCATGTGTCGGGATTCCACGATTAAGGACTAGGATAACCCATTTAGCCCATGCTCTAATTAGCGAGAATAGTTTCCTTTGCCCGAGTGTTTCGATTTCGACTTCTTTTTTGTTTTACTTGGTGCAAATCCCCTCGTCGTGTACCGTTCTCCCACTTGGGAGAGTACACATGTGTATAGCCAAAAATCCAAAAAAAAGGGAGAAAAGAAAAGAAAAACCCAAAAAGAAAAGAAAAGAAAAATTGTGTATAGCCCAAAAATCCAAAAAAATACAAATGCCCAAAACCCAAAAAAAAATTTCCGTGTGAATATTTTTCATACTTGCCAAGAATAAAGGGAAGGCGAGAATTTGCACCGAGTGTTCTACTCCACATCATCTCAACCCCCATCGTTCTCGAAAACACTTGGCTTAGGAACTTTTTGGCTATTATCTAGGCTATAGTGTGGTGATTTCCTTAACCCTAGTTGTGGAGTCCATGACGCATGATATGTTTCGATTCTTGTTCTATTCTCATGCATGCTTGAGCTATATATTCACCGCTTTATTCGAATCGAATCGATATTTGGGTCTTTCTTTGGGTACGTGTATATGGAGCTTTATTGCACATCGTAGATAGTGACACCGTCTGCTAGCACACGACCGCACTCACTCGCGCTTCACCGCGTGGGCCCACGACACTCGTCTGGACTCATATTCCTTGGTTTAGTGTTGTGTTTTGTCGTATGCTTGCTTCGTGTGGCGTGTTTGATTTTATTGGCCCTTACGGGCGATCTAGGATATAGAATTCTCTTTTTCTCTCCTTCTCTCTATTTTCTCCCTCCGAGCTCCTACTCTCACTCGTCTTCCTCGAGGACGAGGAAGAGTTCAGCTTGGGGGATTTTGACGTGCGTTTATATTTCATATATTTGCGCACGTTTTCTCCAGTGTTTTTCCATTATTTATCGCCGTCTTGTATTCGTTTTCTCGTGTTTTCTCGTTTTCTTTCACTTTTCCGTGTTTTCCGTGTTTTGCAGGAACTTATAGCATTTGGGACATAAAACGATGATATCATGAGTCCCCGGAGCAACGGGAGGGGTCACGCGTGATCCAGGGGGTCAAACGACCAAGATTGCCACTTTTCAGCCCCCACCCGATCGGTTGGACACAGTCAACCGATCGGGTGATGCACGCGTACATGACCCGGACTGAAGTTGGAGCAAAGTGCAAAGTCAACCGACCGGTTCGCCGACCGGTTCATCCCAACAAAGTTCTCGGGAAGTTGGAGCTTAATTCCAACCGATCGGGTGATATCTCACCCGATCGGTTCATCTGAAGCTGAAGTTTCCCAAACGACGACCCGGTCATGCCACCCGTTCTCCTCAGCGACCGGTTGAAGCTCTCGAAGCCCGACGGCCAAAGCAACAAGCGGCTCACCCGATCGGTTGATGTTTCAACCGATCGGGTGGCCTTTTCTTCCGCTTTCGCGCACCGCTGCTCATTCATTGAAGATCTGCTACCATTCCAGAAGGATTTTGGGTGATCTCTTATTTTTCTAGCGTCGGCATCGTCGTTAGCTTTCCAACGATAGGTCGCATGCCCAAATCCGATTTTTCTAGATTTTTCTGGAATTTTCTAAGCGCAGCTATGTGCTGAAACTGGCTGCAGTCTGGAATTTCACTTCAACCGATCGGTTGACTTGTCAACCGACCGGGTGAGATCTGTTTCTGCGTATCTGAGCTCTCTGTTTATTCCACCCGATCGGGTGAGTTTTCACCCGATCGGGTGGGCCTTTTTTGACAGTTTTGAACCCGACCCAAGAGGGTTTTTGAGGGGTTTATAAATAGGGTTTTGGGGCACGATGGAAGGGGGTTTTTTCCAGTTTTTCTAGGGCTTTTTGCCCCTTTTTGTTGTGAGATTTAGACTAGTTTAGATTAGGTTTTCTTTGTTAATAAATCTTGTAAAGGATTGAAGAATCAATGTCAAGATAAGTATTTCTTTTCCCATTTCATTGTTTTGTGTTATTTTTGTTTTGCTCAATGATGAATGTTTGTTTGGATTTATTGATTGCTATCATGTTCTTCATCATTGAGTAGTGTTAGATGAACCCTAATACGGGTTAGGGTAGGATTGATGCTTGGAAATTTACATTTGGATTGGTTGCATGGCACGTGTTCGATGAAATGTGTCAATGGGGATTTCTAGCAATCTGAGTCCAATTCGTATGGCAACACACTAGATGTGTTGGGGATTGGGGTCCGGTGCTTGTCCTGTCAAGATCCGCTTCGATGTATTGCTAGAAATCACATTTGACCTATTTGGCCATTAGGGTTACGTGGGGGTGTTTCATTGTCATTGGCGGGAGAAAGACCGCCTCTGACCGTCAGGCCAAGGGGGAATAAACTTGGCGGTTGACTCCCTAGCCATAGCTCACGCCCCCAGCGTAGACATCGAGTCCTCGCGCGCGGGAGCGGCTTGGACGAAGTGTTGGGAGATATCATTGTGGCCTTAATACTCCCGGTTGCGGAAGGTGTTAATGGACACGGGAGTGCCCACCGTCCGGAACCGGGTAGGCCTAGCGTGCTTGGCACCGATCGGAATATCGGGCCATGGACGCTAGGTACCACCTTTTGGGGCAATGTCTCACCCTGGATCAAGTCAAATGCCAAGTGTCATGAGTGCTCTAGCCCGTGTTAGCGGGGATTCATTTCGTGTCTTTTTCATTTCTTTCTTTTATTTCTACACTTCCACCCACATCATCCGCGTAGCTAGCACACGACCCAGGCGAGGCTAGTAGCCACTCAAGCCATCCACCTCCCTGTGTTCGATAAACCCGCACCCTACACTAACCGTGCACTTGCGGTAAAACGACACCGCGCCCATACCGTAAATTGGGCGCCGGTCAACAACGGGTCTTAATTTTCATGACAGGAGAAGGAGAAAGGAAGATCAATCATATGGAGGATGATCGAGGCAAGGAAGAGCGCTCCAAGAATGCGTTCAGGCCTTAGGAAGAGGAAGAAACAGACTGGAGTAAGAAAAACAGAGACCAGAGCGAAAACGGAGAGCCGATGCAGAAAATAGCACGTCACTCGGCTGAGTAGCATATGCCACTCGGCCGAGCAAAGACTCCACTTGGCCGAGTGGAGCACCAAACATGGAAGTTTCTGTAGACCACTCTCTATCAATTTCTGTAAGTTTTAGTTTTAATTGCCACTCGGGCGAGTGACTCGTCACTCGGCCGAGTGAAACAGATACCCTCCTAGCTTAAAAATTGCAGAGTGACAGAGCCACTCGACCGAGTGGAGTTTCTCCCTTCGGCCGAGTGAAGCAAGGCCACTCGGCCGAGTCGTAAGTGGCAAGGAAATTTTTGAAATTATTTTTTTTTTACGCACTCGGCCGAGTGACATTGTCACTCGACCGAGTCGTAACAATTCATATATATAATTGCTACGGGCTGCGCGAAAATCGAAACAAAAAACGCCCAAATTCTCAGTCCGAGCAGCGACGCTTGAGCTCCATCGCCTGAAGCGACTCATCCCTCGCCCGAATCGACCCCCCCTTCGCCGGTGATCGCCTGCCCGCGCCTCGCCGACGACCGGCCGCCACCCCCCCCGCCGGCGCCGGCTTCCACCGCCTCAGTTCACCTCGTTTTGCCCCAAAATCCCTTTTCTCCCCGCTTCTGTTGATTCGTACGCCCATTGAGCCCCTAATCCAAATTAACTTTCATATCTATCTATTATCCCCCATCTCCCCCATACATATTAAATATTATTCGCTGATTTGATCGTTTGATTTGCATGCTATCTTGGGGGAGCTTTGGGGAGCTTTTGGACGCGCTTCGAGATTCGCAGCAGAGGCGTCTCTTTGCATGCACCACTTATTGCTCTCACTGTGTGTTCAGGTACACTCGTTTCATCACTTAGCACGCCGCATTATTTATTTAGTTGGGACACGTCTCGCGGCACACATGCCACCGCGCACTAGGCCGCGTACACGTGGAGCCTCTTCGAAGCGGAAGAGGACCGATGATGCCGGTCCCTCTCACGCTAGGGAGGACTCCCCTCCACCTAGCCCGCCACCGCCACCACCACCTACACAGCCGATCCCTACTGATCCTGTCCCTCCACCCGCTCCCGCCGTCGGGCCGATGTGGATCACGTTTCGAAATGACGCACACCGCGCCAGGTTCAAGCGTATCTGCCATCGCTCGATAGTGCCCTCTAGGTTCATGCACTTAGCTGACCTTGACCTCCTAGGGGTACTCGAGGGGCTTCTCACATTGTATGACAACGTGGGATGGCGTGATTTTTTGTCGGTTTCGGCGGATACCTATATCCGTCCGACACTAGAGGTACTGAGCTCTATTGACCGGACCCCTGGAGGATGCTCGTTCCGTCTGATGGACCGAGAGTGTGAGATCACTCTCGACATGCTTAGAGCATTCTTCTAGTGGCCCGCTGTCCCTGTCCCTGACCGTGCCTACGCTCCCACGCACATCCCACCCCCGTCGTTCGACACCTCCACCTTCCGGACACGGATCACGTGATCCCCACTTGGCTTTGACTCTAGTAGGGCCAAGGCCTCAGCTATCCTTCACCCCTGCCTCCACATTGCACAGCGCCTCATGGCGACCACTTTCCTAGCGAGGTACGAGCCCGGGACTTTGTCTACGCCAGAGCTCTACATGCTCTACGCGATGACACGCCCTAGGGTTCTGGATAGGGGTAGCGACGACCTGGTCCCCGCCGTCGAGATCGACATTGCTAGTTGGTTTCTGGACCGCATCATCATTTCGGTGAGTGCTCACTCACCTATTTGTTGCGGTGGTCTGATCACACTTCTAGCCCTTATGACTGGCATGGACCTACCTGACGACTTGCGTCGAGCCCCGGGCCCCACTTCACTTTTGATAGATGTTATAGCCCGGATGAAGATGCTTCGTCCCCACGGTCACAGGCACTGGGTGTGGTTGCATGGTCCCTTTAGTGCTGACTACATGGTTCTTCCGAGCCCTGCTCGGACACATATTGGACCGGCCCACGGGGATTGGATTCCAGCGATGGATCTCCTTATCCCCGCTGCCTACGTGCTTGAGGCTGAGGATGCTGAGCAGGCACCTCCTGCACCACCTGTTGACCCCGTGATCCCTCAGCCTGCACCTGCACTGTCTGCACCTCCCGACACTTCTGTCCACACTTTTGTAAGTGTCAGGAGCACCTCAGCTGAGTCCACCACCACCACCACCACCACCGCTGAGCCTATGTCCGTCGAGCCTATCACCTCACTTAGCCCCGAGCATCCCACCACCATTTTAGAGAGCGGTGAGACCTCCTTTACCACTGCAGTGGCAGTCCTGACCTCACTTTTGTCCACGGCCACCACGGCTGTCGACCCTTCTGACCCCACTGCCGCTGTCTTTACCGAGAGTGTTATGACTTCTGTCCCCACTTCTGCGTCACTGACCTCTCCTGCTACCTCGTCGCCCATTTTGCCTTCCACCTCTGCTGCTGCTGCTGCTGCTGCTTCAACCCAGCCTGCGTCCCAGCCTCACACCGAGGCTGGGCATCACTTACCGAGCACAGCACCCCTTCCACACTTTCCTGCTGTCCCCATCCTATACACTGCCCGGCAGAGCCAGCCCCGCACCTCACCTGTTAGACCTGTGCGTCCCTCCGCTCCACCACCCCCTGACACTCTAGTTTAGAGCATTCGTGCTCTAGAGGGGGCTATTAGTGGACTTCGAGGAGACTTTAGGGCTCTCTCCGCCACGGTCCACGCTGTGCAGACCCGCGTCGCTATCCTTCCCGATATTCAGGCTTGCCTGAATCAGATTCTGGTGCGTCTGCCTCCACCACCCACACCCACCAAACAGACACCATGCCCACCACCTCTACCACCACCCCCGCCACGGGACGGTGTTGGTGCAGCGCCACCACCAGCTTAGGCACACTCTTGATGCCTCTGATATTTTTATCGTTTTGCTGCCCGTTTATTCCCGGGCCTGGTGATTACTTTTTGCCCCCCTCCTCCACGTACTATTTTGGTGCCTTCCTGATCATAGCTTTTTACATCTTTTTGGTTATATCTGCACCATCCTGATCTTTGCATGCATCACATTCATTCATATTTTATTTTCTTTCTTTTTCTTTCTTTTTTATCATGCATGCATCCTCACCCACCCCACCCACTTCACGTCTCTCGGTGTGCCACACTTTGCACATTGAGGACACTGTGCACTTCAGCTTGGGGGAGTGAGTTCTCACACTTTTATTTTTGCCACCCTTTATTTTTGATTTCTCACGTTTTCTTTCCACTCTTGCACTTATTTTCACCACTTTTTTCGTTTTTTATCATGCATCATGTTTTCTTTTCCTTTTTTGAGTATGATGCATTGTATATAGTTCTATTTTTTTTTATCTTTGTTTCTTTCATCTTTTGCTAGAGATGATTTTTCTGTGATGATGATGACGTGGTGTTAGCTTATCTACATGTGCATGCTATTTTGTCACGTCATAGCTTTTGTTTCAGATATCATATGCTATGCCCTGCTTTGCATTTGAAATAGTAACCCACTCTTTTCCTGTATGAATATGGATGAAACTCTGTTATTAGCTGATGTCTGATGATTCATATGTATGCTTATCATAGAAAACACACCAAGCTTCACGCATTGTCTGCTTATATTTGAAGTACTGCTTTCCTCTCTCATGTCACTTCTTATTGCATAAATTGTACGCTCCACCTTCAGGTTGATTGAATGTTTGCTGGGATGATATATCTGGACTAGTTTACTTTTTGAGATTAAACTGAGTAGATTATATTGCTCTGCTGAAAGTTGTCGTGCACGTCTTATAGAGTGAACCGAGCGATACATTTATTTCTTTCTCCACATATCTTGAGCATCATTTCTCTATTTGATATTCATTGGTGAATCCCCCCTAGCAAGTCTATTATTGGCATTTCCCCCGCTATTAATTTTCATGCTCCAAATCCCCAAAATCAAAAAAAAATAATATATACATGTATATCCTTCTCTCTTTTGATTTGGGATCGCTTATGTATATATCGTTATTCAAAAAAAAGAGAGAGTAAAATTGAGAAAAAGAAAAGAAAAGAGAAAAGAAGTTTATAACGATCCCATCTCATACTCTTTCTCTCTTTCTTCCCTCTTTTTGTTTTATTTTTTACTTTATTTTGGAGCTTCAAAAGATATGGGGAATGTACATATTGATTTGTTTATGCCACCACGCTTATGGATAAGCTTGGGGGAGAGGATCCAATGATGTGTGAGAGAGTGACTACTTGACGGTGCATGACAACCTAGGCTAAGTAATTTTCTATGCTCGGTGAGATTGCTAAAGTTTCACGAAATCCAGAAATCGACACCTAGCATTCATTTCATGAAAACCATGCTTTTATATTCTTACTATTCCATATCGTGTGATATCTCTTATACTCCTTATAGAAAGCATTCAATTGAAAAGTGTGTGATCTATGGTTATGCATACCGCTTTAGATGCTTCAGACGATGTTAATCATAGAATGATTCCATATTTCAGGCTATATTGATATTTTGGGGTTTTCTATTTCGAGTGCATCATTATACTATGATATCGAAATAAAAGTCTTTGACGTGTGTTTTATATTCGATGTATGCTATATGAGTAAGCAAAACCCACGGCCTGAGAAAAATTATCTAGCACCCCCCTTCTTCGCTTTCTATTCTATTTTTATTTTTGTTTTTATTTTTATTTCTTTTATTTTTTCCCTCTTTTCCATCATTTTGCCCGTCGGGCTCGCTTTTTACTCATCTTCCTCGAGGACGAGTAAGAGGTAAGCTTGGGGGATTTTGATCGCTCCGTATTTTACACCCTTTTTCTGCATGTTTGCATGCCACTTTGATCGCTCATATCGCGTTTTTCACGATTATTCGGTAATATTGAGATGCTTTTCACGATTTCTTGTTTTTGTCGTATTTCAGGAGATATGTAGCGATTCGGAGTGATTTTGAGATCAAGAGGATTTGCACCCACTCTGGAGTGTCACCCAAAGCTCTTTCGAGGGTTATTCGGCGATGGAAGACGAGTGGAAGAAAAAGGTACATCGTAGGAGCGACGAGGAAGTGAAAAGAGGAAGATTGGGCATCTGCAGCATCTCACTCGACCGAGTGCACCACCCACTCGGCCGAGCAAGAAGACCACTCGGCCGACCAGACCGGACACGCATCAACAGAGTAAAATCGGCGTGCACTCGGCAGAGTGACGATAGTCCACTCGGCCGAGCATGGAAATCCCCTCGCCTGAGTGGCATGGGAAATTCCACTTCAAAAGAGGCCGACTTACTGTAAATGTACAGGCTTTTGACGATTCCGACTCGGCCGAGCAAGAATTGCCCCTCGGCCGAGTGACTAAAACCACTCGGCCGAGTCACTCCCGAAGACAGACCCCCGAAAAGTCCCAACTTACTGTAATTTTACAGGGTTTGTCACTCGGCCGAGTGACATTTGTCACTCGGCCGAGTGAGCCGCCCCGCCTGCTGCGTAAACTGCGATTTCTGGGCTGCGCAGGGGCATTTTTGTCACGAATTTCTGGGCGATTTTGAGGGGTATTTAAACCCAGTTTTTGCCCTAGTTAGAGAGAACTTTTTGATACTTTTTGCAGCCTTTTTAGAGAGCTTTTTAGGTAATTAGATTTAGGCTTTTTGAGAGATTAGAAAGGGGACTTTTGTTGAATACTATTAGATTCTCATTGGTTTGTCTCCTTTCTTGTCAAAAACTCTATTTTTATTGATAATTTCTCTATTGCAATGAATTGTGCTGAATTTTCTATTGAATTTCTTATGAATTGCATGATGATTAGTGAGTAGTTTTATCGTCTTAGGGCATGTGGATGAACCCTATGAACCCTATTTTTGAATTGTGATGAATTGGTGAAATTCTTGCTAGAATTGATTAGGGTTAGGTTGGGATTGATAAATTACGGATGGCTAGGGATTCATATCGATTGGGATTTGCAAGAGATTGAGTCCCAATTGATAGGAAGCCCTAGAAATTCGATTTAGATTTATGATTGGAATTTTCTAGAATTGGTTTGCAAGAGATTGGACCAAGGCTAGGGGTTTTAATCGTATTTCTATACAAATACCCGTTTGCAAGAGATTGGACTGGTAGGAACTATCTCAACCTAGGTCGTAGCTCGAGTTTGCACGAGAGTGGGCTGGAGATACGATTGAACGATGATGTCGATCCTAATGCTAGCGGCTTAGGTTAGGGTTTGCAAGAGATTGGGACCTAACCTAGGTTCGCTATAGACCGTCAATAGCGCCAGAGCGTGAGCTTGTTTCCACATTTAGTTGCGACTAGTTCACCTAAAATTCAAGTCTAGCAATGACGTAACCTACGAATCACAACGATGAGATACGGTTCGTAGCGGGTATTCCCTATCCCTAGGTGCTTTATTCCATTGATATTTCTATACATATACGAACGATTATGACAGTTTTACCTCAAATTATTCTTGACCATTTGATAGCTAGGTGATTTGAAAAAGATACTGTCATTGTTCCTCCCTGAGTTCGATACCCGCTCGCCACTACGCCGTGCGCTTGCGGTAAGACTACGAGTCGCTTGTCCCGGTTGCGTGCGCATACCGGGGCGTTGACCAAGTTTTTGGCGCCGTTGCCGGGGAGGCGACAGTGTTTTATTCTCTTTACTTAGTGTTTTCTTTTTCCTTTATTACTTTTATCTTTTTACTCCTTATTCGTGCTAACATTTCCTTTGAAACTCTGTTTTCCCTTGCATGTACACGAGATCTACGGCGAACCCCGAGGAAATATTATTTGATCCGAAAATCGAGCGTATCGTGAGGAGGATCAGAGTCGAGAGAAGGCACGCTACGGAGGACTGTTGTATGAACCGTATGGAGACACTGGAGGAGCTAGCCGCACGAATGGCGAGGATCATATCCATTAGAGAAAGGCTTCGGCCTAAGACTTCTTCCACCACATCATCCATCGCCATGCCGGAACTAGCGGCAGACAAGAATTTTGAGCTAAAAACGGGATTGGTAGTATTGATGCAACAAGACCCGTTTCATGGGAATGCCCATGAGAATCCGCATTACCACATCCAACTTTTCTTGTCCAAGTGCGCCACCTTCCAAATGCCAGGCATTTCCGTTGATGCAATCCGACTGCGACTCTTCCCCTTCACACTCAAAGATAAAGCTTTATATTGGTTGAGGACGCAAGCGGAAGGGACATTCACCACTTGGGATGAGTTGGCAAGCGCCTTCGTTGACAAGTTTTACCCTCCTTCCAAGACGGTGAAGATACTGAGTGCTCTCATGTCCTTTAAGCAAGGACCGCAAGAGACCCTCTATGAAGCATGGGAGCGCTTCAAGGACTTACAACATCAATGCCCCCATCATAGTATAGAAGATTGGGAACTTGTTCACAGTTTCTACAATGGACTCCAACCGGGCACGAAGCAAATTATTGACGTAACTGCCAATGGAGCCATACTATCAAAGACCCCGGATGAAGCTACGGCCTTGTTAGAGGAGATGGCCTCTAGTAACCGAGCACCAGCCCCGCACCTCACCTGTTAGACCTGTGCGTCCCTCCGCTCCACCACCCCCTGACACTCTAGTTTAGAGCATTCGTGCTCTAGATGGGGCTGTTAGTGGACTTCGAGGAGACTTTAGGGCTCTCTCCGCCACGGTCCACGCTGTGCAGACCCGCGTCGCTATCCTTCCCGATATTCAGGCTTGCCTGAATCAGATTTTGGCGCGTCTGCCTCCACCACCCACACCCACCCAACAGACACCACGCCCACCACCTCCACCACCACCCCCGCCACAGGACGGTGCTGGTGCAGCGCCACCACCAGCTTAGGCACACTCTTGATGCCTCTAATATTTTTATCGTTTTGCTGCCCGTTTGTTCCCAGGCCTGGTGATTACTTTTTGCCCCCCCTCCTCCACATACTATTTTGGTGCCTTCCTGATCATAGCTTTTTATATCTTTTTGGGAGTGAGGTAGAGACTTTTTGGGGACACTTATATATGCACCATCCTGATCTTTGCATGCCTCACATTCATTCATATTTTATTTTCTTTCTTTTTCTTTCTTTTTTATCATGCATGCATCCTCACCCACCCCACCCACTTCACGTCTCTCGGTGTGCCACACTTTACACATTGAGGACACTGTGCACTTCAGCTTGGGGGAGTGAGTTCTCACACTTTTATTTTTGCCACCCTTTATTTTTGATTTCTCATATTTTCTTTCCACTCTTGCACTTATTTTCACCACTTTTTTCATTTTTTATCATGCATCACGTTTTCTTTTCCTTTTTTGAGTATGATGCATTGTATATAGTTCTATTTTCTTTTATCTGTGTTTCTTTCATCTTTTGCTAGAGATGATTTTTCTGTGATGATGATGACGTGGTGTTAGCTTATCTACATGTGCATGCTATTTTGTCACATCATAGCTTTTGTTTCAGATATCATATGCTATGCCCTGCTTTGCATTTGAAATAGTAACCCACTCTTTTCCTGTTTGAATATGGATGAAACTCTGTTATTAGCTGATGTCTTATGATTCATATGTATGCTTATCATAGAAAACACACCAAGCTTCACGTATTGTCTGCTTATATTTGGAGTACTGCTTTCCTCTCTCATGTCACTTCTTATTGCATGAATTGTACGCTTCACCTTCAGGTTGATTGAATGTTTGCTGGGATGATATATCTGGACTAGTTTATTTTTTGAGATTAACTGAGTAGATTATATTGCTCTGCTGAAAGTTGTCGTGCACGTCTTATATAGTGAACCGAGCGATACATTTATTTCTTTCTCCATATATCTTGAGCATCATTTCTCTATTTGATATTCATTGGTGAATCCCCCCTTAGTAAGTCTATTATCGGCATTTCCCCCGCTATTAATTTTCATGCTCCAAATCCCCAAAATCAAAAAGAAAAAAATATATACATGTATATCCTTCTCTCTTTTGATTTGGGATAGCTTACGTATATATCGTTATTCAAAAAAAAGAGAGAAAAATTGAGAAAAAGAAAAGAAAAGAGAAAAGAAGTTTACAACGATCCCATCTCATACTCTTTCTCTCTTTCTTCCCTCGTTTTGTTTTATTTTTTACTTTATTTTGGAGCTTCAAAAGATATGGGGAATGTACATATTGATTTGTTTATGCCACCACGCTTATGGATAAGCTTGGGGGAGAGGATCCAATGATGTGTAAGAGAGTGACTACTTGACGGTGCATGACAACCTAGGCTAAGTAATTTTCTATACTCGGTGAGATCGCTAAAGTTTCACGAAATCCAAAAATCGACACCTAGCATTCATTTCATGAAAACCATGCTGTTCTATTCTTACTATTCCATATCGTGTGATATCTCTTATACTCCTTATAGAAAGCATTCAATTGAAAAGTGTGTGATCTATGGTTATGCATACCGCTTTAGATGCTTCAGACGATGTTAATCCTAGAATGATTCCATATTTCATGCTATATTGATATTTTGGGGTTTTCTATTTCGAATGCATCATTATACTATGATATCGAAATAAAAGTCTTTGACATGTGTTTTATATTCGATGTATGCTATATGAGTAAGCAAAACCCACGTCCTGAGAAAAATGATCTAGCACCCCCCTTCTTCGCTTTCTATTCTATTTTTATTTTTTTTGTTTTTATTTCTTTTATTTTTTCCCTCTTTTCCATCATTTTGCCCGTCGGGCTCGCTTTTTACTCATCTTCCTCGAGAACGAGTAAGAGGTAAGCTTGGGGGATTTTGATCGCTCCGTATTTTACACCCTTTTTCTGCATGTTTGTATGCCACTTTGATCGCTCATATCGTGTTTTTCACGATTATTCGGCAATATTGCGATGCTTTTTACGATTTCTTGTTTTTGTCGTATTTCAGGAGATATGGAGCGATTCAGAGTGATTTTGAGATCAAGAGGATTTGCACCCACTCCGGAGTGTCACCCAAAGCTCTTTCGAGGGTTAGTCGGCGATGGAAGACGAGTGAAAGAAGAAGGAACGTCGTAGGAGCGACGAGGAAGCGAAAAGATGAAGATTGGGCATCTGCAGCATCTCACTCGGCCGAGTGAACCACCCACTCGGCCGAGCAAGAAGACCACTCGGCCGACCAGACCAGACATGCATCAACAGAGTAAAATCGGCATGCACTCGGCAGAATGACGATAGTCCACTCGGCCGAGCATGGAAATCCCCTCGCCCGAGTGTCATGGGAAATTCCACTTCAAAAGAGGCCGACTTACTGTAAATGTACAGGCTTTTGACGATTCCGACTCGGCCGAGCAAGAATTTCCCCTCGGCCGAGTCACTCCTGAAGACAGACCCCCGAAAAGTCCCAACTTACTGTAATTTTACTGGGTTTGTCACTCGGCCGAGTGACATTTGTCACTCGACCGAGTAAGCCGCCCCGCCTGCTGCGTAAACTGCGATTTCTGGGCTGCGCAGTGGCATTTTTGTCACGAATTTCAGGGCGATTTTGAGGGGTATTTAAACCCAGTTTTTGCCCTAGTTAGAGAGAACTTTTTGATACTTTTTGCAGCCTTTTTAGAGAGCTATTTAGGTAATTAGATTTAGGCTTTTTGAGAGATTAGAAAGGGGACTTTTGTTGAATACTATTAGATTCTCATTGGTTTGTCTTCTTTCTTGTCAAAAACTCTATTTTATTGATAATTTCTCTATTGCAATGAATTGTGCTGAATTTTCTATTGAATTTCTTATGAATTGCATGATGATTAGTGAGTAGTTTTATCGTCTTAGGGCATGGGGTTGAACCCTATGAATCCTATTTTTTAATTGTGATGAATTGGTGAAATTCTTGCTAGAATTGATTAGGGTTAGGTTGGGATTGATAAATTACGGATGGCTAGGGATTCATATCGATTGGGATTTGCAAGAGATTGGGTCCCAATTGATAGGAAACCCTAGAAATTCGATTTAGATTTATGATTGAAATTTTCTAGAATTGGTTTGTAAGAGATTGGACCAAGGCTAGGGTTTTTAATCGTATTTCTATTCAAATACCCATTTGCAAGAGATTGGACGGGTAGGAACTATCTCAACCTAGGTCGTAGCTCGAGTTTGCATGAGAGTGGGCTCGAGATACGATTGAATGATGATGTCGATCCTAATGCTAGCGGCTTAGGTTAGGGTTTGCAAGAGATTGGGCCCTAACCTAGGTTCGCTATAGACCGGTAATAGCGCGAGAGCGTGAGCTTGGTTCCACATTTATTTGCGACTAGTTCACCTAAAATTCAAGTCTAGCAATGACGTAACCTACGAATCATAACGATGAGATACGGTTCGTAGCGGTGATTCCCTATCCCTAGGCGCTTTATTCCATTGATATTTCTATAGATATACAAACGATTGTGACAGTTTTACCTCAAATTATTCTTGACCAGATGATAGCTAGGTGATTTGAAAAAGACACTGTCATTGTTCCTCCCTGAGTTCGATACCCGCTCGCCACTACGTCGTGCGCTTGCGGTAAGACTATGAGTCGCTTGTCCCAGTTGCGTGTGCATACCTGGGCGTCGACCAGAAGCACAAACGAACTGTACTACTATGGAGAAAGAGTTGCTTGCGGTGATGTTTGCGTTGGAGAAGTTCAGAAGCTACATATTGGGATCACTTATTCTCATCTTTATAGATCATTCTGCACTTAAATATCTTTTATCTAAAAAGGATGCGAAACCCAGACTTATACGATAGATTCTTCTTTTGCTGGAGTTCAACATTCAGATCAAGAATAAGAAAGGAGTGGAAAACAATGTCGTAGATCACCTTTCTAGATTGACGGTGGGAACAGAGTCACCTAATATTTCATTACGAGATTCCTTCCCAGATGAGCAGCTTTTCGACATCTCTACTCTACCATGGTATGCAGATATAGCTAATTATTTGGTGACAGGTAGAACACCCCCACATTGGTCTCCTCTTGATTTTAAACGTTTCAAACATGAGGTAAAATCTTTCTACTTCGATGACTCTTACCTTTTTAAATATTGTGGAGACCAAATTGTAAGGCGATGTGTACCCGACCATGAGTTTGATAGTGTTGCCATGATGGGATATGTGGGGGACATTTTTCAGCACATAAAACTGTTGCCAAAATTTTGCAAAGTGGTTTTTATTGGCCCACTATGTTTAAAGACGCAAATGCTTATTGTAAATCATGTGCGTTGTCAACAGTTGGGGGATAACAAAAAGAAATATGATGCCATTGAATCCCATGCTAGAAATAGAATTATTTGATTGTTGGGGTATTGATTTCATGGGGTCTTTCTCCCATCTTTTGGTTATATATCTGTATTGGTTGCCATTGATTACATTTCTAAATGGGTGGAAGTTATTCCTTGCAGGTCCAATGACGCTTCCATTGTGCTGAAATTTTTGAAAGAGAACATTTTTTCGCGCTTTGGAGTGCCAAAGGCCATTATCAGTGATGGAGGTTCCCACTTCTGCAACAAGCTCTTTGCAAATCTCATGAAGAAATTTGGGGTGACACATAAAGTTTCAACACCTTACCATCTCCAAGCAAATGGACAAGCGGAATTGGCGAATAAGGAGATAAAAAACATTCTTCAGAAAACAGTGAACCCAACGCACAAAGATTGAAGTCTTCGTTTGCCTGAAGCTTTATGGGCCTACAGGACAGCATACAAGACTATCTTAGGGATGCCACCTTTCCGTTTGGTTTATGGAAAAAATTGACATCTTCCTGTTGAATTAGAACATAAATCTTTTTGGGCAATTAAAACATTTAATTTTCTTAATGGCTCACCAAATGTTTCTCGTAAATTGCAGATCATTGAGCTTAATGAAATAAGACGAGAGGCATATGAAAATGTGAAGCTAGCAAAAGAAAAGATGAAAGCTGTGCACGACAAGATGATCTTGCGAAAAGAATTCAATATTGGAGACAAGGTACTATTATACAATTCCAGACTTCATTTATTTCCAGGAAAGTTGCACTCCAAATGGACGGGACCATACTTTGTCAAAGAAGTTTTTTCACATGGAGCGGTGGTTTTGGTGAATGAGAAAGATGGCCATGAATTCAAAGTCAACGGACAACGTCTAAAACATTTTCAAGAGCTTTGGGCCAGAGAGGATACCACTATTGATCTCACAGATCCACCTTCAGGTGGCAACTAATCAGGTGTGTTCTTTCCATGATTCCCTCTCCCTAACATTGAGGACAATGCTTATTTTAAGTTGGGGGGAGGATATAAACTTTTAGGATTTTTCTTTTTTTAGTTAGTTCCCTTTTTGCATTGATAAAAAACAAAACAAAAAAACAAAAAAATGAGTCAAGTTCTATCACCAATATTTATTTTACCTAGAGATGAACCTTATGTGATGAGAATTCTTGAAATCTATTCACCACTGTACACATGTGATTCATTTTCTTCCACCACTATTGTTAAATATTTCAGTCTTATTTGACATGTATGCTGGTACTCTTGGTGAATTTCTGTTGTTATATCTTAGGGGTGGGATAGATTGATAACTTAATGAATCTAGAAGTTATGAATTAGCAAATCGTATGCTTTCAATATAACACACCAAGGTTCATGCATCAATAGCTCACAAAATAACTGGAGCATTGCTTTCTATCTCTTATTCATTGCTATTTGCATGCTTTGTATGATTCTGGGTAGATGGATTACACTGTCTTTTGAAATGATTAGGATAACCCATTCTTGTGAAAGAATTAAGAAGAGGAAGCTATCTTGCTAAGTTATTTATGCACACACAAAAGAGAGAAACACAAAAGCAAGTAAAAAAGAGAAAAAAATAAAGAACAAAAAAAATTGAATAAGTGTGTCACTAAACGAATAACTTGGTTGGCTCGAGTAGTACGGTCCGAGGGGTCCTTTTTGACCTAATGCCATATTATCATCTGATTTGGGAGTCATTAAACGGAAACTCACGCATTTGATGGAGCGATCCAAGTTATAACCTTTTTCGCAAATGTTGCTTTGTGCGCGTTACGCGGAACTAATAAAAGAGAAAGAAAAGAGAGAATTGTAATGCCCTGCTAAGCTACTGCACAAGTACTAGAGGGGGGTGAATAGTACTTTAAAATAATTAAGAGGATAATTCCTAATTATCTTGCATACTCTACCAATAATGCGAAAATGCGGAAATGTAAATATTAGACAACAAAGAAAACAATCGTAAACAAGCAATTTAACGGGTTCGGATCCACCCAAGTCTCCCCGACTTGTTCCTGGTGATCCTATGTCCCAAACACCATGATCCCCTCCGGATACTTGAGTTAGAAACCCTAACTCAAGATTTGCACTATGAAATACTTGTGAAAAACCTTCACAAAGTCAAATCATACACAAAAGAAATTGTGACTCCCACAACCTGGGATCACAAACAAACTCTCACAACCGAGAGTGAATCACTTGCAATATCAAAGTAAATTGAAATAGAAATTCTTACCGACAAAATCCTATGCCTTGAGTAAACTTACGATTTAGGGCAAAACGGATTTTGGGGAAGATGAAGAGGCACCAAACCCTAGCTCCAAGTAGATGACCAGCAATGGAGTCCTAGGTGGATGTTGGTGACCTTGGATCAAGCACTTGGCTTGGAAGGCTCACAATCAATGAATTTCTCTTTTGAAATAAGAGTGAGGGAGAGATTCTTGAAAGGAAATGAATGAGATTTGAATGAGATTTAATGCTTCTCTTTTGATCTCTAAACTTCTCTTAATATCAGCCTTGAGTGCAATGAATGCAGCACATCAAGTATTTATAGGTTAGAGGAAATAGAGAGAGAAAAACGTTTCAATTTAAGCTCCAACGGCTCTATTCTGAACCAGACTAGTTGGTCAAAGAACAACCACTGACCGACTAGTTCATCAACTAGTCGGTCGGTCAATCAACATGAACCGACTAAGAGGTGAACAGTGAATAGGTCAAAGTTCAGACTTACAGAACTAGTCGGTCCAAGAAGACTTGCCAACCGACTAGTTTCACAACTAGTCGGTCGGTGAGTGAACTTAGACCGACTAAGAGATAAAACAAACTAGTCTGAATAAAAGTTGAATTAGTCGGTCCAAGAACAAATGTTGACCGACTAGTTCATCAACTAGTTGGTCGCCAAACGTGCTTTGACCGACTAACGATAAACAATAACTTGGCATGTACAGTAGAGGCTCAACTAGTCGGTCTAAGAAGGATCACTGACCGACTAGTTCACCAACTAGTCAGTCGGTGAGTCAACGTAGACCGACTAACTGTAAACAATAAAAAGCTATGAATTGAAGGAAGCAAACTAGTCGGTCCAAGAAGCTTTTTCGACCGACTAGATCACCATCTAGTCAGTTGGTTCTTCTTCTTGAACCAACTAACATGCACAAGAAGTCGCGAATCGAAGCGCGAAGCTTCGGGAAAGTTCGTATGGACTTCTACTAAGATCCTAGCTCTAAGATATGAGCGTTATGAAGATTAAAACGTAAGACCTACTCAAGGCTTAACATTCTACGACAATGAAGCTAGAAGACTATAAATAAACTTGACGAACCATCTTCAAAAGCTTCAATCGAATCTTCATGACTTCAATAAAGGTCCTTGAGCTTCAACGAAGCTTTAGGCTCACGATCACGCACTTTGAGAATTCTTGAGACGTCGCTTTGGATGTTCATATGAATTTGGCGACGATCTCCATAACTGCGCTCACAAAGTGTTATTTCACGATATATTTATGTTTGTTCATCATCCAAAACCAAATCCGGGGAGTCAATACTCAACAAGAATAAGTGTGCATAATTAGCAAGGCAAAAGAATTTCCAAAGCTTAATGAAAGCACAAGATATGGTGTGATTTCATATGAATGAAGATTGACGTGTGTATATCTTGATACCAATCTATTCTTTATGCTTGATTTGCATGGTATATCTACGCTCCAAGTTAGAATTTCTGATTGAAAGGTGTGAGCCATTGATTTTGTATATATTGCGCTATGAAGTAATGGATAGTGAAGTTAAGTCGATTTCATAACCATTTAAGAGATACTTGTTATTCATATTTAAACCCATGAGTACCATTATTTTATGAGCATGAAATCTTGACATTAGTGTGTGTGTAACGGTCGCTTTCCGACCTTATGGGTTTTCTACGTACACGTGCTTTATCGTGCACGTATTTTATTTGGCTTCGTCTAGGTTTCGGTATGTACGATGTGATATACCGTTGTGACCGTATGGAAGTGTAGAATTTTATGGTAATTATTGGGAACGTCATTTCATGGCTCGTTTTCTCACAAAATGACTTTGAATGGGAGGGGCGTTTTGGTCTTTTGGCCTTAAACCCAGTTCCCGATTTTACATTAATTTTTTTGTAGGTGTAGCACACGATCAGACACCGTAGCCCCGTGCGTCTCGTCTCCACGATCGTCCCGGTATTTTCGGATTAATTTTCCGACGCCCGTAGCCAGAGTTATCTCCTGATTAAACCTCAACCGTTGATTAGCCCAAACCAGTTCGAATTTCAAATTGATAGTCAAATCTGATTAAATCCCTAAAAATCATCATGCATATCTTTCCAAATCTGCTCCCTCTATTGTCCCCTAGACTTTCACCTCTTTCCACACCATCTAGCCCTATAGCTATTCCCTTTAAGCTACAACCATATATCTATTTAGCAATTAAATCACTTTTATAAACTAAAACCCTACTAATTAAACCCTACAGCCACGTACTACATAGGGCTAGAATTTTATCAGCCGCCACCTATCAAATTATCACCAGAGTTCATCTTCCTTCCTTACAACTCTCTCTCTCTCTCTCTCCCGTTCTCACCCTCTTCTACATCTAAAACCCTAACCCCCTCTCCCTTCAACCTCACGCCGGTGCTCCCCAATGCTGCCCGCCGCCGTCAGGGGCTTCCGCCGCCGCACAAGAGCCGCTGCCCCGCCGACGCTGCGAGACCCCTCCGTCGCTGCGACTGCAGTCCCGCCGACCGGCGATTCTCGCCTCGCGCGAACGAGCACCCACATCAGCCACCGGCTGCTCTTCCCTCCACCGTCGCCTCCTGACCGCCGGAGGGTTTCCGTCGACCCCCTTAGGCCGTACCCAAGCCCCAGATCGCTGGAAGGAAGTCTAGGCCACCGGAAAAATTTTCTAGGCCGCCGGGAACGCCGCACCAGCCTCCAGGCAAGCCGCCAGCGACGCTCGACGTCTCTGCACCCCCCGTGCGACGTTAACCATCGCAGTTTACCCCTTTGGTTCGCTGTTCTGGCCCTCTCGGCCGTTACTTCACGTTGCTCGCTGATCCGCGGCCACTCGACACCGCTAACCCTCTTACGGACCACCACCGAGCTCGCTCACCTAGTCGCCCTACACGTAAGTTAATGCTTTTGGTGTATTTTCGAACTCAGTAGTAGGTTATAGGGGTATAAACAAACTGTGCATTGTTAGCTGAACGATAGTTGAATTGTTAAAGGAATTTTATAGTATATTGGTACCTCATGCTAGTTAAAATAGTTTCATATGTTCATATGGGCGTTATATTTCGTAGTAATAATACTATGTTGGTTTAGGTTAATGTGCAGTACATTAGCTTCAGATGTTAATTCTGTTAATACGAAAATTTATATATATAATAGGGTATAAAGTGCCTTATGTATATATATACATAAATTCCATAATGATTTTAGTAGTGACAGTAGTTTGTCATCCGGGCTAACCCTACTGCATAACATCATGCACCTATGACGCAGATAAATCCGCGCCACTGCAGTCGAGTAACTAGAGCCGCAACGTGGTCCGTAGCTGTTCCCAGAATCGACGTCAGATTTACGCGTGACCATCGCAGCAGGTTGGTAATCCTTACTCGTAGTAACCCACACGTTACGACATCGAAAACCTAACTAAAATCTGTCAACTTAATCACTAAGTTTATCTTACGCTCCTTTAAAATGTTCTAAAACCGTAGATCAACGACCGGACTGGTTAAACTGTGCATATAGGATAGAATCGTCGAATAGGCTGATCGGACAACTTGACATGTGACTGTTAGGGTAGCCCCGTTTAACTTTGAAACTTACCCTAATAGGATTAAATATGAGCGTGACCTGACACCGTCGCCGTGACCCTATTTCAGACGGACTACCGCAGACGTGACGCTTGGCCGGGACGCTCCGGACGGACGACACACTCGCCATCGCAGGCAAGTGTACTCACTTGTACCTTCGGTCATGTTTAGGCCTTAAACTTGTAGAATTGTTAAAATGTGAACAAAGAGAACCGGACGTGAAATGATAGCGTCCGGGACGTCCATTGACAGCTTAGACTTGACGACGAAGTCTAAGCTCAACAACAACTTTTGACATCTTAGGGTTATCTTGTGTGTGCATGCGTGTGGACCCCCTAGAAGAACCATTCATGTCTTACCATGTCGTGTCTTGTTTTGCACAGCCTGCAGGTAATAGGGTACTCACCGAGTGATCCCTTGTACTGATACACAGCTTGCGGGCAATAGGGCACTCACCAAGCTAGAGTGAGTGATCCCTTGTACGGACTTGTCTTGTGCACTTGGGTTGGGGTAGGGTTGAGCATGCGCACGGGGAGATGGTCTGATCCCCCTCGAACTGTAAGGCGTGAACCCTTCGAGTCACACGTGTCTTTTCTTGTTCCCGTGCACAAGGTTGAGTGTTCCCTCGGTTGAGAAGGTGCTGGCCACCTTCTAACCGAAAGGCGTGAACCTTAGTGACACACTTCTTGTCTTGTCTTGTTCCTGTGGACAAGGTTGAGCGTTCCCTCGGTTGAGAAGGTGCTGGCCGCCTTCTAACCGAAAGGCCTGAACCTTAGTGACACATGTCTTGTCCTTCCTGTCTTGTCTTGTCTTGTCACGTCTTGCCTGGACACGTTTAGGTTAGTCCCGTAGTCTGTAGCACACGTTACGACTACTACTTGACGCGCTTTACTTTCCTGCTCCATTTACTTTCTTTTGTTACTATATTATAACCCCAGCATGCTAATCAACCAGTAAATCATTGCTTAAAGTTCCAGTACACTTGCAGTAGAGTCTAACCCTCTTTTGTAGACTTTACCTGACATACAGTTCCTTTCTTTTGGGTGATGTACGTCAGGTGTTGAGCCGGAGTACGTTGACGAGGCGGACCTGCCAGAGTACGTAGAGCCGGAGGACGCAGACCCAGAGTACGTGCCCGAGGAGGACCAGAGCTAGAGATCATCACGTTGCTGATCCAGAGGTTTCACTACAGTTTAGTCAGGTGCGTGGCACCGTTTATTTTCTGTCTAGGTTGGGTGCTTGCACCAGTAGTTTACTTTCAGCTGTTGTAGCCGAGTCAGACTTTTGTTAGACTCTCAGTACTTCTGGATTGTTATTTTTGGAATAAAATGAATGTTTCCCTTTTCAGTACTTTTGTTGTTTCGTTCTAACCTGCAGGGACCTGTTCCTTCGTCTTGGTCAGACGCTTATTGGGTCTGAGCCTCACGGCTCTGGCCTAAGCAGGCCTTAGTCACGCTTCGCCTCCGTAGCTTTGGAAAGCGGGGCGTGACAGGTTTTAGTGGTGGCCCATACATGTCCTTTTCTGCAAAAAAGTTTGGAATGATAGAAGTATTAACATTCTTTTTATTATTATTATCCAGTAAGGTGTGCGAGTCTAAGTTGTGTTTTTCATGTCGTTAGGATGGTAGGAGGACGTGAAGCTCGAGATGGACCTTCAGCTGACGGGACCGTCGATGGCCGAGGTGACGATCTTCGCCAATTACTGGGCGTTATGAGGGAGATGTTAGACGTTCAATATAGGTTGGTTGATCAGGCGCATCAGATTGCTCGTGCTGCCCAGGCTCCTCCGACTGTACCACCACCACCACTACGAGGGAACCGAATAGTGGAGCAGTTCAGGCCAACAGCTAGGCCTGCAGTGAGACCAGTTCAGACAGTGCCTTTCAAGAGGTCTGGAGCACTTGCGTAGAGTCAGAGCAAGGGACCGTGTCATTAATGTGGCAAGCCATGACATCGGCAGAACACTTGCAGGAAGAAGCTGGGATTGTGTCTGAAATGTGGAGATGCCACGCACATGGTTAGAGATTGCCCGAGGCATCGTCGTGTGGAAGGCGAAGTGCCAGTTCCAGTGCAGCATAGAGCACCTGCCCCAGTTCAGAGAGGATCTGCTATCCGTGGACCACCCTTGGCCCCACAGAAGCAGATGTTTCGACAGGCAATGCAACTCCGGAGGCCGACGTACACCATGACAATCGGCGAGGCTGAAGACTTGGATGGTGTTATAGCAGGTATATTCTTTTGAGATCTGGTCTTTTCTTTTACAGTTAGATTGTTTCGCTTGTATATATGTGTTGTCCTTGCTAGTTGTTGGGTAGTGGGTTGGCTGTAGTTCTTTATACCTTAGGCAACATTCTAGTGTCGTCTCACCTGGCCTTGGCCTTATTCGACTCCGGTGCATCCATGTGCATCTTATCCCGGAGGTTGTAACATGACACTTTATATCCCACCCCTACACTTCCAAAGTGTTGGGATATCGTCACAGGGAACAGAGTGGTGACAGTGAATCTGGGTTGTCGATCGATCCCTTTGGTGGTCAGCAGACATGAACTATTAGATTTCATTGTCTATGATCTACCGCTTTTTCGATGTCGTTCTTGGCATCAAATTGCTGGGAGACTTCCACGCTCTGTTTGAATGCCACAGTGAGAAGGTGGTATTCAGGATTCCGGGCCATCTTAAGTTCGAGTTCTCAAGGAATGCAGAGCCGATGATGAAGCTAACGAGGAAGGATGTGGAGTTTCATTGGTCAGAAGATTGTGAGGAGGCCTTCGGTATCTTGAAGACGACGTTGACTTTTAGCACCGGTTTTGGCAGTATCGGATAGGAGCGGAGGTTTTGAAGTATATTGTGATGCATCAAGGAAGGGCCTAGGATGCATCTTGCATCAGCATGGCCACGTGGTCGCATACGTTTCTCGTCAGTTGCAGACTCAAGAGAAGGATTACCCGATGCACGATCTAGAGTTGGCAACGGTGATATTTGCACAGAAGATCTGGAGGCACTTCTTGCTAAGTGAGAGCGTGAAGATTTCACTGATCACAAAAGCTTGAAGTACATCTTTACGCAGAAGGAGCTCAACATGCGTCAGAGATGGTGGTTGGAGCTTATGGCAGACTATGAGATAGATCTGCAGTATCACCGACTGGAGAATACAGCAGGAGCTGAGGGAAATGGATTTAGAGGTCGTCCTACCTGGTGTGGTTCTTTCATTCATGAATTTGCAGATTCATTCTGTGATCGTGGATCGGATCAAGGCAGCACATGCAGGAGATTCGAAGCTGCAGAGGATCAGGAGGTAGGTTGAAGCTGGACTACGGACGGAGTTCGTGATTCGTGAGGATGGTTCGCTGCGGTACGGCAGTAGGCTCTGCGTACCTGCAGGTGATGTTCGAGAGGAGCTATTGAACGAGGCTCATAGCTCGCCATGAGGTAGACCGTGTACGTGCAGGAGATTGTACGCTTACATGGAGTCCCCGTGAGCATCGTGTATGACAGAGACTCGAGGTTCACATCTCAGTTTTGGAGAAGTTTGCAGGAGAATTTGGGTACGAGCCTGAATTTCAGCACGGCGTACCACCCGCAGACCGATGGCTAGTCCGAGAGGACTATTCAGGTTCTGGAGGATACGCTGCGAGCTTGTACGCTAGTTCTGAAGGGTTTGTGGGAGGACCACATTCACTTGGTGGAGTTTTCGTATAACAACAGCTACCAGGCGAGCATTGGCATGGCGCCGTTTGCTGCCTTATATGGAAGAATGTCGATCGCCACTGAGCTGGGATGACATCGAAGATCGGGAGCTGTTGGGCCCAGAGATGATAGTGGAAGCCGTAGATGTCGTGAGAGACATCAAGGAGAAGCTCAGAGTTGCGCAGGATCGTTACAAGTTTTGGACAGACACCAAGAGACAACCTTTGGAGTTTCAGCCTGGAGATCATGTCTTTCTGAAGAATTCTCTGAACAGCGGAGTCATTCGTTTCGGGAATAAGGAAAAGCTGAGTCCGAGGTTCATTGGACCGTTTGAGGTGCTGAAGCGTGTGGGAGCAGTGACTTATCTCCTTGCTCTTCCACCATCTTTGGAGGGAGTTCACGACGTTTTCCACGTATCTCAGTTATGTCGATACGTCAGTGACCCATCGCACACTGTGGATCTTTCAGAGATCACGGTTCGACCGGATCTGACTTATGAGCAGCAGCCAGTGCAGATTTTGGACTGTCGACAAGAGCAGTTGAGGAACAAGGTAGTCGACCTGGTGAGAGTGATGTGGCGTCACGAATCACCTGGAGAGTCCACTTGGGAGAGCGAGGAGGAGATAAGAGAGCGTTTCCCATTTTTTTTGGTTGCCGATTAGTGTTGTTGATTTCGAGGACGGAATCTTTATTTTAGTGGGGTAGAATGTAACGGTCGCTTTCCGACCTTATGGGTTTTCTACGTGCACGTGCTTTATCATGCACGTATTTTATTTGGCTTCGTCTAGGTTTCGGTATGTACGATGCGATATGCCGTTGTGACCGTATGGAAGTGTAGAATTTTATGGTAATTATTGGGAACCTCATTTCACGGCTCATTTTCTCGTAAAACGACTTTGAATGGGAGGGGTGTTTTGGTCTTTTGGCCTTAAAACCCAGTTCCCGATTTTACATTAATTTTTTTGTATGTGTAGCACGCGATCAGACACCGTAGCCTCGTGCGTCTCATCTCCACGATCGTCCCGGTATTTTCGGATTAATTTTCCGACGCCCGTAGCCAGAGTTATCTCCTGATTAAACCTCAACCGTTGATTAGCCCAAACCAGTTCGAATTTCAAATTGATAGTCAAATCTTATTAAATCCCTAAAAATCATCATGCGTATCTTTCCAAATCTGCTCCCTCTATTGTCCCCTAGACTTTCACCTCTTTCCACACCCTCTAGCCCTATAGCTATTCCCTTTAAGCTAAAACCCTATATCTATTTAGCAATTTAATCACTTTTATAAACTAACACCCTACCAATTAAACCCTACATGTAATGCCCTACGAACCTACTGCACAAGTACTAGAGGGGGGGTGAATAGTACTTTAAAATAATTAAGAAAATAATTCCTAACTATCTTGCAAACTCAACCAACAATGCGGAAATGCGGAAATGTAAATGTATGACAACAAGCAAATACAATTGCAAACAAACAATTTAACGGGTTCGGATCCACCCAAGTCTCCCCGACTTGTTCCCGGTGATCCTACGTCCAAAACACCCGGATCCCCTCCGGATACTTGAGTTAGAATCCTCTAACTCAAATTTGCACTATGAAATACTTGTAGAAAACCTCTACCAAGTCAAATCATACACAAATGAAATTGTGACTCCCACAACCCGGGATCACAAACAAACTCTCACAACCGAGAGTAAAACACTTACAATATGAAAGTAAATGAAATTCGAAATTCTTACTGACAAAACCCTATGCCTTGAGTATACTTACGAATTAGGGCAAAACGGATTTTGGGGAAGATGAAAGGGCACCAAACCCTAGCTCCAAGTAGATGACCAGCAATGGAGTCCTCGGTGGATGTTGGTGACCTAGAATCAAGCACTTGGCTTGGAAGGCTCACAATCAATGAATCTCTCTTTTGAAATAAGAGTGAGGGAGAGATTCAAGTGAGAAATGAAAGAGCTTTGAATGAAGATTTAATGCTTCTCTTTTGATCTCTAAAGTTCACTTAATATCAGCCTTTAGTGCAATGAATGCAGCACTCCAAGTATATATAGGATAGAGGAAAGAGAGAGAGAAAAATGTTTCAATTAAAGTTCCAACGGCTCTATTCTGAACCAGACTAGTCGGTCAAAGAAGGATCACTGACCGACTAGTTCATCAACTAGTCGGTCGGTGAAACAACATGAACCAACTAAGTGGTAAACAATGAATAGATGAAGTTCAGGGAATGAATAACTAGTCGGTCCAAGAAGACTTGACAACCGACTAGTTTCACAACTAGTCGGTCGGTGAGTCAACGTTGACCGACTAATAGAAGAAATCAAAGCAGCTGAATTCAAATACAGCTAGTCGTTTTAAGAACAACTTCTGACCGACTAGTTTCTCAACTAGTCGGTCGGTCATTGAGCTTTGACCGACTAACTGTAAACAGTAACTCAGGCTCAAAAATAGAAGTTCAACTAGTCGGTCCAAGAAGGATTCCTAACCGACTAGTTTCACAACTAGTTGGTCGGTGAACCTTCTTTGACCGACTAACTGTAAACAGTAACTGAGCTAGAATTGAAAATGCATTCTAGTCGGTCCAAGAAGCTTTACCGATCGACTAGATGTCACGCCCCGCTTCCCAAAAATATGGAGGCGAAGCGTGAGAAGGTCCGCTCAGACTTGAAGCTACAAAGCTGCAAGTCCGATAAGCGTCAATCAAATTTAAAACTGCAGGTCCTTGCAACGCGAATGAAACAAAGATAATAATATTGAAATGAGACAAAAGAATAATATCAGAATATCCATAAATATAAATTCCAACATCGCAGAAAAGCCACCAGGCAGAAATAAAAGAGAGTCTAAAGGCCCAAACATGGCCAACAAAAGTACAAAGTACAAAACAACGGTGCTACGCACCAACAACTAACAAAAGGCCTAAAACAAAATAAAGCTCAACAAAGACTCAAAGAATGGTCACCGGTGTCCACCAAAATCCTCCTGGGCAATCATGGACTCAGACTCAGCGTCAGCAAATCATCACGTACTCAGCAACGGTCTCTGGATCAGGGTCTAACATGTGACACCCAAAAGAGCAAGGGGCACATGTCAGCAAGTCTACAAGAGACTTGTGCAAGGAAACTGAAAGTGGGCAAAAGTAAAGCAACCTAGCAGTTCTAGCATGAATGCGATGACATGGCAGTTAAAGTATGAGTGCAACAGGTAAAGTAAGGTAAAGTACGAGCATGTCATTTAAACATGGCATGGATGACAAGTATTACATGAGTCATTCACAAGACAAGTACAAGACAAGAAAAGTAAGCACCTCGTGTACAGAGATTCCGTCTTTTGGCTAGAGGGCGGATCAGGCCACTCCTAAGCTCAAGTAACCGTTTATCCCTACCCCTCCACGTGTATCGGGCATTGGTTTCTAGCCAACACATGAGGCCCGCTTCTGGACCACGAGCCAGGAAGTGTTTTAAACAAGTATGGCGTAGGGGTGCACCTAGCCGGTCCAGGGAACCCGGGCATTGGCTTTTGACCAACACATGAGGCCCGTTTCCCCCGGAAGTAGTATTCAAGGAGTACAAGTATTTTGTAGCGTGTGCTACGATGCAACAATCAATTTGAATGGCATGGAAGATGCTATGCATGGCAGTTAAAAGTGCGTACAGGTAAGGAAAGTAAACGTGACAGTTTAGTATGCATGAACAACAAGTTTAAAGAGTTGGATCTAGCTTCGTTGTCAAGCTAGATCAATTAGGTGACGGATCTAGTTTCGTTGTCAAACTAGATCAAGTAGGCGTCTAGCCAGCTATCATTTCACTGACTAGTCTCTTTTACGCTAGGAACAAGGAAGTGGCCTAAAAACATGGCCCTACACAAGAGTTGGCAAGTTTCACTTGCCTGCAAGCACGACGTCTGAGCACACCGTCCAATGAGAGTCCAAAATCACAATTATCCTACGTGCACAAGTCCACCGGCCTAAAGTCCATATTATTAATCTTGATTAGTGAATTTAAAACATTTAAAATACTTTAAAAATACTGATTTTAGTATTGATTAGCATGCAATTGGGTTGGGGGTCCTAGGGGTGCAAAACGTTACCTCAACACGACGCGAAAGCTACACCGGCGTCGGGTAGCGACGCCGGGGGTTGGAATAAAAGGTCGCGCTCCAAGTCCAGATTCTAATTAGATTCCTCGCTGGAAATTTCAGAGCAATCAACCTGGGCGACGATTCCAGATTCCAAAGCTCGCACGTGCGACGACGGGCTACGACGTGCGATGACGTCGTACGCGGCAAGTCGTCGAAGAGAACGCACCAAGGTGGGGCCCACAGTAGTCCTAGGGGCCTTTGGGGGACCCACAATACCTCTGGAGAACTTGGGGGGCCCACGGTGGCAAGCGGTGTGACGGATGCGGGGTTGCGACGAGTGGCTCTCGGTCGTACAGCCTCGGTGCGGGGACTTGGCTCGGTCAGACACTAGGAACGGCGCTGTGCGACGATTGGGGGCGTGCAGCAGCGCGGGTGCGGGGAGATCTCTCGGTCAGGTCGATGGGGGGAGTCGGTCAGGCGCTTGGAGAGCGGGGCTGCAACGTTGCAACGTTGCGATCGTCGGTCGCTGCGGGCGTGGCCTTCGGTCGGGCACGGAGCGGAGCGGGGGAACGAAGCGGGCACGGTGCGGAGCGCTGTGCGGAGCGGGGCGACAAGGCGGATGCGGCCAAGCGGTCGGTCAGGTCGATGTAACAGAGCGGGCGGCTGCTGCAGCGTGCGGAGCGGCTAGGATACGGGCGGGGGCTTCGGTCGGAGCGGGGGAACGGGGCCGTTTTCCTCAGTCGTGCGGCAGCTGAACGTCGCAACGTTGCGACGATTCGTCGCAATGTCCAATTTCAAGTTTGGAAGAGGCTAGGGCTAATTTCTTGCGAAAATAGGTCTTGCTAGGGGTTGCTTATATAGTATAGATGGGTTGACTTGGTCTAGGGCTAAATCTAATAGGATTAGAAGTTTAAAAAGATTTAAAATTTGAAATTCAATTTCTCCAACTCACCCAAGGGTTTGACCTGGTCCAAATGAGCTGGAAATTTGCTCAAAAATTCTTTAAAACGTTTAAAACTCAAATAAATTTTATTTGGCCGAAAATAATTTATAAATTAATTATTAAAAATAATATAAAACTTGTTAAAAATATAAAAGTGGTCAAATAAGCTCCAAAAATTATAAAATAAATATCGTGGTGATCGTGACGACGAATGTGAGCTAACTAAGAAGACGGATCTCAAATTCGACGTCGAACGACGAAACTAAAAATAGAAACGTCTCCCGTCAAAAGTGAAAATCGTCACGTCTCATCGAGTAAGTTTAAATTGTGGAAAAACGACTCGAGAAGTGTCGTTCCAAGATAGTGCCACTATTTAATACTCTCAGAGACATTCACAACGGCATATCACACGAAAGTGTTCTCCAACAAACAAAGTCTAAAACAAACACGTGCACGGCCAAAAGCACGTGCACGAACAACGTACGACGAAAAGTGGTCGTTACATCCTCCCCACCTTAGAATAAAGTCCGTCCTCGGACTTTCTAATATAGCTAGTCGCTCTAGTAACTACCCCAATCAAGTCATATAATAATTCAACCGGTATAGTCATTACAAGAGCTTATATATGCACTAAGTAGTCGAACATTAATACAACCAAACACGTATATATATACATTCGCATACGTCATATACTTATACCTATTATAGTCAGTCAATTTCATACACGTATTTCAATCATATATATATAAACATACATCCCTTGTATAACTACTACTCACAAAACAATAGTTCAGATACTCACATAAGAATAGTCTTTCACTTAGCAAATACAATCATTGTTCTACGTATAGATAGCTACCTATGCACAAACATCAAGGGTATACTATTCATCCAACACCAAACACATCAACACATGTAGTCACACCATACCATTTTTAATCAAGTTTTACTATATATATATATATATTCACTTATAGTTTCACAAAATATATATAGTCATTCAATGCATTCAAATATTTCACCATACATTCACATTACGTACGGTCCTATAACTGTATTTACGACACGCCACATACATCATAGTCATCAATACCTATAACTAAGCACATACTTACCCGTGCATGGTGCACACCCATACACGCTAACATTTCATTTACATACACCAATCATACCATTATATAACTAGCACACATACACACCTAGTTTTAGCTAGTACACATACGTTCACACGAGCAAGTCCTTAGTAATTAGCTATACCACAAGACCAACACCTGTAACTATATACTGGTGTAGCGACCCACAATCATGTGCGTAACACAACCAGGCACAAACACTCCTATCACTATACATACATCAAACATCGCTATATTCAAACTTCAGACATACATTCAATGTACTTAGAGTATACCCACTCAAGCTTGAGTGAGACTCAATACATATATCAGAATATTCTATATACGTAACACGACATTTATACCTATACTGATACCACTCTCATATATATACATCTACCAATACAACCATATACATTCCATAAATCAATCACACTTAATATTTAGTCAGGCAATACTCACATAGTTAAATCAATTTATATACCATACTAATAACATTACAGACATCAGCACCCACATATTTATAATACCCTCCCTAGTACAAACATTCACCGTATAGTCACACATAAGTAACGTACATATTCATACCATAGCCTACTACCTATAATTAGTATACTAACACATCCACACGTACATAATTAAGATGTGCAATAGTCGTGTATACCTCACGGTATGCACGCATGCAACATCCCGTAAAAGCAAGCAATACCAATCAAAATTATAATTCTACTATCATATGCATATCACCTATATACTCAGGCAACAAAACATAACTACTTACATCTAAACACTATATATATCTACTTACGAGCACATACTCACACGTACTAATATATAGGTCACTCAATAGGCCTTCTTACTTATCTATACATCCACCTATTATCATCACACCTAGCATATACATAGCTTTACCAATCATTTTATTTCAACCATTATAAGTATTTCTAATTACATACACTCCATTAGATATTTCAACAATGATCCATATATACACAGACGCCCCTAGAGTGGTATAGCTATCCTCACACATACCTATAAATATTAACACACGACCAACTTCATAACATCACGAATAACTCCGAGTATGGATATATCACACAATAGGCAAACATTAATATACTATAGGGGAGTACACTCATTCAAGCTCACATACTCAACTTAGGTACATGCACCATGACAACATCACAAGGGTCCAAGAGCCTACTCACAAATTAGGGGTGACACAGACATTGAAGGACCCTAAGGCCTAAGCAATAAAGAGAGATCGAGAGCGTGACGAGGGAAGGATCGATAAGCACGAGTTCAGATAGGACGAATACAAGGAGACAGCTTGGTTAGACGAAACATTGACTCAATGGTGATGTTTAGGTTGAGGGAAAAAGGGGGATGTAGTGATACATATATAGGATATAGAAAAGAAGATAGGGTACGTAGCACAAGCTAAAAATACGTGGGTTTTGAAAACTGTTGTACTTCAAAAATTGAAATCCTCGTCTGGAAAGAGATATTTGGAGATCGATAAAACGTGTTGTTTCAAAATAAGTTTGAGTCGAATATTCATAATAAGAGAAAATGGTCTATTGGTTTTAAAAAATCATTAAAAAGGAAGTAAAATCATTTACACGAATATTGAAGACGTGGTTTAGAAAATTCATACGTCAGTAATTTAATATAATTTTGTCAAAAAGTTTTGGAAAGTCGAAGAATGAAATCAAGTAACGGAAAAATTTAAACTCAGGTTAAATGCTTTCAAAACTCTTTGGGCTATGGAAAATTGAAAATAATCAATTTTGAAACTACTTTTTAGAGAACCAGGGTTTGCCAGAAATGAGAAACTGATTTACATAAGGTTCTTAATATACGAGCACAACAAATCTAGTACGGATATAAAAATAATTGAAAGTAGGTATGGCGCACGGAAAAATAATAATAATGACTTAGTATAAGAATTTTCAAGGTCGAATCGCAAATCCTTAAAATCAAATCAGGGAGGGTCTAAAGCAGGAAGTGGTTATGAAAATAGTAATTTTGCAAAAATCTGAAGTAGCGAAAACGACGAACAAAAAAAAACCAACTTGCTGAAAGCTGAGACTACATGTGCCTTGAAAGTATATGAATGGCATAAATCAGGAGGGAAAATTACAAGTTGAATAAAAGTACGATTCCGAATAAAATTAATATATGAAGGGACGACGCATTTGCATAAGTACGAAAAACATAGGCTGGGAAAATACTATAAGCTAGTATTTCAAAAATTCCGACAAACGTTTTTAAAAATTAAATCAATGAAGGAGTATGAAGTATAAGTATATTAAAATTTTGAACAAAGTTAAACTTAGTGGAAGAGGAGATTCAAAAAAATACTTTCAGAAGGTTCAAGTTTTGCAGTGGAGATGTTTGAAAATTGACGACGATCGTCATGAGGCGATCTCGTGAATCGAGGCAAGGAAATTGGTCGGATGATCAAATCATACATACGCCTAGGATATGGATCAGGAAAGTCTACGGAACTCCTACGGTCGACCAACTAAAGATTTGGAACTAGGCACTAAGACCTTCTAAGGAGCTAGACGGAAACGAAATGCGTTCAGCTTGGTCCGCAATCGTTGAACCCAAGCGAACGACAAAAGGAAATTTTAGAGGTCTAATATGGTCAGGGTTAGGCAATAACCACTAAGGTAACTCCTACGACGATTAAATCAATTGCTAGAAGGGGGTCTAACTACAATCAGGGCCTCTAACTAGCAAGCACAGACGTCTAACTAAGCCTTCTTATCACCTAGTGTCATAAGAAAACGACTAGACTCGGGGCTTATTACTCGGATGTTGCAATTTATTTAATGGACATTCCGTTATTATCGTTGTTCCGTTAATTCGCAATTGCAAGACCGACCTGCATGGGCCACCAACAAAACCTGTCACGCCCCGCTTCCCAAAAATATGGAGGCGAAGCGTGAGAAGGTCCGCTCAGACTTGAAGCTACAAAGCTGCAAGTCCGATAAGCGTCAATCAAATTTAAAACTGCAGGTCCTTGCAACGCGAATGAAACAAAGATAATAATATTGAAATGAGACAAAAGAATAATATCAGAATATCCA
This sequence comes from Scilla litardierei, assembly GCA_030789695.1. NCBI lineage: Eukaryota > Viridiplantae > Streptophyta > Magnoliopsida > Asparagales > Asparagaceae > Scilla > Scilla litardierei. The sequence continues at coordinate 25,415,266 of CM061139.1, forward strand.
TAAATATAAATTCCAACATCGCAGAAAAGCCACCAGGCAGAAATAAAAGAGAGTCTAAAGGCCCAAACATGGCCAACAAAAGTACAAAGTACAAAACAACGGTGCTACGCACCAACAACTAACAAAAGGCCTAAAACAAAATAAAGCTCAACAAAGACTCAAAGAATGGTCACCGGTGTCCACCAAAATCCTCCTGGGCAATCATGGACTCAGACTCAGCGTCAGCAAATCATCACGTACTCAGCAACGGTCTCTGGATCAGGGTCTAACATGTGACACCCAAAAGAGCAAGGGGCACATGCCAGCAAGTCTACAAGAGACTTGTGCAAGGAAACTGAAAGTGGGCAAAAGTAAAGCAACCTAGCAGTTCTAGCATGAATGCGATGACATGGCAGTTAAAGTATGAGTGCAACAGGTAAAGTAAGGTAAAGTACGAGCATGTCATTTAAACATGGCATGGATGACAAGTATTACATGAGTCATTCACAAGACAAGTACAAGACAAGAAAAGTAAGCACCTCGTGTACAGAGATTCCGTCTTTTGGCTAGAGGGCGGATCATGCCACTCCTAAGCTCAAGTAACAGTTTATCCCTACCCCTCCACGTGTATCGGGCATTGGTTTCTAGCCAACACATGAGGCCCGCTTCTGGACCACGAGCCAGGAAGTGTTTTAAACAAGTATGGCGTAGGGGTGCACTTAGCCGGTCCAGGGAACCCGGGCATTGGCTTTTGACCAACACATGAGGCCCGTTTCCCCCGGAAGTAGTATTCAAGGAGTACAAGTATTTTGTAGCGTGTGCTACGATGCAACAATCAATTTGAATGGCATGGAAGATGCAATGCATGGCAGTTAAAAGTGCGTACAGGTAAGGAAAGTAAACGTGACAGTTTAGTATGCATGAACAACAAGTTTAAAGAGTTGGATCTAGCTTCGTTGTCAAGCTAGATCAATTAGGTGACGGATCTAGTTTCGTTGTCAAACTAGATCAAGTAGGCGTCTAGCCAGCTATCATTTCACTGACTAGTCTCTTTTACGCTAGGAACAAGGAAGTGGCCTAAAAACATGGCCCTACACAAGAGTTGGCAAGTTTCACTTGCCTGCAAGCACGACGTCTGAGCACACCGTCCAATGAGAGTCCAAAATCACAATTATCCTACGTGCACAAGTCCACCGGCCTAAAGTCCATATTATTAATCTTGATTAGTGAATTTAAAACATTTAAAATACTTTAAAAATACTGATTTTAGTATTGATTAGCATGCAATTGGGTTGGGGGTCCTAGGGGTGCAAAACGTTACCTCAACACGACGCGAAAGCTACACCAGCGTCGGGTAGCGACGCCGGGGGTTGGAATAAAAGATCGCGCTCCAAGTCCAGATTCCAATTAGATTCCTCGCTGGAAATTTCAGAGCAATCAACCCGGGCGACGATTCCAGATTCCAAAGCTCGCACGTGCGACGACGGGCTACGACGTGCGACGACGTCGTACGCGGCAAGTCGTCGAAGAGAACGCACCAAGGTGGGGCCCACAGTAGTCCTAGGGGCCTTTGGGGGACCCACAATACATCTGGAGAACTTGGGGGGCCCACGGTGGCAAGCGGTGCGACGGATGCGGGGTTGCGACGAGTGGCTCTCGGTCGTACAGCCTCGGTGCGGGGACTTGGCTCGGTCAGACACTAGGAACGGCGCTGTGCGACGATTGGGGGCGTGCAGCAGCGCGGGTGCGGGGAGATCTCTCGGTCAGGTTGATGGGGGGAGTCGGTCAGGTGCTTGGAGAGCGGGGCTGCAACGTTGCAACGTTGCAACGTTGCGATCGTCGGTCGCTGCGGGCGTGGCCTTCGGTCGGGCACGGAGCGGAGCGGGGGAACGAAGCGGGCACGGTGCGGAGCGCTGTGCGGAGCGGGGCGACAAGGCGGATGCGGCCAAGCGGTCGGTCAGGTCGATGGAACAGAGCGGGCGGCTGCTGCAGCGTGCGGAGCGGCTAGGATGCGGGCGGGGGCTTCGGTCGGAGCGGGCGAACGGGGCCGTTTTCCTCGGTCGTGCGGCAGCTGAACGTCGCAACGTTGCGACGATTCGTCGCAACGTCCAATTTCAAGTTTGGAAGAGGCTAGGGCTAATTTCTTGCGAAAATAGGTCTTGCTAGGGGTTGCTTATATAGTATAGATGGGTTGACTTGGTCTAGGGCTAAATCTAATAGGATTAGAAGTTTAAAAAGATTTAAAATTTGAAATTCAATTTCTCCAACTCACCCAAGGGTTTGACCTGGTCCAAATGAGCTGGAAATTTGCTCAAAAATTCTTTAAAACGTTTAAAACTCAAATAAATTTTATTTGGCCGAAAATAATTTATAAATTAATTATTAAAAATAATATAAAACTTGTTAAAAATATAAAAGTGGTCAAATAAGCTCCAAAAATTATAAAATAAATATCGTGGTGATCGTGATGACGAATGTGAGCTAACTAAGAAGACGGATCTCAAATTCGACGTCGGACGACGAAACTAAAAATAGAAACGTCTCCCGTCAAAAGTGAAAATCGTCACGTCTCATCGAGTAAGTTTAAATTGTGGAAAAACGACTCGAGAAGTGTCATTCCAAGATAGTGCCACTATTTAATACTCTCAGAGACGTTCACAATGGCATATCACACGAAAGTGTTCTCCTACAAACAAAGTCTAAAACAAACACGTGCACGGCCAAAAGCACGTGCACGAACAACGTACGACGAAAAGTGGTCGTTACACTAGATCACCATCTAGTCGGTTGGTTCTTCTTCTTGAACCAACTAACATGCACAAGAAGTCGCGAATCGAAGCGCGAAGCTTTGGGAAAGTTTGTATGGACTTCTACTAAGATCCTAGCTCTAAGATATGAGCATTATGAAGATTAAAACGTAAGACCTACTCAAGGCTTAACATTCTACGAAAATGAAGCTAGAAGACATTAAATAAACTATGACGAACCGTCTTCAAAAGCTTCAATCGAATCTTCATGACTTCAATAATGGTCCTTAAGCTTCAACGAAGCTTTAGGCATACGATCACGCGCTTTGAGAAGTCTTGAGACGTCGCTTTGAATGTTCATATAAATTTGGCGACGATCTCCATAACTGCGCTCACAACGAGTTAGTTCACGATATATTTATGTTTGTTCATCATCCAAAACCAAATCCGGGGAGTCAATACTCAACATTCTCCTCCTTTTTGGTGATGACAAACCAACATAAATAATAATCAAAAATAATGATTCAAATGTAATTTACTTACTCCCCTTGCATTGATGACACGTTAGTTCCAAAAATATATATTAATCATACGCATCAAGCAGACGAGTAAAGTATAAAATGTGAATCGATTATTGAAATATCGGATTTGAAATCCATTTTTATATATTAACTCCCCCTGAATCTAACATATCAAATTAGATTCTTGGAAAAATGCTTTAAATTATCATTTAGCTCATCGTCATTATTATATCTCTCCCCCTTTGGCATAAGCAAAAAGAGCGGGAGGAGATCAACGACAACAACAATGGCTAAAAATAAAAGCACGGGAGTCGTAGAATACGACCACGGTCCAAACGACACCAAAGGAAAATACGAAGTAAATCAAAGTGTGTCAATGAGACCAAAGTCGAAAATTGATAATTAAAATCATCAAAACTCAAATTAATTTTACGAATTGAGTTATGGAATATACTCTCCAATATCAACATTCTTGGTTAATTTAGTGCATGGAAAACAATTCTATGTTTCCATAGAAATAATTTCTATTAAACCAAGTTCTTATTGTCGAGCGACGAAAACAATCATCAGAGGCAATAATATAATGTGCATAAGAAATAAATGTCAACATCGATGTATATATAAATATGAACCATGGGTACATCAAAAGTATACATCGCCAACATACATAAAAAGCGATCCTCAGATCGAAGCACAAAATACAACATCATATCACAGCAGATATCGGAGTATCACATAAATATCAAAAATATCAAAACATCATCAGAGATACATCAAAATACATCACAAAATGTCATAACCACCATCTATCCTACCCAACTCACACGCACTACATATATCATCCAATGTGCACTAGGAGAGTCCTCCAAAGAAGCTCAGGAGGCAGCAGGAGGATCTGCAGCAGTAGCAGGCTCTGCAGGAGGTGAGGTGGTCACAGGGTCAGCATGAGTGGAGATCTCTGGCACGACAGGAGCGGTCTCGGGAGCAGCAACAGACGAAGTATCCACCGGAGGAACGGTGGCAGCAGGTGTGCTCTCGGGATCACCGACAGAAGTATCAACAGCACCAGAAGATGTACCCTCAGGGGCACGAGCAGCAGCAGAACAAACAAGCTCCTCGATCTCAGCATCATCCATCTCCTCCTTGTCAGAAACTGACGGAGGGATCTCAATGCCCATGCGAGATGCGATGCGAGCGAGAATCTCCTCAGATCGAGCACAACGAGACTCTACACGTTTCAACGAACGTGCAAGGTCAGCAAGAGTAGGAGAGGGAGCAGCTGAAGCAGAGGCTGAAGCTGAAGCTGAAGGAGTCGTCCTCTGAACATGACGAAGCACCGCAAGAGACTTCTTGACGACCGTCGCATTCAGAGGGGGACCGAGGGGACGCTCATCATCAGGTGGAAGAGGGACACGAAAGTGACGGAAGAAAAGTGTCAGATGGCATGGATATGGGATGTGAGCAGATTTCGTGGACTTTCGGATACACTCGAAAGAATCCATCTTATCGAGAATGATCCTAGCCCAATTAATCTCGCTCCCCATGAAGATGGCGTAAATGAGCTTAAGGAATGGCTGGGATGGCAAGGAAGATGAGCTGTACTTCAGAAGGAGGCACGACTTCAAGATCAGATTAAGAACCTAAGCATTCGGCTTGAAGGACTTCGAAGGCATGCCAATCATGGCAGGAGGAATCTCATGAAATATCTCGGCGAGCATCACCTGATCAAGCTCAAAAATATCATCGATAGAAATATCAGAAGGAAGAAGGCCAGACGAGGAGACACCAATCAAATCTCCTAAGATTTCTGCCGTGAGGACTATCGGTGTCCCCAAGACAGTAGTCTCAATAGAATGGATCTCGTCGTACTGACCGCAAACACGGTTCGCGTAGAATAGCTTGACAAGGCGAGGGTATGGATGTGGATTCGCCTTAGGGTCATACCGAAGATAATCGATAAGACCGCTAGACGAAAGAAGATCAGCTAGGCCTGGGAAGTCAGAGAACTGAACGAAGTGCTCCAACAGCAGCGGACAGTGTTCGATACGATTGTATGCCGCAAGACACATCAGGTCATCGTGACATAGCGAAATATCGACACCGCCAGCTGGCATCGGAGCCTTCCCCTTAGGCTGACGAGTGGAAGAACGGGGTGGAGGAGTAGGATCCCGAGCGGTATGCTCAGTCTCCGGAATGTATTCCGTGTCGGAATCATCAGGAGGAGTGGGGGCACAGAATGAAGCTGGTGAAACGGGTTGCTTCCTAGGCTTGGGTTGTGATCTGGGTTTGGCGGTCGCCGTCCTCTTCTTCTTAAGAGGAGGCGAAGACGACGAAGGGTGGGTTGATTTAGATCGGCGTTTAGGTTGCGGGGGGTCCGAAGGAGGCGATTCGACGATCATAGGTGACGGACGAGTGGGATCGATCGGAATACATGTTCTTGCCATAAGCGCGACGAGACACGAGCAATCGACACTAGAAATCGAATTCTAGAACCCTAAATACAAACCCTAGGCCGAATGAACTAGAAGAAAACCTAACCCTAAATGCTGAAATCAAGCCCTAGGAGTAGTGAAAGAGGGAGGAGATTCACCTAGGGAGGAGATAAGGGAGATCCACGGCCGGAGTTCGACGGACAGCGGCGGAGGGAGAGGGGAAGTCGAAGGGTTCGGGGCGATTTTGGCTGAGAGAGGAAATGAATCGACTAGAAATGATTTTAGTCGGTTCAAATGGAGTATAAGTCGATCGGAATGCGAAAAGACGGAACTGTCCCCGTTGCATTTAGTCGGTCACAGTTCAAGCACTGACCCACTAGATGACGATCTAGTCGGTCGGCCAATGAGCTTGAACCGACTAAGTGCAAACAGTAATTGAAGCCAAATTTATGGCTTGAGTTAGTCGGTCTGAGTTCATTCACTGACCGATTAGATGATGATCTAGTCGGTTGGTCAATGAACATGAACCGACTAACAGAGTTCAAAAATTTTAGAATTTGAAATTTTGAGTTCTCTCCTAATCGCACTTGGACGAAACATCGAAATACTCTCATTAATCATTATACTACCCCATTAAACATCGAAAATCTTAAATTTGACGTTCATGAATAAATCGAGCGTAAATTCCGAAAATTCAACGAAAAATCCAGAAAATTCCAATACATCAAGCATGTGCAAATATAAACGAAATTGATAGCATGCAAGATTATTGAATAAAATGAATCTTAAATCTCGGATTCACCCATAATCCCCAATTCTCGATGTAACCGCACAAAGGAGTCTTCCTTTAGGGGTTTCGTGAAAATATCGGCGATTTGCTTCTGGGTTTCAACGTACACTAATATGATGTCCTTTTTAGCAACATGATCATCTAAGAAATGGTGACCGACATCTATGTGTTTAGAACGGGAATGGTGTACCGGATTCTTAGAGAGACAAATTGCACTTTGGTTGTCCACCATGATAGGGCAAGTATAACAGTTTATACCAAAGTCTTTAAGAGTGTGTCTCATCCAAAGAACCTGAGCACACGCGGCACCGATGGCAATATATTCCGCCTCGGTGGTTGAAAGTGATACGGAATTCTGCTTCTTGGAAAACCAAGAGACAAGATAATTTCCTATAAAATGGCAAGTGCCACTAGTACTTTTCCTGTCGGATTTGCATCCCGCATAATCTACGTCACTATATGAGGTTAACTCATACGTGCTAGATTTTGGATAAAGTAATCCAAAATCAAGTGTGTAACTTAAATAACGGAAAATACGTTTTACCGCTACTAAGTGTGATTCCTTAGGTTGAGACTAATAACGAGCACATACACATACGACAAACATAATATCGGGCCTACTTGCGGTAAGATATAGTAAACTACCTATCATACCTCGATATAGACGAATGTCTACATCTTTGTCGCCCGCATCTTTATCAAGATGTGTAGTCGTGCTCATTGGAGTCTTCTTCCCGGAAGCATTCTCCATTCCAAATCGCTTTAGCAACTCCACCGTGTACTTGGTTTGGTGGATGAAGATTGCATCGTTCATTTGGCGAATTTGGAGACCTAAGAAATATTTGAGCTCACCCATGTGGCTCATCTCAAATTGATGCTTCATCACATTAGAAAACTCTTCGCAAAGAGTGAAGTTAGTAGCACCGAAAATGATATCATCAACATAAATTTGAACTAAAATTATATCATTATTCGAATACTTAACAAATAATGTCGAATCAACTTCTCCCATTTTAAATCCTAAATCCAAAAGAAAATTCTTTAAACGGTCATACCAAGCTCGAGGAGCTTGTCTCAAACCGTAAAGTGCTTTCTTAAGTTTGAAAACGTGATTTGGAAATTTTTCATTTATAAAACCCGGAGGTTGAGAAACATAAACTTCCTCAACAACATCTCCGTTTAAAAACGCACTTTTTACATCCATTTGAAAGAGTTTAAAATCTTTATGGCATGCAAAAGATAACAATAATCTAATAGATTCTAATCTAGCTACCGGAGCAAAGGATTCTTCGAAATCGATACCTTCCTCTTGCCGGTAGCCTTGAGCTACTAACCGAGCTTTGTTCCGGACGACGATTTGGTTCTCATCGGTCTTGTTCTTGAAAATCCACTTCGTCTCTATGACGGTGTGGTTCTTCGAAGGCAATGGAACAAGCTCCCAAACCTCATTCCTCTCGAATTGAATGAGTTCCTCCTCCATGGCTAAGATCCAAGCACCATCTTCGCACGCTTCATTAACATTCTTTGGCTCAATCGAGGAGGCAAAGGCACAATGAGCGAAGTAGTTGACTTGAGATCTCGTCTTGACACTATCAAGGATATTGCCAATGACTTGCTCATGAGGATGGTCACGAACGGTATGAAGCCGTTTGGGAATTCCCTGATCACTAGGAACATTCTCAAAAGATTCATTAGTCGGGTTAGTATCAATAGAATCAATAGAATTAGAATTACCAATTGAATCACATAAGACATCCATGGAGTCATCATCATTAGTAATTCTAGTTGGGACAAAATCTTCATTAAATGAAACATGAAGTGATTCATCGATCGTTGAGGTTCGTTTGTTGTATATTCGGTAGGCTTTGCTACGTGAGGAATATCCAACAAATATCCCCTCATCGGATCTTGGATCAAATTTGTCCAAACTACCATACGTGTTTTTAATAAAACATTTTGCGCCGAAAACTCGAAAATGTTTAACTTAAGGAAATCTACCAAACAACAATTCATAACAAGTTTGTTTAGTGTCGGGCCTCAAAAGTATTCTATTAAACACATAGCAAGCGGTATGTACTGCTTCCGCCCAAAATTGATGGCCAAGTTGGCTATCATCAAGCATAGTGCGAGCACACTCCACTAGCGTCCTATTCTTCCTCTCAACTACACCATTTTGAGGAGGTGCACGAGGGAAAGAGAAGGTGTGAGTAATACCAACTTCATCACAAAAATTTGAGAAAGACTCATTCTCAAATTCCCCTCCATGATCACTACGAATAGTGACAATGGTAGTTCCAATGAGATTTTGTACTTTCTTGACAAATATTGTGAAGATTTCAAAAGCATCATTTTTATTACTTAAGGAAAATACCCAAGTAAATCTAGAAAATTCATCAACGATGACAAGTCCATATCGTGCATTTCCTAATGAAGCAACTCTAGTTGGCCCAAATAAATCTAGATGTAATAGCTCTAGTGGCCGCTTAGAAGAAATGCTTTTCTTATGTTTAAAAGACGATTTTGGAAGCTTGCCTCGTTGACACGAGTTACAAAAGCTTTTCTTTTGAAAGACAAGCTTAGGGAAGCCTCTAATAGAATTTAACTTGGAAAGCTTACAAAGTGTGTTGGATATGGAAGACGTTAGTACACCCTTATAGGGGATGTACGAGGGAATACAGACCTCGAACGTCGCGTACACGAAGTCGTGCGCAAAGGGAATATGTTCCCTTGCGGAGAGGATCACTAGATTGATGGGAAAGTCGCATTATATGTGCATAAGTGCATGCGACATATGGCTAATAAAGGGGTAATATCTTAAGCTTATGTTGTACCATGCATATGGTACAACTTAAGCTTATAATATGCCATGTACGATGGTACACCTTAGTTAAATTGTTCCAAAGGAACAATTGCTCCTAAAATAACTACCTTGGGGGCTATAAATAAGACCCAAGGGTTAGCCATTTCCTTACACTTTTGCATGGCATTCTTGCATGCATTTTCATTCTAGCGAAGCTCTGCCGAAATACTTCCTCTCCCTTTATCCAAGTCTTAATCTAAAAGTAGAGATTTAGATTGTGGATTTAGTAGCCTTACTCCGTTCGTGAGAAGACTCGATCCGTCGTGGCGAATCCGAAGGCGATGTTCGTAGACTACCGTGCCGCATACGCAAGCGTAAGTCTAAACTTCATTTATCGATCCTAACTCTGTTTTGGCAGGATCCTACATTGGTATCAGAGCCATACGGGTTCGCCCCGGTCAAACCGTCGTCCCGTCGAAACTATGAACGAGTCGTTGTCTTTTTCACGAATGGGTATCCTACCATTACGGATATGGTAGGAACGCTTCGTGACGGAGAGAACGCAGCGGTTGTTCTTTTCACGTTAGGGTCTCCTATCATTACGGATATGGTAGGAACTCTCCGTGACGGGAAGAACCGACCGTTCACGTAGTAAGTTATTTTTCATTTTTGGCACACGGCCATTAGAAAATAACCACTTTCTCGACGAACGGGTGCTTCATCGACGAACGGGTGCTTCATCGAGGAAGAAGGTGGTGGTTATTCCCATCGGGGAAGATGAATTTTAGTGCATGTGCACCATGGCCAAATGGGCTATGAATACCATGCACCCCCCTCACCATGAGGAGGGGGTTGGCTACGGCCAATAACCACCGCGGCAACCCCCACCGACGGGGGTGTGCGGCCACCCCACACAAGGGGAGGCCGGCCATGGCCAAAGGGCCATGGCCGGCCAAGGCAAAAAAAATGGCCTTGGCCATGACCGGCCATGGCCAAGCCATGGCCGGCCATGGCCAGGCCGGCCTGGCCAACCCTGGCAGTGGCCAGGGCCTGGCCGGCCCTGGCAGAGGCTAGGGCCTGGCCGGCCCTGGCCGGCCTCGGCCAGGGCAGAGGCCCTGGCCGGCCCTTGGCCAAGCCTCGGCCAGGGCAGAGGCCCTGGCCGAGAGAAGTTGCAGACCAATAATTGGTCGACCAATTTGGTTGTTTTGGTCGACCAATCCGGCAGAAGGTCTTGGTCGATCGCAAACTTGCCGACTGACCCATACGGGGTGACAAAAGGCCTTGGTCAAACTCGAATGTGCCGATTAGCCCATACGGGGCTAACCACAGTGCCGACTAGCCCATACGGGGCTAACATTTTTAATGAAGTTTTTCCTTGGGCTCTACTCCTTGAAGATTAGCCATAGTGCTCTACTTCATGCGAGATTAGCCATGTCATTGTGCTCTACTCTACGGAGATTAGCCAATGTACTTATGACGTTGTGCTCTACTCTACGGAGATTAGCCAATGTATTTTAAATTTTTTGAAAATGATGTTTTCAAATAGGTTATGTCCCGTCCTTAATCGGGATAGCGCAATTTAGAATTCCAAGTCCTACCACGATCCGGCCATGGTTATCTAACCCATGGGTGTGTAGAACAGGTCTCGTGGCTTGGCAATTGTTGCGCTAAAATTCTTTGCGCAAACTCTCACCTATTCCATTTTGAAAGATATGTTTTTCAAAAGTAATTTTCCGCTGCGAAGTACTATAAGAGTACGATTGTTTGATAAGTGATGGGGGAATATTGAAGGTTGTTCTAGATGGTGATTGGAATCATAAAGACCTTTTCGATTCTAGAACAACATCTTCAATATTTTTCGAAAGTAACTTATCAAATATAATATAATTCCAAGTGGGATTTGAATTTTTAGAACTATCCAAATGGGATATTCTATTATCATTTCAAGTGGGAGTTATATTTTAAGAATTTTTATGCAATGTTTTGATCAAACCTTCGGTTTTGTGTCTTTTACAGCATTTTAAAAGTAAAATGTCTTCCGCTTCAAAGAATATCGTCGCTGAGTTAAACAGAGGTGAAAAACTCAACGGCGATAATTACAACCTTTGGTCCATCAAGATACAATACGTTCTAGAGGAGCAAGAAGTGCTCGAAACTCTAAAGAACGTTATGATTGAACCCGAGTTGGGCACTACGGCCCAACACCGACGAGACAAGGAAGCTTTTGATGCTTGGTCTCGGAAGAATAAGATAGAGCGCATTACGTTATTAAGCAGTATGGATGATGACATAATGCGCATCTTCCGAGAACATGACCTAGCCATGGACATATGGTCCAAGCTAGAGGAGAAGTTCGGTGGCACATCGGTGTCCAAACTTCGTGCCTTAACTATAAGGTTCGATACATATAAGAAACGTCCAGATCATTCCATGGGGAAACATCTGCGACATATGGCGAACCTTATCTCGGAGTTAAAGGACGCAGGTCATGTGCTCACTGATGAGCAACAAATCCAAGCAGTTATACGTTCCCTACCAAATGGGTGGGATCAAATGAAGATGCATCTCACACATAATGAGAGCATCAAGACCTTCAACGATGTTTCCAAGCACCTCGAATTAGAGGAAGAGCGGCTTGCGGCTGCCAAACCAAGTGCAGAAGTGCACATGGTTGCTAGTTCCTCACACGGGGGAAGGAAACGTAAAGATCGTTCGAAGTCTTCTAATTAACGTAATAAGCAACCTGAGTCTACCAAGGAACCCAAACATAAGGGTGGGCACAACAAATGGCACAAGAAGAAAGACTTGAAAAGGATCAAGTGCTTCAAGTGCAACAAGCTCGGTCACTATGCTCGTTCATGTACGAGTGGAAGTGACGAGGTGCCACCAACCACGTAACAAGGGACAGACGGTCCTTCGTGGAGTATCACCGGATACCCCAAGGAATGAAGTGGATCAATGTAGGAAACAACACACGTGTTGAAGTGAAAGGCGTTGGGACTCGCAAGCTAGTCTTGGACAACGGCCACACTCTCCTACTTCATGATGTTCTCTTCATTCCATATATTCAAAGGAATATTAAAACTGTGGTCAATTTAATGGGTCTTGGTTATAGTTGGTTCCTTCATGATTGTAATATGGACCTATTTTTGTAATAATTCCTTTATTGGTACTGGGTTTGTATTTCAAAGGATTTATTGTAATAAGTACAATGTATAATTCCTCATGTAATGAAAATTTCCTTGTGACAAATTCTTTGACTAATGAGTCTAATATAATTTGTTGGCACGCAAGGCTTGGTCATATTTGTCACGACCCGCTTCCCTAAAATGGAGGCGAGACGTGAAAAGGTCCGCACGGAAGTGGAGCTGTGAAGCCCCAAACCCGATAAGCGTCAATAAAAGATAAGCAGGTCCCTGTAACCACAACGGAATAACAATAATAACACAAGTATTGAGAGACTGAAATAAAATTCACATCTCATAAATTGTCCAACACCAACATAAGTTCAACATCCAGAAAAGCCACCAGGCTAAAAGAAAAGAGTCTAAGGCCCAGAACAAGGCCAACAAAAGCAACAACAACAACAAAGTATAGGTGCTACGCACCGATAACAAAACAACTGTCTAACAAAAGTAAAACACAACGAAGACACTAGGACTGGTCCCCAGTGTCCACGTACTCCCCGTCAAACACAAGCTCGGGCTCGGCGTCAGCAAACACCTCGTCCTCAACAAGGTACTCAGGCTCGGGATCTAACATCTGTCACCCAAAAGAGTAAAGGGGCACATGTCAGCAAGTCTAAAAGACTTGGGCAAGGAAACTGAAAGTAAGGCAACTAGCAACCTAGCAGTTTAGTATGCATGACATGGCAGTTATAACATGAGTGCACAATTTAAGACATGGCAAGAAAATTTGTACTAGAGAACGATCAACGGGACAAGACAAGACATGACAAGAGTAGCCACGCTACTATCAATCTCAATCAATTCACATTGTTTGCAGGTGTTTACGCCCTTCGCTGAATGGTACAACATTCAGACCGATCGGCACTAAACACAAATCACATTTCACGGTTGTTTTGTAGATGTTTACGCCCTTCGCTGAATGGTACAACATTCAGACCGATCGGAACTAAACACTACCCCACCCCAAAGAGTTTACGCCTTACAACTGCAGTTGTTGATCAAACAGACCCCCAGCTGAATGGCCGCTTAACCCTTACCCCATCCCGCACTAAACAAGCCAGGGTCCCTGAACATGAGCCCAGCAAGTGAGCCAGGGTTGCCCCGCACGGGAGCTTGTTTCTTAGTTCACAATTCAATATATCGAGCGTTGGGGTTAGCAACTCATTATGCTCGCTTCTGGTCACGAGCCAGGAACACAAGTATTGTAGCGATGCTACGCAATCACGGAATCACCAAAAGAATGCAATGCCATGACATTTAAATTGCGTACCGTTAATGGAAAGTAAACATGGCATGGTAATTGTGCAACATGCTAAATGTCGGAACTAGCTTCGTTGTCAAGCTAGTTCCCCAATTTGCGCCTAGGCGAGTATCATTTCGTCGCCTAGCCTCTTTTACGCCTACTATAAGAAAATGGCCTAAAACATGGCCTAAACCCTAAGTGGCAAGTTTCACTTGCCTAGCACCGGGGATGGCGACCACTTCGTCACACGGATGCCAATCTACGGGGAAATCGCTGTTTTGGGGGAACAATCAACAAACAACATGAAATTTTATTAGGGTTTTATAAAAATATAAATAGGTTAAGAAAACAACGGTAGATCGATTTCTTACCAAGAGGAGACGGAAGAAACACTCCGGGGAACCCTAGGATCAGATCTGGAGAAGATTGGAGAAGTTTGGGGAAACTAGGGTTTTGGGGGATTTGGGGATTTTGATGGGTTTTGGTGAGATTTTGGGGAAGATGAGAGGTAGATAGAGTGAATGGATGGTTTGGATGATGATTCTAGGGCTTGGAATGGAGAAATGAAGCTTGGAGGAAGATGGGGGCTCAAGGGGGAAGATTTTAGGGTTTTGGGTCGTGTTGGGGAAGAAGAAAACGATTGGGTTGGGTTTAAATAGGTTGGGCTGGCGGCTGCCTAGAAATTAGGGTTTCAACACTAGTTAGTCGGTCAAAGAGCAACCACTGACCGACTAGTTTGGCAACTAGTCGGTCGGTCGACCAACGCAGACCGACTAAGAGCAAACAATAACTCCTGAACGAAAGTAGGATTTTAGAGTTAGTCGGTCCATGAACAAATACTGACCGACTAGTTTAGCATCTAGTCGGTCGATGAACGTTCTTAGACCGACTAAGAGTAAACAGTAGCTGATACAAAAATAAGATGATGAGTTAGTCGGTTAAAGAAGCATTGCTGACCGACTAGTTTGCAACCTAGTCGGTCAACCAACGTTTTTAGACCGACTAACGATAAACAGTAACTCCTGGGAAATTTAGAAAGCTAACTAGTCGGTCCAAGAAGGATTGCTGACCGACTGGATCGTCATCTAGTCGGTCGGTGGCCCTTCTTACACCGGCTAATGAGCACCAAAAATTCCGATACGGAGCGCGGTGCCCCGGGATCGATTCCTAAGACTCCTAGGCTTGATCTATTAGTTAGATACGACCGTTATGAAGTCCGTCACGAGTGACATACTTCGAAATCGACAATCCTAAGGAAGAAACGAGAAAATACGACGAATCGATCGAAAATGAAATCTACGGAGACGAAAACCACACAAGAGGATAAAATCCACCAAAACATATATTATATTATAATAAATTCAGATACATGAAAAGCAGTCGTTACATCCTCCCCAACTTAAGAAAAATTCCGTCCTCGGAATTTCCAAATACTCACGAGTCCGGAAACAAAAGTGGGAAACGCTCTCGCATCTCATCCTCATTCTCCCAAGTAGACTCTCCAGGTGAGCCGTGTCGCCACATCACCCTCACAAGATTGACAATCTTGTTCCGAAGCGATTTCTGACGCCTGTCCAGAATCTGCACTGGATGCTGGTCATTCGTCATATCGGGGCGAACGGTAATCTCCGAAAAATCCACCGCATGAGACGGATCGCTAATGTATCGACGAAGCTGCGACACATGGAAAACATTGTGAACTCCTTCCAAAGATGGCGGCAAGGCCAAGCGATAAGCTACCTCGCCAACCCTCTCCAAAACGTCAAACGGTCCAATGTACCGCGGGCTCAACTTTCCACGCTTCCCGAAACGAATCACACCACGATTCGGGGAAATCTTCAAGAACACATTGTCGCCCGGCCGAAACTCCAAAGGACGACGTTTAGCATCCGCCCAATGCTTAAAACGGTCCTGAGCAATTCTCAACCTCTCCCGAATATTCCTGATGATACCCACGGCCTCCACGATCATCTCAGGTCCCAACAACTCCCGATCACCAACGTCATCCCAACTCAATGGCGATCGACATTTCCTCCCATAAAGAGCGGCGAAAGGCGCCATGCCAATACTCGCCTGGAAGCTGTTGTTGTAGGAAAACTCCACCAAATGTAGATGGTCCTCCCACGAACCCTTGAAATCCAACATGTACGCCCTCAGCATGTCTTCCAAAATCTGAATCGTCCTCTCGGACTGGCCATCCGTCTGCGGATGGTACGCCGTGCTGAAACTCAGATGCGTACCCAAGCTCTTCTGCAAACTCTGCCAGAACTGAGATGTGAACCTCGTGTCTCTGTCGGACACGATACTCACGGGGACTCCATGAAGTCGCACAACCTCCTGCACGATTCACGTCACATCACTATCCAAACTAGGAAAAGGAAATAGAAACGGAGAGTAAACGAATTTTACCTCCATATATCACCTCGCTAGCGCCTCAGTGGACTGTCCCACTCGGAACAGAATAAAGTGCGCAGATTTGGTCAATCGATCTACGATCACCCAAATCGCGTCATTCTGCTTCGGACTCTGAGGTAGTCCAGTCACGAAATCCATAGTGATGTGTTTCCATTTCCACTCCGGAATCGGAAGCGGTTGTAGCAACCCGGCCGTACGCTGATGCTCCGCCTTCACTTGCTGGCAAACCAAGCACTTGGCTACACTCCGAGCCACGCTCCTCTTCATACCATGCCACTAATAATTCAGACGAAGATCCTGGTACATCTTGGTGCCACCAGGATGCACAGAATACGGCGAACTGTGTGCCTCCACCATCAACTCCTCTCTGATATCCCCAGCTGGCACACACAACCTGGCTCCAAACCTCAGCGAGCCATCCTCATGAATCAAAAAGTCAGTCCGCAGACCGGCTTCCACCTGCTCCCGAATCCTCACCAGCTTCGGATCCTCAGCCTGGCCAGCCTTAATCCGATCCACGATCGTCGACTGTACCTGCATGTACATCAACGACGAAGCCTCTCCAGGAAGAACAATCTCCACGCCAGACTCGCAAAAATCCTACTGCAATCTCCACTGCGAGGTCAAAACCATCACCCCTGGAAGCTTACTCAAAGCATCCGGAACCACATTCACCTTGCCAGGGTGAAACTGCAAATCAATCTCATAATCCGCCATAAGCTCCAACCATCGACGCTGTCGCATGTTGAGCTCCTTCTGAGTGAAAATATACTTCAAGCTTTTGTGATCGGTGAAAATCTTCACTTTCTCACTCAGCAGGAAGTGCCTCCAAATCTTAAGAGCAAACACCACGGCAGCCAACTCCAAATCATGCGTCGGGTAATTCTTCTCATGAACCTTAAGCTGACGAGACGCATACGCCACAACATGCCCATGCTGATGCAACACACAACCGAGACCCTTGCCAGAAGCATCGCAAAAGATCTCAAATCCACCGCTGCGATCAGGCACAACAAGAATAGGGGCAGTCGTCAACCTCTCCTTCAGAACACCGAAAGCACTGTCACAATCACCCGACCAAACAAAAGCAACATCCTTCCGCGTCAATCTGGTCATCGGCTCAGCAATACGAGAAAAGTCCTTAATGAATCGTCGATAATAACCAGCAAGTCCGAGAAAACTCCGAATCTCAGACGCAGACGACGGAACAGGCCACTCCCTGATGGCCCTAATCTTCTCGGGATCCACTGAAATACCATCTCCAGTCACCACATGCCCGAGAAAAGCAACTCGATCCAGCCCAAACTCGCACTTCGAAAACTTAGCATACAAACGATGCTTCCTCAAAATCTCCAACACCGTCCTTAAGTGCGAGGCATGCTCTTCCTCCGACTTCGAATAGATCAGAATGTCGTCAATAAAGATAACGACAAACTTATCCAAAAAGTCGTAGAAAATCAGGTTCATCAGATTCATGAAAACTGCGGGCGCGTTAGTTACGCCGAATGGCATAACCACGAACTCATAGTGTCCATACTTCGTCCTGAACGCTGTCTTCGGAACATCTCCCTTCTTCACCTTCAACTGATGGTAACCACTCCTCAAATCCAATTTAGAAAACACCCTCGAACCCCCAAGCTGATCAAAAATATCATCGATGCGAGGCAACGGGTATTTATTCTTAATGGTCACCGCATTCAACTCCCGATAGTCCACGCACATGCGACTCGAACCATCCTTCTTCTTAACCAGCAATACCGGTGCTCCCCACGGAGACACGCTAGGATTAATATAACCCTTCTGCAAAAGCTCATCCAACTGCTTCCGCAACTCTTCCAACTCTGCAGGTGCCATACGATACGGCGCCTTCAAAATCGGCTGTGCACCTGGAACAAGATCGATAGAAAATTCCAGAGCTCGATCAGGTGGCAAACCAGACATCTCCTCGGGGAAGACGTCGCCAAAATCTCGCACCACAGCTGGCCACTCCAGCTCCATCAGCATAGCCACAGCCTCCACCGGCCTGGACCGAAATCTGACAGGACCAAGCGAACTGCTACCACGACTGAACTCAAATACTGGATGTCCGGGAATCTCGAACACCACCTTCTTCCTCCTGCAGTCAATCGTAGCATAGAAGCTCGCAAGCCAGTCCATCCCAAGAACTGCATCATAGTTGATGATGTCGTGGACAATGAAATCAGCAAAAAGCTCATGTCCACAGACCACCAACGAGCAATAATTGCAACCACGATGCACCGAGACCACGCCATTCCCTGTAACGATATTACAACTCTTGGGAAGAGGGGACGTCGACAAGGAATGCCTCTCCACGAAGCTCCGAGAAATAATGCACATCGATGCACCAGAGTCAAAGAGGACTCGTGCAGGAAATGTGCAAACCAAAACCACACCTAACAATCAATTAACAATCAAACCCTAGTCTAGCAAACAACCATGTTCAAGCAAACAACATAATCTAACAATCAAAACCATCTAGGAAAGTAACAGCTAGAGTGAGGATTACCTGCGATAACCTCATCCACAGCCTCGCTCTCCGCAGCGGTCATCAGAAAAGCTTGCCTCCTCGGCGGAACAGCCTGCTGAAAAGCCTGCCTCTGCGGAACAAGAGCTGCTCCACGACCAGCAGGAACAGACGCTCGCTGCTGCAACGGCTGAGCTGCAACAGGAGCCCTCCGCAGTGGACCCGCATGCCGACAATCCTTCGCGACATGGGAAGCATCTCCACAAACCAGACACTGGCCCAAAAACTTCCGACACTGATCCTTGATGTGGCCAGGCTTGCCGCAGAAATGGAAAGACTTCAGAATAGGCCCTCCTGGCCTCTTAAACTGAGCAGACTAATTAGGCCTGAATCCAGGTCTAACCACAGCCCTCGCCTGCTCCACAGGCCTTTTCCCAGCACCAACAACAGACCCCCTCCTCTGGTTCACGAGCAGCTCCTGCCTCTTAGCCGCTACCAGAACCTTCTGATAAGACTCCCGGTCAGAAGAGGTCACAAAACTCTGGAGCTCCGAAGCAAGCCCCTGCAGGAACCTCTGAGCTTTCTCCTCAGCGTCCTGCACCATCTTTGGTGCAAACCGACTCAGCCTCATGAACTCTTGGTGATATAGGTCCACCGACGAGTTCCCTTGCTTCAGATCGATAAAACGCTGCAGCATCTCCTCCCTGGCAGCTTTCAGGAAGAACTCACCATAAAATCTAGCCTTGAAGGTAGCCCAAGCTATCGGCTCCACCAACATCTTCTCTTCCGCATCCCACCAATTTCGAGCATTATCCTTGAGTTGCCTCTTCGCCAAATCAACCCATCCAGCCGGGGTGATCTTGGCCATCTTCAGATTGTCCTCGATGTTCCGAATCCACGCATCGGCAGCCAGAGGACCCTCAGAACCATCAAAATATGCGGGACCCAGCTCCCGAAATTGCTTCGCTCCTGGCTCAGAGCGAGGGGCATCCGGAAGAGCCCGGGCAGCTCGAGCAAGTGGAGCATTCTGGACTTGCAGAAGCACGCCCTGCTGCACTTGCATCATCTGGAGCATCATCCGCATCATCTCACCGCTGGTGGGTTCCCGCTCAGGCTCCTCATCATGAGGGACCGCGCCACTACCCCCACCACGGGTGAAACGTCTTCCTGCCATCTAGTGACACAGAAAACGAATCAGATTAGACTCATAGCTTATGACTTCGGACGTCAAACTTAATTTATTGGACATTCTAATATTATTATCGCTATTCCAAAAATCACAGTTACAGAAGGACCTGCATGGGCCACCAACAAAACCTGTCACGACCCGCTTCCCTAAAATGGAGGCGAGACGTGAAAAGGTCCGCACGGGAGTGGAGCTGTGAAGCCCCAAACCCGATAAGCGTCAATAAAAGATAAGCAGGTCCATGTAACCACAACGGAATAACAATAATAACACAAGTATTGAGAGACTGAAATAAAATTCACATCTCATAAATTGGCCAACACCAACATAAGTCCAACATCCAGAAAAGTCACCAGGCTAAAAGAAAAGAGTCTAAGGCCCAGAACAAGGCCAACAAAAGCAACAACAACAACAAAGTATAGGTGCTACGCACCGATAACAAAACAACTGTCTAACAAAAGTAAAACACAACGAAGACACTAGGACTGGTCCCCAGTGTCCACGTACTCCCCGTCAAACACAAGCTCGGGCTCGGCGTCAGCAAACACCTCGTCCTCAACAAGGTACTCAGGCTCGGGATCTAACATCTGTCACCCAAAAGAGTAAAGGGGCACATGTCAGCAAGTCTAAAAGACTTGGGCAAGGAAACTGAAAGTAAGGCAACTAGCAACCTAGCAGTTTAGTATGCATGACATGGCAGTTATAACATGAGTGCACAATTTAAGACATGGCAAGACAATTTGTACTAGAGAACGATCAACGGGACAAGACAAGACAAGACAAGAGTAGCCACGCTACTATCAATCTCAATCAATTCACATTGTTTGCAGGTGTTTACGCCCTTCGCTGAATGGTACAACATTCAGACCGATCGGCACTAAACACAAATCACATTTCACGGTTGTTTTGTAGATGTTTACGCCCTTCGCTGAATGGTACAACATTCAGACCGATCGGCACTAAACACTACCCCACCCCAAAGAGTTTACGCCTTATAACTGCAGTTGTTGATCAAACAGACCCCCAGCTGAATGGCCGCTTAACCCTTACCCCATCCCGCACTAAACAAGCCAGGGTCCCTGAACATGAGCCCAGCAAGTGAGCCAGGGTTGCCCCGCACGGGAGCTTGTTTCTTAGTTCACAATTCAATATATCGAGCGTTGGGGTTAGCAACTCATTATGCTCGCTTCTGGTCACGAGCCAGGAACACAAGTATTGTAGCGATGCTACGCAATCACGGAATCACCAAAAGAATGCAATGACATGACATTTAAATTGCGTACCGTTAATGGAAAGTAAACATGACATGGTAATTGTGCAACATGCTAAATGTCGGAACTAGCTTCGTTGTCAAGCTAGTTCCCCAATTTGCGCCTAGGCGAGTATCATTTCGTCGCCTAGCCTCTTTTACGCCTACTATAAGAAAATGGCCTAAAACATGGCCTAAACCCTAAGTGGCAAGTTTCACTTGCCTAGCACCGGGGATGGCGACCACTTCGTCACACGGATGCCAATCTACGGGGAAATCACTGTTTTGGGGGAACAATCAACAAATAACATGAAATTTTATTAGGGTTTTATAAAAATATAAATAGGTTAAGAAAACAACGGTAGATCGATTTCTTACCAAGAGGAGACGGAAGAAACACTCCGGGGAACCCTAGGATCAGATCTGGAGAAGATTGGAGAAGTTTGGGGAAACTAGGGTTTTGGGGGATTTGGGGATTTTGATGGGTTTTGGTGAGATTTTGGGGAAGATGAGAGGTAGATAGAGTGAATGGATGGTTTGGATGATGATTCTAGGGCTTGGAATGGAGAAATGAAGCTTGGAGGAAGATGGGGGCTCAAGGAGGAAGATTTTAGGGTTTTGGGTCGTGTTGGGGAAGAAGAAAACGATTGGGTTGGGTTTAAATAGGTTGGGCTGGCGGCTGCCCAGAAATTAGGGTTTCAACACTAGTTAGTCGGTCAAAGAGCAACCACTGACCGAATAGTTTGGCAACTAGTCGGTCGGTCGACCAACGCAGACCGACTAAGAGCAAACAGTAACTCCTGAACGAAAGTAGGATTTTAGAGTTAGTCGGTCCATGAACAAATACTGACCGACTAGTTTAGCATCTAGTCGGTCGATGAACGTTCTTAGACCGACTAAGAGTAAACAGTAGCTGATACAAAAATAAGATGATGAGTTAGTCGGTTAAAGAAGCATTGCTGACCGACTAGTTTGCAACCTAGTCGGTCAACCAACGTTCTTAGACCGACTAACGATAAACAGTAACTCCTGGGAAATTTAGAAAGCTAACTAGTCGGTCCAAGAAGGATTGCCGACCGACTGGATCGTCATCTAGTCGGTCGGTGGCCCTTCTTACACCGGCTAATGAGCACCAAAAGTTCCGATACGGAGCGCGGTGCCCCGGGATCGATTCCTAAGACTCCTAGGCTTGATCTATTAGTTAGATACGACCGTTATGAAGTCCGTCACGAGTGACATACTTCGAAATCGACAATCCTAAGGAAGAAACGAGAAAATACGACGAATCGATCGAAAATGAAATCTACGGAGACGAAAACCACACAAGAGGAGAAAATCCACCAAAACATATATTATATTATAATAAATTCAGATACATGAAAAGCAGTCGTTACAATATTGGACCAACGCGTATGGATAGACTTGCCAAAACGTGGCCTTCTATCCAATGTTTCAAAGGTTGAAATGTCGACCTGCGAACATTGCCTTGTGAGGAAATCTTGTCGCAAGCCGTTTGGAACCGGCACAAGGGCCGAGGTTCCATTACAGCTTATCCATTCGGACATATGTGGTCCGATGAATGTCAAGACAAGACGCGGGAAGTCCTATTTCATCACTTTTATTGATGATTTCACCCGATTCGGTCATATCTATTTGATATCCCACAAAAGTGAAAGCACTAAACCTGCTTTAAAAACTATATGAGTTAAGTGGAGAATCAATTAGATCGCAAGATTACGGTCGTGCGAACCGATAGGGGCGGTGAATATCAATCAACAAGTTTAAAGGAACTTTGTGATGAAAAAGGCATAGTACATCAGGTAACTATGCCTTATACTCCTCAACAAATTGGTGTTGCAGAAAGGAGGAATAGGACTTTAATGAAAAATGGTCCGTTCAATGATGGCGCAATCTAACTTGCCAATCACCTTTTGGGGTGATGCATTATTGACGGCCGCTTTCATTTTGAACCGCGTACCCTCGAAATCAGTTAGCTCCACCCTTATGAGTTGTGGAACCAAAGGTCTCCTGACTTAAACATTTTGAAACCTTGGGGTTGTGCATCCTACGCACATATTTCCTCCCATAAGTATGGCAAACTTGGGCCAAGGGGAAGGAAATGTATCTTTATACGATACACAGAAAACTCCAAAGGTTATGTTTTATGTTAGTCAGGAAGACAATGGTGGGCCAATTGAGTTTTGAGTCGAGGGTTGTCACTTTCTTGGAAAACGAGTTTCCAAGACAGGGCGAGATAAGTCAGGACTTATCTCTGTTTGAGATTTATGATCAAAAAGGATTACCTCATTCGAGTGGGAGAATTCTTGGTGAAGATAAAAATACGTTTCAACCTTCACCAATGGATTATACGAATGCCGATTATCCTATTCCAAACGAGAATAATGATCCAAGTGGGAGCAATTCTAACGATATTCCAAGTGGGAGTGATATTAGAATTGATCTAAATTCGAGTCAACGAGGACTTGAAGAATCTCAAAAACGACGTAGTAGTCGTACAAGGTTGGCTCCTCTAAGATTTGAGGATGAATTTCCATCTTAGATTTGAGGATGAATTTCCGCAAACCTTTATGACTTCACTACAAGAAGATGACCAGCCTGCTACTTTCAAACAGGCCGTATCATGCCCTGCAAAAGACAAATGGATGGAAGCGATGAAGGAGGAATTGAAATCCATGAAAGTTAACCAAGTCTGGGACTTAGTTAACTTACCTAGAGGACATAGAGCAATTGGGAACAAATGGGTTCTCAAGATCAAGCATAAGGCTGATGGCTCTATAGATAGATATAAAGCTCGCCTTGTCGCGAAAGGTTTTACGCAACAGGAAGGGATAGACTACGAAGAGACCTTCTCACCTGTCATGCGTTTTACCTCGATTCGCCTGATTCTGGCAATGGTAGCTTGCTTATACCTCGAATTACATCAGATGGATGTAAAGACTGCCTTTCTCAATGGAGAATTGGACGAGGAGATCTATATGGAACAACCAACAGGGTTTGTAAAAGAAGGAAACGAACATAAGGTTTGTAAACTTCGTAAGCCCATATATGGTCTTAAATAATCCTCGAGGCAATGGTATATACGATTTCAAGAAGTTGTCTTATCAAATGGATTTTCCATACTTGATGAAGATAACTACGTATATATCAAGATGATTAAAAGCAAGCATGTTATTATGTCTCTATATGTAGATGACATTTTAATAACCAGAAATGACAAGGGCTTTGTGATGGATATCAAGGCTTGACTTTCATCAGTTTTGAGATGAAAGACATGGGGAAGCCACATATATCCTTGGAATTAAGATTTCAAGGAATCGTTCGAAGAAACTTCTTTCTCTTTCACAAGAGACTTATTTAAAGAAGGTTCTAGAACGGTTTAATATGTAGGACTGCAAGTCCAATTGATACTCCTATAAGCAGATGCGATAATTTATATCTGAAATCATGTCCAAAGAACCAAAAGGAAAAGGAAATTATGGAAAAAGTTCCATATTCCAATGCAGTTGATAGTCTTATGTATGCTATGATGCATACAAGACCAGACATCTGTTTTGCCGTTGGAATGGTAAGTCATTACCAATCCAACCCAAGGCAAGAACACTGGAAAGCGGTTAAGAGGATAATGCAGTATCTTAAAGGAACTGCAGATTTGCAAAAGACTATGATAAAACCAAGAAGGTAGACATAAGGTACATATCTACGCATGAGATGATAGAGGATCAGCTTACAAAAGCGATCCCCAGAAATGTGTTTTATAAACACTTATCATCCCAAGGATTGCGTATGAGCTGAGTTGTACCAATATATATTCCCATGTCTAAGAAAGATCAAATTTAATAAAAGAATAAGTTCTTTTTCAAACATTGCATATGAATTTCTTAAGAAATGTTTGTGTACATTTTTGAAATCTCAGCTGAATTCTAGTATGTCGGACAGATTGAGGTTGGCTCTCTCACATGAGCAACCGCCTTATTCTATCAGATGGATGGAATAGAGATGAGACCTGTTTGAAGTCAAAATCATCAGACGGATGATTTAAGAGTCATAACTTAAACAAAATGGTCACATGAAAGATCTGCATCATATGGATGCTTACAAAAGATCTAAAAGGATTTTTTTTGAAATCCTATCTGTCTAAATGCGGGATGTGAGTCCAAAGGATTATTTGAGTAGAATAAGGGACTCAAAGTCAGACATTGTGGTGTCTGATCATCATCCTTACAACATCATTGAGACATACACTCCCTGGGAAAGGAGCGATGTTGTAATACGTGTTCATACCACGTATGCATTTCGACCACTGAGTTAGTAGCAATAGTGTTTGCTATTATGTGAGACTCAAAGGCCATATGGGCCTTAACTCTTACCCTCAAGGACTCCAAATGGTTCCTTTAGATTTGACGAGATGATCGCTATCTTAGCGTGTTACTTATGGGCTATGATAATTCGGCTCGGCGGGGCACGTTAGAAAAGCGAGTCTAGTCAAGATCAGAAGGTTCGCAAGAAGAGGAAGATTGATTTCATATTCACATTTGGACTTTAATGATTCAAAGCTGGCCAGCCAATTGTGATCCAGATGGGATTCAATTGTTGAATATAAAGTATAAGAAATGTGAAGAAAAAATCTAGGGTAAAGCATGCGTTGAACTACTCAACTTTGCACCTTCGAGGTCGTTGTGTATCTCTAACAAGTGCACAACAACAGACTCTACGCGCATGACGGTCGCACGGTCTATTTCTCGGTATGATAGATGAAAGAACTAAGAGAAAGACGTTCTCTTACAATCCCCTCAAGTGTGAGTGGGAGATGTTGGATATGGAAGACGTTAGTACACCCTTGTAGGGGATGTACGAGGGAATATGGACCTCGAACGTCGCGTACACGAAGTCGTGCGCAAAGGGAATATGTTCCCTTGCGGAGAGGATCACTAGATTGATGGGAAATTCGCATTATATGTGCATAAGTGCATGCGACATATGGCTAATAAAGGGGTAATATCTTAAGCTTATGTTGTACCATGCATATGGTACAACTTAAGCTTATAATATGCCATGTACGATGGTACACCTTAGTTAAATTGTTCCAAAGGAACAATTGCTCCTAAAATAACTACCTTGGGGGCTATAAATAAGACCCAAGGGTTAGCCATTTCCTTACACTTTTGCATGGTATTCTTGCATGCATTTTCATTCTAGCGAAGCTCTGCCGAAATACTTCCTCTCCCTTTATCCAAGTTCTTAATCTAAAAGTAGAGATTTAGATTGTGGATTTAGTAGCCTTACTCCGTTCGTGAGAAGACTCGATCCGTCGTGGCGAATCCGAAGGCGAAGTTCGTAGACTACCGTGCCGCATACGCAAGCGTAAGTCTAAACTTCATTTATCGATCCTAACTCTGTTTTGACAGGATCCTACAAAGTGTTCCAAAGTTTACATGACCAAAACGTCGATGCCATAAATGTTGTTCACTTGTGTTGGTAATGAGACATTGTTCATGTGATCTTGGAAGATCTAGGATGTATATATCCTTATGGTGTGTGCCGGAAAATAATAAATCATTATTATCTTTTCTTAAAATATGGCACATTCCTTTCGCAAAGCTAACTTTGTAACCTTTGTCACAAAGTTGGCTTATTAAAATGAGAGTGTGGTTTATTCCTTTAACAAGGTAAACATCACTTATAAGTGGTTTCGAAGGATTACCCACTTTTCCAACACCTATGATGGTTTCGCTCTCGTTGCCTCCAAAGACTACACGGTTTCCATTTGCAATGGGCACCACTCCGGAGAGCAATTGAGCGTCACCCGTCATGTGTTTTGAACACCCGCTATCGAGTATCCAATTCCTCTTAAGCTAAATTTAAATTTGTTGCTCCGTTTCTTTTTCTTGAGTACCTAAAGATAGAAAATATCGTATCATGGTACCCAAGGTCATTGGGTCCAAAAGATTAGACCTTTGAAAGCCAAGTCCAATTGGACTTAGACTTCCCCACATAATTATCACTACGCACTACATTCATAAAATAAGCATTCATATAAACTTGTTTTTCATTCATGCTTGTGTCATTTGGGCTCCAAATAGTGAAGATTTTGGGAGCCCTAATCCTATTGGGAGCATGCATGCGTTGTTGATTTCTACGTGATGCATGTCGTGGATAGGCATAAGGAACATGATGAAATGGTGCATTATGAGAATTATTCATATTATGATGTGGGTGAACATATGCATGTGGGGGAACACGTGCGTGAGGGTGTCTCACATGGTGTGCACGTGCCCGTGGATGTGGTGCATAGAAATCATCATATGTGTGAGCATGTGGAGTAGGATGTGTGTTCCTACGTGGCATGGTATTGGTGTACATGTAAGCATGACCCTTCTTTGGAGGTCCACCCCAAGTGGGTTTCTTTCCAAACGAGGGTGTGTACGAGGTGGAAGCACCATTGGTAGATGAACTACCAATAGAGTGTTTGCTACCACTCGTTGAGGCATCGGAAGTTGGCCTAACAAAGGTAGTGGCCGATTTGGATGAATTTCCCATCGTATACCCCAAGCCAATGTGGTGATTGGCCGGAAGTAAGTCATTTAGGATTTTTTCCAAATGGTGATTAGCCTTATTGAATTTATTAATTCGGCCTAATGTGCACTCATATTTCTCGGTGAGAGAACACATAGAAGTATCCAAAGTGGACACTTGCGATGTGAGCACATAAACACGAGATTTGAGATTCTCATTCTCAATACTCAAAGTCGAGTTTTGAGAAGTCAGATCCGCTATCTTGTGTTCCTCCGGATCCTCAATGTGAACATGTTCAAGTTGAGACTTGAGATTTACAATCTCATTTTTCAACTCTTCAACAACGGTGTCGTTGTTGGTGATGATAGGTTTAGGCGAGGTTTGGATGCTAGCTAAATCATCTTTTACTTTAGTATATCTATTTACTAATTTAGTGTATTTAGACCATATTTGCTCATTAGCATGTCTAAGGTCATCCATGGTTACCTCATCGTTGCCTTCATCCTCGCTATCATCGGAGGAAGATCCTTGATCATGCTCTTCTCTCGCCATGAAGCACATGTGTGCTTGCTCCACTTGCTCATCGTCCGACTCTCCACTTGAGGAATCCTCGGAGTCGGTGAAAGTGCCGACAAGCCCCTTTTTGTACCCTTTCTTGTACTTCTTGGACTTGTCGAATTTTGGCGCCTTCCACTTCTCCTTTTGCTTGTTTTGAGGACAATCCGCTTTCATGTGTCCTGGCTTGTTGCATTTGAAACACAAAGGAGAGGAGGCGTTAGAAGAACCAAATTTAGATTTGTTCTTGAAATTACCTTTCCGGAAGAACCGGTTGAACTTCTTTGCCATGAGGGCCATGGATTCCAAGTCCAACTCGTCTTCCGAGTCTTCATCATCGGTCGATGTAGATGTTGATGGAGCAGCCTTGAAAGCAATAGCCTTTTTCTTTTGCTCGTCTTGCTTCAAGTAGGACTTCATCTTGTCCTGCAACTTTAGCTTGCTATCCTTGCGTACCTCATAAGACATTAAGGTACCCATTAGTTGTACGACAGTATATGTTTTCATGTCATTACCTTCCTCGATGGCGAAGGTACGTTTCTCCCAACAAGAAGGAAGTCCATCGATGATCTTCGAGACTTTCTCCTTTTGGGTGTAGGTCTTACCAAGAGCCTCCAACTCGTTAGTGATGTCGACGAAGCGAGCATAGTACTCCTTCATCTTCTCACCATGTAGCATATGAAATAACTTGTAATCTTTATTTACAACTACGAGTTTGTAGTCTCTTACCCTACTCGTCCCTTCATGCAAGATGAGGAGGGAGTTCCATATTTGATATGCATTCTTACATGTGCATATCTTATTGAAGTCCTCGGGCTCCAAAGCACATTGCAAGGCGTTCATTGCCTTGGCATTGCTTACCTCCGCGGCAACCTCCACGGTAGTCCACTTCTCGAAATCTACTTCGGCGGGCTCGACATACTCCTTCATCGTGGCTCTCCATAATGAAGCACTCCGGAGGAAAGTTTCCATCCGGCATTTCCAGTACCGGTAGTTGGTACCATTGAAGAAAGGAGGTCTCGTCGAGGAGTGTCCTTCCATTACCGAAGAAGCTCCTACACGGTTCCTGAAGGTGCTGTAATCTGAAGGTGGACGAACGGTCTTACTATCGTTGGCAGACATAGCTAGGTACTTGGCTCTGATACCAAATGTAATGCCCTACGAAGCTACTGCACAAGTACTAGAGGGGGGGTGAATAGTACTTTAAAATAATTAAGAAGATAATTCCCAACTATCTTGCAAACTCAACCAACAATGCGGAAATGCAGAAATGTAAATGTATGACAACAAGCAAATGCAATCGCAAACAAACAATTTAACGGGTTCGGATCCACCAAGTCTCCCCGACTTGTTCCCGGTGATCCTACGTCCCAAACACCCAGTTCCCCTCCGGATACTTGAGTTAGAATCCTCTAAGTCAAATTTGCACTATGAAATACTTGTAGAAAACCTCTACCAAGTCAAATCATACACAAATGAAATTGTGACTCCCACAACCCGGGATCACAAACAAACTCTCACAACCGAGAGTAAAACACTTACAATATGAAAGTAAATGAAGTACGAAATTCTTACCGACAAAAGCCTATGCCTTGAGTATACTTACGAATTAGGGCAAAACGGATTTTGGGGAAGATGAAAGGGCACCAAACCCTAGCTCCAAGTAGATGACCAGCAATGGAGTCCTAGGTGGATGTTGGTGATCTATAATCAAGCACCTGGCTTGGAAGGCTCACAATCAATGAATCTCTCTTTTGAAATAAGAGTGAGGGAGAGATTCAAGTGAGAAATGAAAGAGCTTTAAATGAAGATTTAATGCTTCTCTTTTGATCTCTAATGTTCACTTAATATCAGCCTTTAGTGCAATGAATGCAGCACTCCAAGTATATATAGGATAGAGGAAAGAGAGAGAAAAAAACGTTTCAATTAAAGCTCCAACGGCTCTATTCTGAACCAAACTAGTCGGTCAAAGAAGGATCACTGACCGACTAGTTCATCAACTAGTCGGTCGGTGAAACAACATGAACCGACTAAGTGGTGAACAATGAATAGATGAAGTTCAAGGAATGAATAACTAGTCGGTCCAAGAAGACTTGACAACCGACTAGTTTCATAACTATTCGGTCGGTGAGTCAACGTTGACCGACTAATAGAAGAAATCAAAGCAGCTGAATTCAAATACATCTAGTCAGTTTAAGAACAACTTCTGACCGACTAGTTTCTCAACTAGTCGGTCGGTCGTTGAGCTTTGACCGACTAACTGTAAACAGTAGCTCAGGCTCAAAAATAGAAGTTCAACTAGTCGGTCCAAGAAGGATTCCTAACTGACTAGTTTCATAACTAGTCTCGTCGGTGAACCTTCTTTGACCAACTAACTGTAAACAGTAACTGAGCTAGAATTGAAAAGGCATTCTAGTCGGTCCAAGAAGCTTTGCCGACCGACTAGATCACCATCTAGTCGGTTGGTTCTTCTTCTTGAACCAACTAACATGCATAAGAAGTCGCGAATCGAAGCGCGAAGATTCGGGAAAGTTTGTATGGACTTCTACTAAGATCCTAGCTCTAAGATATGAGCGTTATGAAGATTAAAACGTAAGACCTACTCAAGGCTTAACATTCTACGAAAATGAAGCTAGAAGACATTAAATAAACTATGACGAACCTTCTTCAAAAGCTTCAATCGAATCTTCATGACTTCAATAATGGTCCTTGAGCTTCAACGAAGCTTTAGGCATACGATCACGCGCTTTGAGAAGTCTTGAGACGTCGCTTTGGATGTTCATATAAATTTGGCGACGATCTCCATAACTGCGCTCACAAAGAGTTAGTTCACGATATATTTATGTTTGTTCATCATCCAAAACCAAATCCGGTGAGTCAATACTCAACACTACAACAACGTACTACCTAGGGCTAGCATTTTTTCAGCCGCCACCTATCAAATTATCACCAGAGTTCATCTCCCTCCCTCACAACTCTCTCTCTCTCCCGTTCTCACCCTCTTCTACATCTAAAACCCTAACCCCCTCTCCCTTCAACCTCACGTTGGCGCTCCCCAATGCTGCCCGCCGCCGTCAGGGGCTTTCGCCGCTGCACAAGAGCCACTGCCCCACCGGCGCTGCGAGACCCCGCCGCCGTTGCGGCTGCAGTCCCGCCGACCGACAATTCTCGCCTTACGCGAACGAGCACCCACAGCAGCCGCTGGCTGCTCTTCCCTCCACCGTCGCCTCCTGACCACCGGAGGGTTTCCGCCGACCCCCTTAGGCCGCGCCCAAGCCCTAGATCGTCGGAAGGACGCCTAGGCCGCCGGAAAAATTTTCTAGGCCGCTGGGAATGCCGGCCAGCCTCCAGGCAAGCCGCCAGTGACGCTCGATGTCTCTGCACCCCCCGTGCGATGTTAACCATTGCCGTTTACCCATTGGGTTCGCTGTACTGGCCCTCTCGGCCGTTACTTCACGTTGCTCGCTGATCCGCGGCCACTCGACGCCGCTAACCCTCTTACGGACCACCACCGAGCTTGCTCACCTAGTCGCCTTACACGTAAGTTTATGCTTTTGGTGTATTTTCGAACTCAACAGTAGGTTATAGGGGTATAAACAAACTGTGCATTGTTAGCTGAACGATAGTTGAATTGTTAAAGGAATTTTATAGTATGTTGGTACCTCATGCTAGTTAAAATAGTTTCATATGTTCATATGGGCGTTATAGTTCGTAGTAATAATACTATGATGGTTTCGGTTAATGTGCAGTACATTAGCTTCAGATGTTAATTCTGTTAATACGAAAATTTATATATATAGTAGGTTATAAAGTGCCTTATGTATATATATACATAAATTCCATAATGATTTTAGTAGTGACAGTAGTTTGTCATCCGGGCTAACCCTACTGCATAACATCATGCACCTATGACGCAGATAAATCCGCGCCACTGCAGTCGAGTAACTGGAGCCGCAACGTGGTCCGTAGCTGTTCCCAGAACCGACGTCAGATTTACGCGTGACCATCGCCGCATATTGGTAACCCTTACTCGTAGTAACCCACACGTTACGACATCGAAAACCTAACTAAAATCTGTCAACTTAATTACTAAGTTTATTTTACGCTCCTTTAAAATGTTCTAAAACCGTAGATGGACGACCGGACTGGTTAAACTGTGCATATAGGATAGAATCGTCGAATAGGCTGATCGGACAACTTGACATGTGACTGTTAGGGTAGCCTCGTTTAACTTTGAAACTTACCCTAATAGGATTAAATATGAGCGTGACCTGACACCGTCGTCGTGACCCTATTTCAGACGGACTACCGCAGACGTGATGCTTGGACGGGACGCTCCGGACGGATGACACACTCGCCACCACAGGCAAGTGTACTCACTTGTACCTTCGGCCGTGTTTAGGCCTTAAACTTGTAGAATTGTTAAAATGTGAACAAAGAGAACCGGACGTGAAATGATAGCGTCCGGGACGTCCATTGACAGATTAGACTTGACGACGAAGTCTAAGCTCAACAACAACTTTTGACATCTTAGGGTTATCTTGTTTGTGCGTGCGTGTGGACCACCTAGAAGAACCATCCCTGTCTTGTCATGTCGTGTCTTGTTTTGCACAGCCTGCGGGCAATAGGGCACTCACCGAGTGATCCCTTGTACTGATATACAGCTTACGGGCAATAGGGCACTCACCAAGCTAGAGTGAGTGATCCTTTGTACGGACTTGTCTTGTGCACTTGGGTTGGGGTAGGGTTGAGCGTGCACACAGGGAGAGGGTCTGATCCCCCTCGAACCGTAAGGCGTGAACCCTTCGAGTCACACGTGTCTTGTCTTGTTCCTGTGCACAAGGTTGAGCGTTCCCTCGGTTGAGAAGGTGCTGGCCGCCTTCTAACCGAAAGGCATGAACCTTAGTGACACACTTCTTGTCTTGTCTTGTTCCTGTGCACAAGGTTGAGCGTTCCCTCGGTTGAGAAGGTGTTGGCCGCCTTCTAACCGAAAGGCGTGAACCTTAGTGACACACGTCTTGTCCTTACTGTCTTGTCTTGTCTTGTCACGTCTTGTCTGGACCTGTTTAGGTTAGTCCCGTAGTCTGTAGCACACATTACAGCTACTACTTGACGCGCTTACTTTCCTGCTCTGTTTACTTTCTTTTGTTACTATGTTATAACCCCAGCATGTTAATCAACCAGTAAATCATTGCTTAAAGTTCTAGTACACTTGCAGTAGAGTCTAACCCTCTTTTGTAGACTTTACCTGACGTACAGTTCCTTGCTTTTGGGTGTTGTACGTCAGGTGTTGAGCCGGAGTACGTTGACGAGGCGGACCTGCCAGAGTACGTAGAGCCGGAGGACGCAGACCTAGAGTACGTGCCCGAGGAGGACCAGAGCTAGAGATCATCACGTTGCTGATCCAGAGGTTTCACTGCAGTTTAGTCGGGTGCGTGGCACCGTTTATTTTCTGTCTATGTTGGGTGCTTACACCAGTAGTTTACTTTCAGCTGTTGTAGCCGAGTCAGGCTTTTGTTAGACTCTCAGTACTTCTGGATTGTTATTTTTAGAATAAAATGAATGTTTCCCTTTTGAGTACTTTTGTTGTTCTGTTCTAACCTGCAGGGACCTGTTCCTTCGTCTTGGAGTACCACACAGACGCTTATTGGGTCCGAGCCTCACGGCTCTGGCCTAAGCGGGCCTTAGTCACGCTTCACCTCCGTAGCTTTGGGAAGCGGGGCGTGACAGTGTGGTCATCTTCTTTTGTCATTGTAGTATGGTGGTGAATGATTTGAGATCTGATAAGGTGATCTAGGTGTATATTTGATATCATATTTCGCTCACTTTGCTAGAGACTAGCAAAATGCTAGTTGGGAGGTGTGATTCGGGGTGAATATTGCATAATTAACTCCTTATCTAGCACTATTTTATGTGTATATGATGCTTGATTGGTCTCTAATAAGTTCGTATTTTCTATATCATCATTTATTAGCGCAAACCATTGATTTGTGCATAAAATATTATTTTGTACTAAATATTTCTGCCTTTTTATATTTTTCATGGCTAGATCTTGATCTCACGATTCTAACGACTATTTATTTGTATTTTTCTGAGATCTGTACTAATTACTGTGAACTTTTGAATGCAGAATACCATTTAAAAGGAGAAATACGCGCGAAATACGGAAATACGGAAGGAAATACGCGCTCCAGTCCACTGCTAGGGCCACATGGCTGCATCCCAGCTGTCCACAGCTTCATCCTACGGTGTCAACACGCGGATGACGCGGTAGACTCTTAGCCGTCGATCACAGATCGAACGGTCCGTACTCGCGCTCGAATGAAGCAGGTGGCAGCGTTTTTGAGGGCCACGCGGAGCGATCTGGCAATTTCACGCCTCATCAACGAGCAGATGAGTGGGTCGACGCTGTCAACTCTCGATCATCGGATTGAGAGATCGAAGGGCCCATGTCAAACTCCGAGATGAACTCGGATCGAACGAGCAAAGCGGCGGGGCGCGAATCTTGACGAACACGTGGCTCGTCCACGTTAGATCCCGCTTTGATGTGCGGCTGAAGTTTGCTCCGGTCGAGTGGATCAGGTTTGAGCGCGAGGATGGATCGGGTTTGAACCCGTTAACCCCTAAAACCTGCAATGTTATTATTTAAGCGTATTCTAGGGTTTTTGGGGGTATTCTGGCGTATTTTGGGGTTTTTAAGGCGGCTACTGTGCGTATTTGACCTCATGTCCATTTGTACTCAAATCGAAACGGGGATACCATGATTAAATATTTTTAAACTGCAAGCGCACAGTGTCGAAGTGTAGCTTGGGGGTCGAACACGGGGAGGCGTGTGTTGGCTTGTGAACAAAGAGGAACCGGATCACCCCGGTGGATGAGCTAGCCTAATCTCTTGGTGGTTGTCATGATGTTAAACTATGGAAAAGGTGTAAGATATAAAAAGGTTACCTAGGACTTTGGCTTCCGCCCTATCATGAGTTCTCACTATTACGACCGACGGATAGGAATGTGTCACGTGCCGCTACCCATTATACTTGGGGTGAGGACGTGAGCGGGTCTGCATGTGCTTAAAGAAAAGAAGAGGTACTTTTTTTCTTTCTTCTTTGACTTAAGCACACTAAGCGTAATTTAGCGAAGGCATGTCCCTGCACACAAATCTTCACAAGCAGCACAATTATTCATTACATTACAATACCAGCGTCCAAAGCAAACACACAAGCAATCTAGGCCTAGAATGGCCGTACAATTTGCTGAAAGCAAACACACCTGAAAATACAATACAAATAGTACTGAAATATAAGTATCCCGCTCTAGCCTTCCGTGGGGAGGATCTCAGTGTCCTCGTAACTGTGGTCAGCGGGGTCCACCTCTAAGATGGGATCCTCAAGAGTAGTGTCATCTGGGTACTTTGTCTCTAAACCTAACATATATTTCCAAACACGTTGAAATATATGTCAGCGATAAGCTCGACAAGATATTTAAAGTAACAAAACCATGGAACAACTATAAGGGACAAAAAGCGTTAGTACACAGTTATGAATAATAAGTGCAGAAAGTGAAGTGCAAGCATGCATGAGTTTTGCAATTTTAAAATTAAAGCAGTTGTAAGTTGAGTATTTGTGCTCATGATAAGTCCATGTCTGAGTGGGTATTGTTCTTGATACATCTTATCATTGGGGGTTTACTGTGATGCTTCTTGCCATTCCAACCTGGAATATGGTCAATCTGCTTACCTCCGTTAATGTGGTTTTGGAGGTGGCCGTAAGGTGTTCAAGCAACAATTACAGACTCTACTACATGAACCAACCCCACCCAAGTGCTCTGTTTAGTCATTGACCAAGTTTCACCCCATCTGTATTCGATGGTTTTACCCCCATCTGTATTCGATGGTTTCACCCCCATCTGTATTCGATGGTTTTCACATATGTGTTTGCAACATACTCATTCTTTCCAATTAATTTAATTCGTTAACATGCAGATAGTGAACACGGACCAATTATGTTAAAAAGGCAATAAACAAGGAGAGATATGATATCCGGCTACCAGAATTTGACAAACATAACAAATTTAGCACTAAGTTTGAACGGCCAAGTTTGCAGTTCATTTACTCAAAATACTTGCCTTGACGCGGGTGTGGGTGTCCTGGTGATGTTGACGCGGGGCACGTTTTATCTGCGTAAATAGGCTAGTGGTCAACAACTAGTGGTTAACATCCAGTTAAAATGTTTTAAACTAGTTCACTAACATTAACTTAAAGGAACTAACATTAATTCAATATTAATTTAACTTATTAGTCACTAACCTATACAAATCATTTACTAACTAACATGTCACCTATATGATAATAACTTTACAAAGACTTCATAGTAAAACTTTATAAGGAAACTAAACTAATAACAATTTAACTTATAAACTTAATAATAATAATAATAATAATAATAATAATAATAAATAATTAATAAAAACTTACTTATAAAATAACTCTCCCCCTCTCTTACTGTCGCTCCCCCCTCTCTTCGTTTTCTCTCGTTTTTTGTTTTCGAGATCAGGGCGACGGGCGATCGGAGTAGCGGCGATCGGGATCTCGGGCGGTGGCGCTCGAGGCGGCTTCGGGCGGCGCCTGTCGCAGTCGGGGCGACGGCGAGGTGAGATAGAGGCACGACGGCGATCGGATGTGGGGACGGCGGCTCCGGGCTTGGGCGGTTCGAGGCGGCGCGACGCTGAACGACGGCGGCGAGCGGATGGCGATGGCGACTCTGATCGACGGCAGCGGCTGAGACACAGGGCAGCGCACAATGATCGGAGGTGGCGCGATTGATACTGGGGTTTCATTTAGGGTTGATTCTGATTCCAAATTTGGGGTTGATTTTGGGATTGTGATTTCTGGTTGATTTTGATTTGTAGAGAGGATGGAGGCTGGTTGTTGTTGTAAGGTTGAAGGGAGATGATGGTGTGTTGGGTTATAAAGAGGAGGTGGTTGAGATGTGGGTTGCTGCCGTAGCTGGTTTGGTAGCTGATTGGTTGTTGGTGGAGAGGATGATGCCGTTATGTTGTTTCCCGTAGATTGGTTGATGTGGGCTTGGTTGTTGTTGGGATTGAATAGGTTAGGGTAAAAGAAATAAGTTAATTAGAATTAACTTTTAGTAAAAATTAATTAGTAATTAAATATTATTTGCGAACAATTAGTTAATTAGTAATTAAATTTTTAATTAAAAAAATAATTACGATTTAACAGGTTAAAATTACGCTACGGTAAAACCGGAAATAACGACGCGCTCGCGTAGACGCATGGACGAAAAAAATCTCCTCGGCCGAAATAACTGAATCAACGAAGAAAAGGAACACAGTCGCAACGATTAAAATACAACTAGGAAAAACAGGCCGTTACATCCTATCCTCCTTAGAATAATTCCGTCCCCGGAATTCTCTAGAGCGATGGGAAAAGGTAGGGGTAACGTCCTTGCATCTCATCCTCTCGCTCCCAGGTGGATTCTCTTGGCGAGTCGTGTCGCCGCATCACTCTCACGAGTTCGACAACCTTATTTCTGAGCGCCTTCTGACGTCGATCAAGAATCTGAACTGGCTGTTGCTCGTAGGTAAGGTCTGGTCGCACCGTGATCTCTGAATGATCAACCACATGAGTAGGATCACTGATATAACGACACAGCTGGGAGACATGGAAAACGTTATGTATGTAATGCCCTGATAGCTACTGCACAAGTACTAGGGGGTGAATAGTACTTTAAAATAATCAAGAGTATAATTCCTAATTATCGTGCAAACACAACCAACAATGCGGAATGAAAATTGACAAACAAGAATTAAGCAATGCAAACAAACGATGTAACGGGTTCGGATCCACCCAAGTCTCCCCGACTTGTTCCCGGTGATCCTACGTCCCAAACACCCGGATCCCCTCCGGCTACTTGAGTTAGAATCCTCTAACTCAAATTTTGCATTATGAAATTCTTGTAGAAAACTCTACAAGATCAAATCATACACAAAACGAAATGTGACTCCCACAAACCGGGATCACAAACTTCTCTCACAACCGAGAGATAAACTTGCAATATCAAAGTAAATGAAACAATGAACACTTACCAACAAAATCCTATGCCTTGAGTAAACTTACTGATTTTAGGGCAAGGAAGATTTTGAAGGAGAGAATGTCACCAAACCCTAGCTCCACCAAGATGAACAGTGATCGAAGGCTAGGATGGAGTTGGTGACTTTGAATCAAGCTATTGGCTTGAGTGGCTCACAATGAAGAGAATCTCTCTTGAGGAAATAGGGCTCAAGGAGTTGGGGAGAGATTCTTTGTGAGAAGAGAGAGATTGGAAATGAGAATTGAATGCTTTCTCTTTGATTCTCTAAAACTCAATAATGGCAGCCTTGAATGCTATGTTAGAAGCACTTCAAGTATATATAGGATAGAGAGAAGAGAGAAGCAAAATCGTGGCATTAAATGCCCAACGGATCTATTTCTGAAGCAGTCTAATCGGTCTAAGAAGGATCACTGACCGATTAGTTTTGCAACTAGTCGGTCGGTGATTCTTCTTGGACCGACTAGAAGGTTGACATCCAAGA
The DNA here is from genome assembly GCA_030789695.1 of Scilla litardierei. Lineage (NCBI taxonomy): Eukaryota > Viridiplantae > Streptophyta > Magnoliopsida > Asparagales > Asparagaceae > Scilla > Scilla litardierei. The sequence continues at coordinate 25,453,977 of CM061139.1, forward strand.
TAGAGAATTCAGGAGATATAGAACTAGTCGGTCTAAGAAGACTTGCCAACCGACTAGTTTGACAACTAGTCCGTCGGTGAGTGTTCTTTGATCGACTAACCAGTGATAATCAATAGGCTAAATTCAAGGAGAACTAGTCGGTCTAAGAACAAATTCCAACCGACTAGTTTCACAACTAGTCGGTCGATGGATGTTCTTGGACCGACTAACTAGTCAACAAAAGCTTAGGCTGGAAAGATGAAAGTATAACTAGTCGGTCTAAGACGGATTCCCAACCGACTAGTTTGACAACTAGTTGGTCGGTGAACCTTCTTGGACCGACTAATTGGTCAACAGAGAAGAGGCTGAATTGAGCAAGGAAATCTAGTCGGTTCAAGAAGGATTCTTAACCGACTAGATGACAATCTAGTCGGTTGGTTCTTCTTCTTGAACCAACTAAGATGCACTAGAAGACGCGAAATGAAGCGTAAAGCTTCGGGAAAGTTTCTATGGGCTTCTAAGATAATCATAGCTCTAAGATATGAGCGTTATGAAGATTATAATGTACGTCCTACTCAAGGCTTAACATTCTACGAAAAGAAGCTAGAAGACTATAAATAAGCTAGACGAACCGTCTTCAAAGCTTCAATCCGAATCTCTTGACTTCAATAATGCTCCTTGAGCTTCAACGAAGCTTCAGGCACACGATCACGTGCTTTGAGAAGTCTTGAGACTTCGCTTTTGATGTACGTAGAATTTTGGCGACGATCTCCATAACTGCGCTCACAAAGAGTTAGTTCACGATATTTATGTTAGTTCACGATATTTATGTTTGTTCACCATCAAAACAAAATCCGGGGAATCAATACTCAACATTCTCCCCCTTTTTGGTGATGACAAACCAACATAAATAATAATCAATAATAATGAGTTAAATGAAATTTACTTACTCCCCCTGCATTGATGACACGTTAATTCTGTATTAAATAATAAACATAAGCATCAAGCAAACGAGAAAAGTATAAAACATGATCCAATTATTGAAATATAGGATCTAAACCCATTTTTATATCTTAACTCCCCCTGAATCTAACATATCAAATTAGATTCACGGTAAATTTCTTTAAATTATCATTTAGCACATCATCATTATTAATTCTCTCCCCTTTGGCATTAGCAAAAAGAGCGGGAGGAGATCAACGACAACAACAATGGCTAAAATAAAAGCACGAGAGTCGAAGAATACGACCACGGTCCAAATGACACCAATGTAAAATAACGAAGAAAATCAAAGCGTGCCATCGAGACCATAGTCGAAAATCGAAAAAAGAAATTATCAAAACTCAAATCAATTTCACGTATTGAGTTATGGAACATACTCTCTAATATCAACATTCTTAGTGAATTTAGTGCATGTAAAACAATTCTATGTTTTCATAGAAATAATTCTATTTAATCAATATAATCGTCGAGCGACGAAATCAACATCAGAGACAAAAAGAAATATAATGTGCACACTAAAGTACATGGCAACCGATGTATATCTATTATACATTTGACAGTGATTTTGGAATCCTAGGGCTGACTAGGACAAGATAAAGAATGGCTGTGATTTTGTCTTGAAAATCAATGGATGAGATCAGTTGATGTAATTTAGATGGGGTCAGCTGAAAAGAGAAAAAAATTTAGCTAGAAATAAACAGTAGGTGGGATCAGCTGGAAATAGAAAGGGTTAATACGTGGGTTTCATTGGGTTGTGTATAAAGAGAAAGAATCATTTACCTTTCCTTGCACATCACGCCATCATCTCAACCCAACCCCTTGATCTCCACGCACGGCTCGCCTCGCCTCAACTCCCCCGCCTCCCCACGATGCCTCGCCTTCTACCCAAAAACCCCTAAATCGAAAACTAGTGCCATCTAAAGATCATCGATCCCAAAACCTCTGAGAGGGTTACATCGGCTCCATCTAAAGAGATCATCGATCTAGGGTTTTTATTTTTCCCTTCCAAAACGAAAACGGGTCTTACATTTTTCTTTGCTCGCACAATCTAAAGAGATCATCGATCTAGGGTTATTATTCAATCTTTGCTCGCACAATCTTACATTTTTCTTTCCTTTTTTCTTTTTTATGTCTACGGGTTCTTGATGTTCTGATGGCGACCACTGAATGGTACTTGGTGGCGAGCACGAACGGAGGGGTGCAAGGTCATCGGGATCGAGACTGCAAGGAGGGCTGACGACCAACTTTGAGATGTCAGGGATCAAGTTTAACAAGTAAGATGTTCTTTTAATACAATCCCAGGAGGTGTTTGATGATGCGTCCCTGTTTGAATCTTAAAAAGATTTGATTTTGATTCCTGGGTGTTTGTTTATTTTGTAATTAATTGATTTCTCTTTCAAAAAATTAAAGTATTAAAAGATACTGGTATGTGGATTGGTATGTGGATGATATCAACATTTTATATATTTGAAAGCTTTTTAAGCACAGTCGTCTGTGTTCCGAAGAAGCATCAGCGACCGGCGTCGCAGGCGCCTCGGTCTAACAAACAAAGGTTTAAAAAATATTTAAACAAACAACTTCGTTTATTTACTTTGGATCAAAATGAACTAAAAATGGCCTGGATCAAATTCTTTTCTTTGTAGATTATGAACAAAGTAGATTATGAACAAAGGTGATACAATTTTTCAGTTCATTTTGATCCAGTTCATTCACAAGAAGAAAAGAATGCATCAACTTTGTTTGGCTAATTAGTTGGGCTAATTTGAACCATAGTTTATTAGGTTAACATGATATTTTAGTTGATATCATAATGTATCAACATCATAATCCAGTTCATTTTTCTGATCATTTTGGTTTTGATTCTAGATTTTGAAACGGGACATACCATGGGAGATTTCACGAATTTTGTTAAATCAGTCGTCACCGTCGTCAAGTGGATCATCAAGGCCTCCGTTCCCCTCTTGCAGAAGAAGGGGTATGTGATCATCGATCCTGATTTCGTCAAGGTGAGAATGAGCTCTCAGGTGTTTCATTGTAAAAGTTTGTTCTGGGATGATGCGCTTTTGTGATTTTTGCAAGTTGGAATTTTTCTAATGAGTAGCTGTGAATTTACGAAATTCTTTCTCATATGTCATTTTATGAAATTTTTTATTTGGTGGTTTTCTTTTTTGTTTAGGTGCACTTAGTTTTTGCAACTAATATTAGCTTGAATTATATTATTTAAAGTAGGAAATCTGATTTCAGCTAGGTTTAGCAGGGTTCAGATTACACCTACTCCAAGGCTCCCCAAACACTCGCTCTTCCCCTCCTAAGAGAGTCGGTACCCAACGGCAGCTTCCACTACGATGAGGCCCTCGGCTGCTTCTGCGACATCGAGATCGTAAGAACTAGAGACCCATTGGTATCAATCATAGGTTCATTACAGAATAATACAATCTCGAGCACCTCAGCTGAAGGTCTAGAGAACATTGACAACCTGTCAATGTTCTCTCGATCTTTTTATCCCATATGCATACATGAAAATATATCATTGTACATCTATACAATCAGATTGTATACATCTATACAATCTGATTGTGTCATGGAGTTATATCTTTGGGAATGTTTCCAACTTGAACATCGTTAGTAGTATGATTTTATGATTTCACTCCTAACAACCGGCTAACAGTGTTAACATATATGTACCAAGTGTGAAAACATGTATAATTTATTTGGACAATAAAAGGGTCCAATGAAAAAGATGAAATTAGAACATTAGAAATAATCTCTCAACATTATTCTAAAATAATGGGTTGCATTACTGAATCACGGTGATGTAGTGTCAATTAAGGGTTTATTTGGCTCCCAGAAATCCTTTTTCTAACATTTTCAGAACGCACATAAATGCTCTTTTGAGCATTTCTAAAGACACCTTTTCTGTCGTTTGTTTCCAGAAATATTAAGAGAACACATAATTTATTGCTGATATGATTGTATTGCCTTTTTGGGTCATGTTTATTTGCTTTGACTGTTTTCCATGTATATATACATGAGGTTTATTTTTTTATCAGTAGCTATAGAAGGTTGCATGGGAAGAAATATGTTAGAATTAAGTATACGACATACAATTAATTACCGATATATTTCCATAACCTTTGGTTTGAATGTTCTCTAGACCTTCAGCTGATCGCAAGAACACTAACACCAATTATGTTTCTCTTTACAGAATTTTTTCATATTGTCTGTTTGTTTTATTGTTATAATGAATTATAATAGATATATTATTATACTTGCTGTTTATGATTTTTATGGATGATTTGTACTTCTTTTTATCATCTATGAAGCATTTTGAGCATAATATGGCACTTCCACATGGTTGCGGCTGCTAATGTCTTTATTTAAATCTCCTGGCATTTTTATTAATATAATAAGATATGCCATGTGAGACTTATTTCCTGCCAACACAGGGTGATGATTGTTTATGCTTAAATTAGTTTACGATTAACATAAACAATATGCATGGGATGATTCCTATTGTAAGTCACATTTGAGGTAAATTTTGATTTTTTTTTTCTTATTTTCTTCTTCGGGATGTCTGGATTTCAAGTCTGTAGATGTTTCTTATTGTTGTACATGAATTTATTAAAAATGTAGCAATCTGGAGATATTTGTTAGATTCAGTTTTATTTGATTCAAATCTGCAGTTTTTGCTTGGTATTAATCTTGAAATATTTTTTCTTGGTTTCAGGTTTTAGGTTTCAGGTGTGATAGTAGATAGCAGTCATGGTTTCTCTCTTGGATCCAGACTGCAGTAATGCATATAGAAAAAGTTGAAAAAGTATATGGGCATGGTTGTTGCCTGGTGTAGTTGGATTCAAATTGTCTGGAAGAAGTTATGAAACTGTGGGTTTTTTATTTTTGGGAAATAGACTGTATTATCATTGCATTAAATATTTGCAAGTTATATAGTAGTTCTCTATCTGATTTTGTAGACAACTTTGTTTATCTCGAAAAATAAAATTTTCATTTTTAGTACTATAACTGAGGTTCATTCTACCATGTATGACTGTGTTGGTGTGCAATCCAAGAGCATTAGAGATGCTACTTTGTCAAAACTTGCACAAACTGTTGAAGAACTTGAGGTGGATGCATAGTTGAGGTTAACGAATGTAAGCTTTGTTTTGCATGTATACATTCTATAGCTGATGATTGTATAGAAAGATCGAACTTAACATTATTATCTACAATAAAGTTGTTGATTCTATAGAAACACACGTATCAATCCAGATACAAGCGGATGAAGGAGATAAACTTAGTCAGTTGAGAAACTCTATAGCTGGTATATATGTACCAATCCAGATATACATACATAGTTGAGATATACTGGTATCAATCCAGATTCTGGAGAAACTCTATAGCGATGACTGTATAGAAAGATCAAATTTGTGATTAAGATCAAATTTGTGATTTAAGCAGTAATGTTTTGATCAAGGAGATATACGTGGATAGTTGAGGACTGTAGTAGCGATTACGAGACGGTGGATTCTGCTCATCATGTTCGTCATTTCATTGGTAGTTTTTGTTTAACATATACCATTCATATTGCGTTTTACTGAATATGATCATTATCTTCATGTTAATTTCTTTTATATTTTATCAATTTCATCTTTTATGTTTTCCATTTGATATACTAGAGTTTTCATCTAAAACAATAATAGATGACGGGCTATGTATTTATCTCCTTCCTTGAATCCAGACATCAAACTAATTTTTCCAGGAAGTGTAGAACATTCAATACTAGATCTTGAACTAATTTTCGAGGCATGGATGTACATTTAAGTTCCGTTGATAAGCTACATATATGAGAGGCTTTTGATGGCATTCCGATCTAAAGCTTATTACGTCAAAATAGTCAAGGTTTCTTCTGAAACTCTTTATCCTTATATGATGTAATTAATGACAACAATTATTGCTAATATTTACTGGTACTTTTTATAATGTTTTTTCATTAACTCTTAACATGAGAACTAATTTCAAAAGCTCAAGTGAAGAAATTGAAGCATTAAATTCAATTGTTCTTGAGACGAAATTGAAGGAATGATTTAATTGTTGAGTTATTTTTAGAATAATCATTGTAAAGTTATGTTGTAAATTTTTGATATTATTTCTGTTCTTGAGGAAGTTTATTGAATTCTTTTGATTTTTTTCATGCTATTGTATCATTCTATCTTCTGTTTTATTTTCTCGTTGTTTTTGTGGGGAGTAGATAATGCAAATTTATAGTGTACAACAGGTGCTAACAAAGCCCATCCAAGATCAGAACCATATATGTAGCATGCTGATATCTTGGCCGACTGTTGTTAGGACTTGATGGTATCTGAAATTTACATTTTTGAACTCAATGTCTCTGTGTGCTTTCTATGATCTTCTCTTTCTGTTTTGTGGATTTATATTTTGTGATTTCAAAATTTGTTGGTGGTTATTATTATTGAGTAAATTAACGGATGTTTACTGTGAGTATAATTTCTGCCTGAAATATTAAAAGAAGTGAACTCAAGTAGTCCACTTTGAGTTTCACTATATTTAAGTTCTTTTGCAAAGATATTTGATATTTGATATTTGAAACAAGTTCTTTGACAGGGATATTTTACGGGGATATCTACACCTTGGATATCGTGAATGAGTTCCCGCTTGATCCCACTACATTCACTCGGCTATAAAATGAATCGCTTAGTTGACTTTTCCTGTAATTTATGATCTAGGCATTGAAGAATCTTTCATGTTCAAATGAAACCATGTGGATTTAATACTATATTTAGAGAGAACAAAATTTTAGGGGAAACTATAATTTTTGGTGGAAATAAATAACAATTATTACGCTTCAGTTTACTGTTCGTTTAAAATTCAGGGATCTAAGATTTTGAGGGTGAATATCTTAAATAAATCGTGCCCTCCGGGTACGGGTTATGACTATCTATTATACATTTGACAGAGTTTTTTGAATTCTAGGGCTGACTAGGACAAGATAAAGAGAGGCTACGATTTGATCTTGGTAAATCAATGGTTGAGATTGGATTTTTGCAAAATTTTGATAGGAAAAGTGTCTTGGGAACCAAAACTTTGAAATTAGAAATATCTTGGTAAAGATTGTGGAGATTAAATTTTGGGAGAACGTGCTTTGTGAACCTAAAATTTGAAATTAGAAATGCTTTGGGAAATATTGTGGAGATTAAATTTGAAGGGAAAAGTGCCTTGAGAACCTAAACTATGAAATTAAAATTGCCTTGGAAAAGATTGTGTAGAAGCATAATCTATTAAATTAAACAATTTAGCGGAACGACAAATTAGTGTAAAAATACCCAGAGGTTTGTTGTTCCGCGCCGAAGACGCGAGGCCAAATTTGTTGTTAGACGCCGAATTTATTGTTCCACGTCGAAGGCGCCTGCGCCGAATTTGTTGTTTCGCAACAAAAACACCCACGCCAAAGGTGCACGTGCCACTAAATATTTTTATGCTAATTTATTGTTCCGCGCCAAAGGCGCCCGTGAATTTTTTTTCCGTTAATTTGTTGTTTCGCGCCGAAGGCGCGGAGCCAAATTTGTTGTTATACGCCGAATTTGTTGTTCCACGTCGAAGGCGCCTGTGCCGAATTTGTTGTTCCACGTCGAAGGCGCCTGCGCCGAAAACACCCGTGCCGAAGGTGCCCGTGCCACTAAATATTTTTATGCTAATTTATTGTTCCGCGGGGGAAATCTTAAATGATCCGTGCCCGCGGGCACGGTTATGACTATTCTATTATACATTTGACAGTGATTTTTGAATCCTAGGGCTGACTAGGACAAGATAAAGAATGGCTGTGATTTTGTCATGAAAATCAATGGATGAGATCAGTTGATGTAATTTAGATGGGGTCAGCTGAAAAGAGAAAAAAATTTAGCTAGAAATAAAACAGTAGGTGGGATCAGCTGGAAATAGAAAGGGTTAATACGTGAGTTTTGTTAGGTTATGTATAAAGAGAAAGAATCATTTATCTTTCCTCGCACAGCATGCCATCATCTCAACCCAACCCCTTGATCTCCACGCACAGCTCGCCTCGCCTCAACTCCCCCGCCTCCCCACGACGCCTCGCCTTCTACCCAAAAAACCTTAAATCGAAAACCTGTGCCATCTAAAGATCATCGATCCCAGAACCTCAGAGAGGGTTACATCGGCTCCATCTAAAGAGATCATCGATCTAGGGTTTTTATTTTTCCCTTCCAAAATGAAAAAGGGTCTTACATTTTTCTTTGCTCGCACAATCTAAAGAGATCATCGATCTAGGGTTATTATTCAATCTTTGCTCGCACAATCTTACATTTTTCTTTCCTTTTTCTTTTTTATGTCTACGGGTTCTTGATGTTCTAATGGCGATCACTGAATGGTACTTGGTGGCGAGCACGAACGGAGGGGTGCAAGGTCATCGGGACCGGCCGTCAGGATCGAGACTGCAAGGAGGGCTGCCGACCAACTTTGAGATGTCAGGGATCAATTTTAACAAGTAAGATGTTCTTTTAATACAATCCCAGGGGGTGTTTGATGATGTGTCCCTGTTTGAATCTTAAAAAAGATTTGATTTTGATTCCTGGGTGTTTGTTTATTTTGTAATTAATTGATTTCTCTTTCACAAAATTAAAGTATTAAAAGATACTGGTATGTGGATTGGTATGTGGATGATATCAACATTTTATATATTTGAAAGCTTTTTAAGCATAGTCGTCTGTGTTCCGAAGAAGCATCAGCGACCAGCGTCACAGGCGCCTCGGTCTAACAAACAAAGGTTTAAAAAAATATTTAAACAAACAACTTCGTTTATTTACTTTGGATCAAAATGAACTAAAAATGGCCTGGATCAAATTCTTTTCTTTGTAGATTATGAACAAAGTAGATTATGAACAAAGGTGATACAATTTTTCAGTTCATTTTGATCCAGTTCATTCACAAGAAGAAAAGAATGGATCAACTTTGTTGGGCTAATTAGTTGGGCTAATTAGTTGGGCTAATTTGAACAATAGTTTATTAGGTTAACATGATATTTTAGTTGATATCATAATGTATCAACATCATAATCCAGTTCATTTTTCTGATCATTTTGGTTTTGATTCTAGATTTTGAAACGGGACATACCATGGGAGACTTCACGAATTTTGTTAAATCAGTCGTCACCGTCGTCAAGTGGATCATCAAGGCCTCCGTTCCCCTCTTGCAAAAGAAGGCGTATGTGATCATCGATCCTGATTTCGTCAAGGTGAGAATGAGCTCTCATGTGTTTCATTGTAAAAGTTTGTTCTGGGATGATGCGCTTTTGTGATTTTTGCAAGTTGGAATTTTTCTAATGAGTAGCTGTGAATTTACGAAATTCTTTCTCATATGTCATTTTATGAAATTTTTTATTTGGTGGTTTTCTTTTTTGTTTAGGTGCACTTAGTTTTTGCAACTAATATTAGCTTGAATTATATTATTTAAAGTAGGAAATCTGATTTCAGCTAGGTTTAGCAGGGTTCAGATTACACCTACTCCAAGGATCCCCAAACACTCGCTCTTCCCCTCCTAAGAGAGTCGGTACCCAACGGCAGCTTCCACTACGATGAGGCCCTCGGCTGCTTCTGCGATGCCGAGATCGAATGAACTAGAGACCCATTGGTATCAATCATAGGTTCATTACAGAATAATACAATCTCGAGCACCTCAGGTGAAGGTCTAAAGAACATTGACAACCTGTCAATGTTCTCTCGATCTTTTTATCCCATATGCATACATGAAAATATATCATTGTACATCTATACAATCAGATTGTTTACATCTATACAATCTGATTGTGTCATGGAGTTATATCTTTGGGAATGTTTCCAACTTGAACATCGTTAGTAGTATGATTTTATGATTTCACTCCTAACAACCGGCTAACAGTGTTAACATATATGTACCAAGTGTGAAAACATGTATAATTTATTTGGACAATAAAAGGGTCCAACGAAAAAAATGAAATTAGAACATTAGAAATAATCTCTCAACATTATTCTAAAATAATGGGTTGCATTACTGAATCACGGTGATGTAGTGTCAATTAAGGGTTTATTTGGCTCCCAGAAATCCTTTTTCTAACATTTTCAGAAAGCACATAAATGCTCTTTTGAGCATTTCTAAAGACACCTTTTCTGTCGTTTGTTTCCAGAAATATTGAGAGAACACATAATTTATTGCTGATATGATTGTATTGCCTTTTTGGGTCATGTTTATTTGCTTTGACTGTTTTCCATGTATATATACATGAGGTTTATTTTTTTATCAGTAGCTAAAGAAGGTTGCATGGGAAGAAATATGTTAGAATTAAGTATACGCCATACAATTTATTACCGATATATTTCCATAATCTTTGGTTTGAATGTTATCTAGACCTTCAGCTGATCGCAAGAACACTAACACCAATTTTGTTTCTCTTTACAGAATTTTTTCATATTGTCTGTTTGTTCTATTGTTATAATGAATTATAATAGATATATTATTATACTTGCTGTTTATGATTTTTATGGATGATTTGTACTTCTTTTTATCATCTATGAAGCATTTTGAGCATAATATGGCACTTCCACATGGTTGCGGCTGCTAATGTCTTTATTTAAATCTCCTGGCATTTTTATTAATATAATAAGATATGCCATGTGAGACTTATTTCCTGCCAACACAGGGTGATGATTGTTTATGCTTAAATTAGTTTACGATTAACATAAACAATATGCACGGGATGATTCCTATTGTAAGTCACATTTTGAGGTAAATTTTGATTTTTTTTTCTTATTTTCTTCTTCAGGATGTCTGGATTTCAAGTCTGTAGATGTTTCTTATTGTTGTACATGAATTTATTAAAAATGTAGCAATCTGGAGATATTTGTTAGATTCAGTTTTATTTGATTCAAATCTGCAGTTTTTGCTTGGTATTAATCTTGAAATATTTTTTCTTGGTTTCAGGTTTCAGGTGTGATAGTAGATAGCAGTCATGGTTTCTCTCTTGGATCCAGACTGCAGTAATGCATATAGAAAAAGTTGAAAAAGTATATGGGCATGGTGTTGCCTGGTGTAGTTGGATTCAAATTGTCTGGAAGAAGTTATGAAACTATGGGTTTTTTATTTTTGGGAAATAGACTGTATTATCATTGCATTAAATATTTGCAAGTTATATAGTAGTTCTCTATCTGATTTTGTAGACAACTTTGTTTATCTCGAAAAATAAAATTTTCATTTTTAGTACTATAACTGAGGTTCATTCTACCATGTATGACTGTGTTGGTGTGCAATCCAAGAGCATTAGAGATGCTACTTTGTCAAAACTTGCACAAACTGTTGAAGAACTTGAGGTGGATGCATAGTTGAGGTTAACGAATGTAAGCTTTGTTTTGCATGTATACATTCTATAGCTGATGATTGTATAGAAAGATCGAACTTAACATTATTATCTACAATAAAGTTGTTGATTCTATAGAAACACACGTATCAATCCAGATACAAGCGGATGAAGGAGATAAACTTAGTCAGTTGAGAAACTCTATAGCTGGTATATATGTCTCAATCCAGATATACATACATAGTTGAGATATACTGGTATCAATCCAGATTCTGGAGAAACTCTATAGCGATGACTGTATAGAAAGATCAAATTTGTGATTTAAGCAGTAATGTTTTGATCAAGGAGATATACGTGGATAGTTGAGGACTGTAGTAGCGATTACGAGACGGTGGATTCTGCTCATCATGTTGGTCATTTCATTGGTAGTTTTTGTTTAACATATACCATTCATATTGCGTTTTACTGAATATGATCATTATCTTCATGTTAATTTCTTTTATATTTTATCAATCTCATCTTTTATGTTTTCCATTTGATATACTAGAGTTTTCATCTAAAACAATTATAGATGACGAGCAATGTATTTATCTCCTTCCTTGAATCCAGACATCAAACTAATTTTTCCAGGAAGTGTAGAACATTCAATACTAGATCTTGAACTAATTTTCGAGGCATGGATGTACATCTAAGTTCCGTTGATAAGCTACATATATGAGAGGCTTTTGATGGCATTCCGATCTAAAGCTTATTACGTCAAAATAGTCAAGGTTTCTTCTGAAACTCTTTATCTTTATATGATGTAATTAATGACAACAATTATTGCTGATATTTACTGGTACTTTTTATAATGTTTTTTCATTAACTCTTAACATGAGAACTAATTTCAAAAGCTCAAGTGAAGAAATTGAAGCATTAAATTCAATTGTTCTTGAGACGAAATTGAAGGAATGATTTAATTGTTGAGTTATTTTTAGAGTAATCATTGTAAAGTTATGTTGTAAAGTTTTGATATTATTTCTGTTCGTGAGGAAGTTTATTGAATTCTTTTGATTTTTTTCATGCTATTGTATCATTCTATCTTCTGTTTTGTTTTCTCGCTGTTTTTGTGGGGAGTAGATAATGCAAATTTATAGTGTACAACAGGTGCTAACAAAGCCCATCCAAGATCAGAACCATATGATATATGTAGCATGCTGATATCTCGGCCGACTGTTGTTAGGACTTGATGGTATCTGAAATTTACATTTCTGAACTCAATGTCTCTGTGTGCTTTCTATGATCTTCTCTTTCTGTTTTGTGGATTTATATTTTGTGATTTCAAAATTTGTTGGTGGTTATTATTATTGAGTAAATTAACGGATGTTTACTGTGAGTATAATTTCTGCCTGAAATATTAAAAGAAGTGAACTCAAGTAGTCCAGTTTGAGTTTCACTATATTTAAGTTCTTTTGCAAAGATATTTGATATTTGATATTTGAAACAAGTTCTTTGACAGGGATATTTTACGGGGATATCTACACCTTGGATATCGTGAATGAGTTCCCGCTTGATCCCACTACATTCACTCGGCTATAAAATGATTCGCTTTGTTGACTTTTCCTGTAATTTATGATCTAGGCATTGAAGAATCTTTCATGTTCAAATGAAACCATGTGGGTTTAATACTATATTTAGAGAGAACAAAATTTTAGGGGAAACTATAATTTTTGGTGGAAATAAATAACAATTATTACGCTTCAGTTATTACTGTTCGTTTAAAATTCAGGGATCTAAGATTTTGAGGGTGAATATCTTAAATAAATCGTGCCCTCTGGGTACGGGTTATGACTATCTATCATACATTTGACAGAGTTTTTTGACTTCTAGGGCTGACTAGGACAAGATAAAGAGAGGCTGAGAGTTGATCTTGGTAAATCAATGGTTGAGATTGGATTTTTGCAAAATTTTGATAGGAAAAGTGTCTTGGGAACCAAAACTTTGAAATTAGAAATATCTTGGTAAAGATTGTGGAGATTAAATTTTGGGAGAACGTGCTTTGTGAACCTAAACTTTGAAATTAAGTATGCTTTGGGAAATATTGTGGAGATTAAATTTGAAGGGAAAAGTGCCTTGAGAACCTAAACTATGAAATTAAAATTGCCTTGGAAAAGATTGTGTAGAAGCATAATCTATTAAATTAAACAATTTAGCGGAACGACAAATTAGTGTAAAAATACCCAGAGGTTTGTTGTTTCGCGCCGAAGACGCGAGGCCAAATTTGTTGTTAGACGTCGAATTTATTGTTCCACGTCGAAGGCGCCTGTGCCGAATTTGTTGTTTCGCACCAAAAACACCCACGCCGAAGGTTCCCGTGCCACTAAATATTTTTACGCTAATTTATTGTTCCGCGCCGAAGGCGCCCGCGAATTTTTTTCCGTTAATTTGTTGTTTCGCGCCGAAGGCGCGGAACCAAATTTGTTGTTATACGCCGAATTTGTTGTTCCACGTCGAAGGCGCCTGCGTCGAATTTGTTGTTCCACGTCGAAGGCGCCTGCGTCGAATTTGTTGTTCCACGTCGAAGGCGCCTGCGCTGAAAACACCCGTGCCGAAGGTGCCCGTGCCACTAAATATTTTTATGCTAATTTATTGTTCCGCGGGGGAAATCTTAAATGATCCGTGCCCGCGGGCACGGTTATGACTAGTCTATTATACATTTGACAGTGATTTTTGAATCCTAGGGCTGACTAGGACAAGATAAAGAATGGCTGTGATTTTGTCATGAAAATCAATGGATGAGATCAGTTGATGTAATTTAGATGGGGTCAGCTGAAAAGAGAAAAAAAATTAGCTAGAAATAAAACAGTAGGTGGGATCAGCTGGAAATAGAAAGGGTTAATACGTGGGTTTTGTTGGGTTATGTATAAAGAGAAAGAATCATTTATCTTTCCTCGCACAGTACGCCATCATCTCAACCCAACCCCTTGATCTCCACGCACGGCTCGCCTCGCCTCAACTCCCCCGCCTCCCCATGACGCCTCGCCTTCTACCCAAAAAACCCTAAATCGAAATCTGTGCCATCTAAAGATCATCGATCCCAGAACCTCAGAGAGGGTTACATCGGCTCCATCTAAAGAGATCATCGATCTATGGTTTTTATTTTTCCCTTCCAAAATGAAAATGGGTCTTACATTTTTCTTTGCTCGCACACTCTAAAGAGATCATCGATCTAGGGTTATTATTCAATCTTTGCTCGCACAATCTTACATTTTTCTTTCCTTTTTTCTTTTTTATGTCTACGGGTTCTTGATGTTCTGATGGCGACCACTGAATGGTACTTGGTGGCGAGCACGAACGGAGGGGTGCAAGGTCATCGGGACCGACCGTCAGGATCGAGACTGCAAGGAGGGCTGACGACCAACTTTGAGATGTCAGGGATCAAGTTTAACAAGTAAGATGTTCTTTTAATACAATCCCAGGAGGTGTTTGATGATGCGTTCCTGTTTGAATCTTAAAAAGATTTGATTTTGATTCCTGGGTGTTTGTTTATTTTGTAATTAATTGATTTCTCTTTCAAAAAATTAAAGTATTAAAAGATACTGGTATGTGGATTGGTATGTGGATGATATCAACATTTTATATATTTGAAAGCTTTTTAAGCACGGTCGTCTGTGTTCCGAAGAAGCATCAGCGACCAGCGTCGCAGGCGCCTCGGTCTAACAAACAAAGGTTTAAAAAAATATTTAAACAAACAACTTCGTTTATTTACTTTGGATTAAAATGAACTTAAAATGGCCTGGATCAAATTCTTTTCTTTGTAGATTATGAACAAAGTAGATTATGAACAAAGGTGATACAATTTTTCAGTTCAATTTGATCCAGTTCATTCATAAGAAGAAAAGAATGTATCAACTTTGTTGGGCTAATTAGTTGGGCTAATTAGTTGGGCTAATTTGAACCATAGTTTATTAGGTTAACATGATATTTTAGTTGATATCATAATGTATTAACATCATAATCCAGTTCATTTTTCTGATCATTTTGGTTTTGATTCTAGATTTTGAAACGGGACATACCATGGGAGACTTCACGAATTTTGTTAAATCAGTCGTCACCGTCGTCAAGTGGATCATCAAGGCCTCCGTTCCCCTCCTGCAGAAGAAGGCGTATGTGATCATCGATCCTGATTTCGTCAAGGTGAGACTGAGCTCTCAGGTGTTTCTTTGTAAAAGTTTGTTCTGGGATGATGCGCTTTTGTGATTTTTGCAAGTTGGAATTTTTCTAATGGGTAGCTGTGAATTTACGAAATTCTTTCTCATATGTCATTTTATGAAATTTTTTATTTGGTGGTTTTCTTTTTTGTTTAGGTGCACTTAGTTTTTGCAACTAATATTGGCTTGAATTATATTATTTAAAGTAGGAAATCTGATTTCAGCTAGGTTTAGCAGGGTTCAGATTACACCTACTCCAAGGATCCCCAAACACTCGCTCTTCCCCTCCTAAGAGAGTCGGTACCCAACGGCAGCTTCCACTACGATGAGGCCCTCGGCTGCTTCTGCGACGCCGAGATCATAAGAACTAGAGACCCATTGGTATCAATCATAGGTTCATTACAGAATAATACAATCTTGAGCACCTCAGGTGAAGGTCAAAAGAACATTGACAACCTGGCAATGTTCTCTCGATCTTTTTATCCCATATGCATACATGAAAATATATCATTGTACATCTATACATTCAGATTGTTTACATCTATACAATCTGATTGTGTCATGGAGTTATATCATTGGTAATGTTTCCAACTTGAACATCGTTAGTAGTATGATTTTATGATTTCACTCCTAACAACCGGCTAACAGTGTTAACATATATGTACCAAGTGTGAAAACAGGTATAATTTATTTGGACAATAAAAGGGTCCAATGAAAAAGATGAAATTAGAACATTAGAAATAATCTCTCAAGATTATTCTAAAATAATGGGTTGCATTACTGAATCACGGTGATGTAGTGTCAATTAAGGGTTTATTTGGCTCCCAGAAATCCTTTTTCTAACATTTTCAGAAGGCACATAAATGCTCTTTTGAGCATTTCTAAAGACACCTTTTCTGTCGTTTGTTTCAGAAATATTGAGAGAGCACATAATTTATTACTGATATGATTCTATTGCCTTTTTGGGTCATGTTTATTTGCTTTGACTGTTTTCCATGTATATATACATAAGGTTTATTTTTTTATCAGTAGCTAAAGAAGGTTGCATGGGAAGAAATATGTTAGAATTAAGTATACGCCATACAATTTATTACAGATATATTTCCATAACTTTTGGTTTGAATGTTCTCTAGACCTTCAGCTGATCGCAAGAACACTAACACCAATTTTGTTTCTCTTTACAGAATTTTTTCATATTGTCTGTTTGTTCTATTGTTATAATGAATTATAATAGATATATTATTATACTTGCTGTTTATGATTTTTATGGATGATTTGTACTTCTTTTTATCATCGATGAAGCATTTTGAGCATAATATGGCACTTCCACATGGTTGCGGCTGCTAATGTCTTTATTTAAATCTCCTGGCATTTTTATTAATATAATAAGATATGCCATGTGAGACTTATTTCTTGCCAACACAGGGTGATGATTGTTTATGCTTAAATTAGTTTACGATTAACATAAACAATATGCATGGGATGATTCCTATTGTAAGTCACATTTTGAGGTAAATTTTGATTTTTTTTCTTATTTTCTTCTTCAGGATGTCTGGATTTCAAGTCTGTAGATGTTTCTTATTGTTGTACATGAATTTATTAAAAATGTAGCAATCTGGAGATATTTGTTAGATTCAGTTTTATTTGATTCAAATCTGCAGTTTTTGCTTGGTATTAATCTTGAAATATTTTTTCTTGGTTTCAGGTTTCAGGTGTGATAGTAGATAGCAGTCATGGTTTCTCTCTTGGATCCAGACTGCAGTAATGCATATAGAAAAAGTTGAAAAAGTATATGGGCATGGTTGTTGCCTGGTGTAGTTGGATTCAAATTGTCTGGAAGAAGTTATGAAACTGTGGGTTTTTTATTTTTAGGAAATAGACTGTATTATCATTGCATTAAATATTTGCAAGTTATATAGTAGTTCTCTATCTGATTTTGTAGACAACTTTGTTTATCTTGAAAAATAAAATTTTCATTTTTAGTACTATAACTGAGGTTCAGTCTACCATGTATGACTGTGTTGGTGTGCAATCCAAGAGCATTAGAGATGCTACTTTGTCAAAACTTGCACAAACTGTTGAAGAACTTGAGGTGGATGCATAGTTGAGGTTAACGAATGTAAGCTTTGTTTTTCATGTATACATTCTGTAGCTAATGATTGTATAGAAAGATCAAACTTAACGTTATTATCTACAATAAAGTTGTTGATTCTATAGAAACACACGTATCAATCCAGATACAAGCGGATGAAGGAGATAAACTTAGTCAGTTGAGAAACTCTATAGCTGGTATATATGTATCAATCCAGATATACATACATAGTTGAGATATACTGGTATCAATCCAGGTTCTGGAGAAACTCTATAGAGATGACTGTATAGAAAGATCAAATTTGTGATTAAGATCAAATTTGTGATTTAAGCAGTAATGTTTTGATCAAGGAGATATACGTGGATAGTTGAGGACTGTAGTAGAGATTACGAGACGGTGGATTCTGCTCATCATGTTGGTCATTTGATTGGTAGTTTTTGTTTAACATATACCATTCATATTGTGTTTTACTGAATATGATCATTATCTTCATGTTAATTTCTTTTATATTTTATCAATTTCATCTTTTATGTTTTCCATTTGATATAATAGAGTTTTCATCTAAAACAATTATAGATGACGAGCAATGTATTTATCTCATTCCTTGAATCCAGACATCAAACTAATTTTTCCAGGAAGTGTAGAACATTCAATACTAGATCTTGAACTAATTTTCGAGGCATGGATGTACATCTAAGTTCCGTTGATAAGCTACATATATGAGAGGCTTTTGATGGCATTCCGATCTAAAGCTTATTACGTCAAAATAGTCTAGGTTTCTTCTGAAACTCTTTATCTTTATATGATGTAATTAATGACAACAATTATTGCTAATATTTACTGGTACTTTTTATAATGTTTTTTCATTAACTCTTAACATGAGAACTAATTTCAAAAGCTCAAGTGAAGAAATTGAAGCATTAAATTCAATTGTTCTTGAGACGAAATTGGAGGAATTATTTAATTGTTGAGTTATTTTTAGAGTAATCATTGTAAAGTTATGTTGTAAAGTTTTGATATTATTTCTGTTCTTGAGGAAGTTTATTGAATTCTTTTGATTTTTTTCTTGCTATTGTATCATTCTATCTTCTGTTTTGTTTTCTCGCTGTTTTTGTGGGGAGTAGATAATGCAAATTTATAGCGTACAACAGGTGCTAACAAAGCCCATCCAAGATCAGAACCATATGATATATGTAGCATGCTGATATCTCGGCCGACTGTTGTTAGGACTTGATGGTATCTGAAATTTACATTTCTGAACTCAATGTCTCTGTGTGCTTTCTATGATCTTCTCTTTCTGTTTTGTGGATTTATATTTTGTGATTTCAAAATTTGTTGGTGGTTATTATTATTGAGTAAACTAACGGATGTTTACTGAGAGTATAATTTCTGCCTGAAATATTAAAAGAAGTGAACTCAAGTAGTCCAGTTTGAGTTTCACTATATTTAAGTTCTTTTGCAAAGATATTTGATATTTGATATTTGAAACAAGTTCTTTGACAGGGATATTTTATGGGGATATCTACACCTTGGATATCGTGAATGAGTTCCCGCTTGATCCCAATACATTCACTCGGCTATAAAATGAATCGCTTTGTTGACTTTTCCTGTAATTTATGATCTAGGTAGTGAAGAATCTTTCATGTTCAAATGAAACCATGTGGGTTTAATACTATATTTAGAGAGAACAAAATTTTAGGGGAAAATATAATTTTTGGTGGAAATAAATAACAATTATTACGCTTCAGTTATTACTATTCGTTTAAAATTCAGGGATCTAAGATTTTGAGGGTGAATATCTTAAATAAACCGTGCCCTCTGATCGCTCCGGGACGTAACCCAAAAGAACGGTTGTAGTTTTACCGCAAGTGCACGGTGTAGCAGCGAGCGGGTTATCGAACACAGGGAGGACGAATGACCGTGCTTGCTCCAATCAACCTGGCTATTCAAGAAGAGAGATTTGCCTTTGGCGATCCTGTCACAATCGTCAGACAAAGTGCGAAAATATCAAATCAAATAAAGAACGTCTAGGGAATGTGGAATTCCCGCGACTCACCGTATTTCATGAATGTGGTTCATCGGTATCAAAATCGCTAGAATAAGATTTTGGATGAACTAGTTGCAACTGAATGTAGAACCAAGCTCACGCTCTCGCGCTGTTGCCGGTCTATAGCTATCCTAGGCTCGGGTCCAATCTCTTGCAAACCCTAGCCTAGGGAAGCTAGCATTAGGATCAACATCATCGTCCAATCGCGCACCGAGTCCAATCTCTTGCATACTCGGCTCACGACCTAGATTGGGATAGTTCCTACCCGTCCAATCTCTTGCAAACGGGTATTGGCGCGGAATTGAAATCGGAAACCCTAGTATCGGTCCAATCTCTTGCAAACCGATACTATGGAAATTCGATTCCAACCCAATTCGGATTTCTAGGGTTTCCTATCGAATTGGGATCCAATCTCTTGCAAATCCCAATCGATGTGAATTCCTAGCCATCCGTAGTAAATCAATCACAATCTAATCCCTAGTAACAATTCTAGCAAAATTTCTACTAATTCATCACAAATATGAAATTGGGCTCGTAGGGTTCATCCCCACGCCCCAAGACGTGGAGACTACTAGCAATTCATAGCAAGATCACAAAAATAATCAATGAAATAAGCAATAGAATTCATCACAATATTGAGATATGCAATAAAAATTAAATTTTTAGGGAAAAGAGATGCAAACCAATGGAGTTCTTCAATTAATCCTACAAAAATCAAACTTTGTCTCTTCTCCAATCTCCAAAATAAAGTTAAAAAGTTAATCTAAAAAGCTGCAAAAAATCTAAGAAGAAGCTCTCAAAACTAGGGTAAAAACAGGGGTTAAATAGCCCCCAAAATCGTCCAAAAACTGTGACCAAAATACCCCTGCGCAGCCTGTTTTCCGCAATTTTCGCTACAGGCAGCGCGTCGCACTCGGCCGAGTGACAAAAGTCGCTCGGCCGAGTGAAAACCCTGTAATTTTCTAGTAAGTATCGATCTTCAGGGGTCTTCATTTCAGGGGCGGCTCGGCCGAGTGAGTTGTCGTCACTCGGCCGACGGCTTCATGGTACTCGGGCGGACGGGATAAGCCACTCGGCCGAGTGGGTCTTCTGAAGCTCAGGCAGCCGAAAAACAGTAACTTGGGGATTATTGAAGGGCTTCGTCTGGGCGCCACTCGGGCGGACGGGGTCTCGTCACTCGGCCGATGTGGTCTCCATCGCTCGGCCGAGTGCACATAGAAATCGTGTCTGAACTGGTCGGCCGAGCGGTGTCTCGCTGGTCGGCCGAGTGGCTTCTCCACTCGGCCGAGTGGGACACAAAACATGCCCAATCTGCTTATTTTGGCATCTTCGTCGCTCCTACGACGTCCGTTCTTCTTCCGCTCCTCTCCAACAGTAAAATACCCCTCGGGGAGGTCGTCGGTGACCGTCTGGAGTAGGCATATCTCGAGATCACTCCAAATCGCGCCAAATCACTTGAAATGCGACAAAAACAAAAAATCGTGAAAAGCATCGCAATATCGTCGATATATCGTGAAAAACATGATTTGGGCGATCTAAATGGCATGCAAACATGCGGGAAAAAAGTGTAAAATAAGGAGTGATCAAAATCCCCCAAGCTTGCCTCTTACTCGTCCTCGATGAAGGTAAGTAAAAGGCGAACCCGGTGGATTCGGAAAACGAAAACGGCGGAAAAAATGAAAAATGAAAAAAAACGGAGAAGAAAGAAATGAAAATAAAGAAGAAAGAAAGAAACGAAGAGGTAAGCTGCTAGATCATTTCCTCAGGACGTGGGTTCCGCTTACTCATATAGCATGCACTGAATGAAAAACACATGTCAAAGAATTTTATTTTGATATCATAGTATAATAGTGCAAATAGAAATAGAAGACCCACGAACAACAATATAATCATGAAAAACGGAATAATTTTATAATTAACGTCGTCTGAATTATTTAAAGCGGTATACAAATCACAGATCACACATTTTTCAATTGAACGCTTTCTATCAGGAGTATAAGAGTATCACACTATAGAATAGAGAGAATAGAAAAGTATGGATTTCATGAAATGAATGCTAGGCTTAGATTTCTGGATTTCGTAAAGCTAAAAATAATCTCACCGAGTATAGAATATTACTTAGCCTAGGTTGTCGTGCAACGTCAAGTAGTCACTCTCTCACACATCAATGGATCCCCTCCCCCAAGCTTATCCATAAGCGTGATGGCATAAAAAATATTTACATCCCCATTCCTATAAAGCTCCAAAAGCAATGATAGAGAGAAAGAAAGTGAGATGGGATCTTTTATTGAGGATTTTTCCTCTTTTCTCTTTTTTTTCTTCTCTTTTTTTTTTGTTTTTGCAAAAGCATATATACACAACGATCCCAACTCAAAGAGAGATAATGATATACAAGAATATTTTCTTTCTTTTCCCTTTTTTTTTCGAATAAGAAATTTGAAGCTAGGAATTAATAGCGGGGGAAATGCCATATAATAGAATCGCTAAGGGGAGATTCACCAATGATTTTAAAAGTAGAGAAATGATGTTCAAGATTTGTGGAGAAAGAAATAAATATATCACTCGGTTCACTCTATAAGACATGCACGACAACTTCAGCAGGGTAATCTAATCTACTCAGTTTCGATCACAAAAAAGCTAACTAATCCAAATTTATCATAGCTAACATCATTCAATCATCCTGAAGTGAAGTGTACAGTTCATGCATATAGAAGTGATATAGCAAAAGAAATCAGTACTCCAGACATAGGCATTCAATGCGTGAATCTTGGTGTGTTTTCTGTGATAGCATACATATGAATATTCAGACTCAGCTAATAGTAAAATTTCATCCATTTTCATGTGGAAAAAGTGTGTGTTACTATCTCTAGATGCAAGGCAAGTCATAGCATATGATATCAGAAATAAAATCTAAGACATGACAAATATAGCATGCATATAGAATAAGCTAACTCCACGTCATCATCATCACAGAAAAGTCGTCTCTAGCATGAGATGAAAAAGAAAGAAATAAAGATAAAGGGAAAATAGAACTATTTACAATGCGGCACACAGAAAAATAAGAAAAACGTGATGCATGGCAAAATAAAAGAAAAAATGATGAAAAATAAGTGCAAAAGCGAAAAATGGTGTGAAAAACTAAAAATAAAGGTGGCAAATTGAAAAAGAACGTGAGAACTCACTCCCCCAAGCTAAATGGCACAGTGTCCTCAATGTGCAAAGTGGGGCACACCGAGAGACAAGTAATGTGAGGGGAAGGTGAGGAGGCATGCATGATGAAAAGAAAAATGAAAATAAAAAGAAAGATAAAGAAATGAAAATATGATGCGGACATGATGCATGCACAGATAGGAGTGATATAGAGATATAAGAGTGTCACCAAAAAAACGCTCCCTCTATCCCAGAAAAGATATATAAATATATGGTCGTCATGAGAATCCCAAAATAAGTGAGGGGAGGGGGGGTGGGCAAAAGTGCAACAGGACCCAGCAGAAACAGGCAGCACAACGGCAGGAATAATCGATGGCATCAAGGGTGCCTAGGAAGGTGGTGCTGCACCGTCTCCGTCCTGAGGCGGAAGTGGTGGTGGTGGCTGGACATGCCGCTGAGCGGGTGTGGGTGTGGAAGTGGTAGCAGGTCGAGTGTGTGTGGAAGTGTGGGCGGGAACCTGCTGGGTGGGTGGGGGTACGCGCGGGAGACGCTCCAGGACCTGAGTAAGACAGTAGTGAATCTGGGGGATCAGGTCAAAGCGGTCAGCCATCGCAGAGATGGTGGAGGACAGGGTCCTAAGGTCGCCTCTGAGGCCACTCACCGCCCCCTCTAGAGCACGAATGCTCTGAAGTACAGTGTCGGGGGGAGGTGGTGCAGAGGGACGCATCGGTCAGGGCTGTGCAGGGCGTGGCTGGCATACTCGAGTCGCGTATGTGACGGGCTCAGTGGGGAAGGGTACAAAAGGTGCTGCGCTCGCAAATGTGGGCCTGGCCTCGGTGTGAGGCCGGGGCACCGGCTGGTGAGAAGTAGAGGTAGCAGCAGGGAAATAAGAATGCAAAAGTGGCAGCGAGGCGGCCAGAGAGGTCAGTGGCACAGAAGTGTGGACAGACGCCACGACACTCTCGGAAAATACAGCAGGGGTGGAGACAGAGGTGACTACCGCTGGGGTGGAAATGTGTGGACCAAAAGGCGCGACCCTAGCGGAAATCATGCTAGCCATGGTCTCCACGACCGCGGCAAACGAGGGCTCTCCACTCTCAACAAAGGTCGGTGGGCGCTCGGGGAGTGCGGAGCAAAGAGGCTCGACGGACAGAGGGCCAGTGGTGGTGGTGGGAGTGGTGGTGACAGCCTCGGAAGTGGTGGAGGTGGTGGAAGTGGGCTCAGCTGAGGTACTCCCGACACCGACAGAGGTGTCAGGAGCGGCGGAAACATCGAGGATAGGCTGAGGGGCCACAGGGTCAACAGGGGCGGCAGGCTCGGCAGGTGCGACAGGGTCTGCGGGGGCAGCGTGGGCAGCGTGGGCCTGCTCGGCCTCCTCGGCCTCGAGCACGTAAGCAGCTGGGATGAGGATATCCATCGTAGGGAGCCAGTCGACATGGGCTGGTGCAATCTGAGTCCGAGCTGGGCTCGGAAGAATCATGTAATCGGCCCCGTAGGGGCCGTGCAACCAGACCCAGTGACGCTCACCGTGCGGACGAAGCATCTTCATCCGGGCCATAACATCGATCGACAAAGAAGTGGGGCCCGGTACTCGTCGCAAGTCGTCAGGGAAGTCCTCGTCGGTCATAAGTGCAAGCAAGGTGATCAGGCCGCCGCAGCATATCGGTGAGCGAGCGCCCACCGATACAATGATGCGGTCCAAAAACCAAGCCGCGACATCAATCACGACGGCGGGGACCAGCTCATCGCCATCCCTAGATAGAGCTCTGGGACGTGTCATCGCGTAGAGCATGTAGAGCTCCGGCGTAGACATCGTGCCCGGCTCATATCTGGCCAAAAATGTCATCGCCATAAGGCGCTGAGCAATGCGGAGGCAGGGATGGACAATGGCCGAGGCCTTTGCCCTACTAGGGTCAAAGGCAGCGTGAAGACCCGTAATCCGGGCCCAGAAGGCACCGGCGTCAAAGGAAGGTGGGGGGATATGGGTGGGGCCGTAACCGCGATCGGCACCGGGGACAGCGGGCCACGAGAAAAACGCTCTCATCATATCGAGAGTGACCTGGCACTCCCGATCCATGAACCGGAACGAGCATCTCTCGTCGGTCCGGGAGATCGAACTAAGAATCTCAAGTGTCGGGCGGGTGAACGTGTCCGCCGACACCTGAAAGAAATCTCGCCAGCCCACGTTGTCGTACAACGTGAGCATCCCCTCTAGTACCCCCAGGCGTCCTAGGTCAACGAGGTGTGCAAACCTGGAGCGTACGATCTAGCGCTGGGAGATACGCTCGAAGACGACGCGGTGTGCGTCATCTCGGAACGTAATCCCGAGCGGCCCGACCAGTGGAGCCGGAGGTAGTGGCTGTGCGACGGGGAGTGGCTGTGCGGGCTGTGCGGGCTGTGTGGGCGCTGCAGGCTGTGCGGGGTGTGCGGGGCCTGCAGGCTGTGCTGGGTGGATGGGGTGTGTGGGAGACGGTGGAGGAGAGTCCTCCAACTCGTGGGAGGGGCCGGCATCATCCGACCGCTTCCGCTTGGCGGAAGCTCTCTTCGACCGCGGCCGTGTCCGGGGCGGTATATCGGCCCCGAGCGCGCTCCGAAAAGTGTAAAAAGTGTGGTGTGTGTAAAAGAGTGGAAGGAGTATACCCAGACACGCCGCGAGTGCTCAGCAATGGAAGCGTGCGAAGTCAGCGCCTCCGCGAAGCCCAAATCAGTCCGTAGAAGCTCCCCTGAGCTCCCCTAAGCTCCCAAAATCAACCTGCGCATGAAACGGAGATATCAGCGGGTAATATTCAAAATGTATGGAGCATTAGGGGTATAATAGATAGATATAGAAGTTGATTAGGGTTTGGGGTTCGTTTAATACATGGATCCTCGAAAAACACACGAAAAGAGGAAAAAATAGGCGAAAAAGGCGATACCGGAGGTGGCCGGAGACACGGCCGCCGGCGGCGACTCGGGCGAGGCACGGCGAGTGGTCGGCCGACGGTGGCTGGCCGAGCGGCGGCGTGGCAATGGAGGTCGGGCGAGTAGGGGGTGCGAGCGGGCGAGGGAAGCTGAAAGGTCGGGGGTGCGAGCGGGCGATTGGATTTTAGCGTTTCGAAAAACGTGCCCCCCTCGACCTCTTATATAGCAAAAGTTACGACTTGGCCGAGTGACTCGACCACTCGGCCGAGTACGGTCAATAGAAAATTCCTCCCCGCTTACGCATCGGCCGAGTGGCCTTGCCAGCCTTGGCCGAGTGGAGTAAGTCCATTCGGCCGAGTGGCTCAAGCGACTCGGCAAGACTCGCCCTAGGAGTGTATCCGTTTTACTCGACCGAGTGAAAATATATACTCGGCCGAGTAGCAGTTATACTGAAATCAAGAAAATAAACAGAGAGGTAGGTACAGCAGACTTCCCTCGTTCGTGAGCGGCTCGGCCGGATGAACTTGTGTACTCGGCCGAGTGACTAGTATACTCGGCCGAGTGAGCCTTGTTTTCTGCTGTTTGTCTTCGTTTGGGCTCTAAACTCCGTCTTTCTTCCGCCAGTCGATTTCATCTTACTCCTAAGTGTCGAGCGTCTTCCTGGGACGCTCCTCGTCATCTCGCTCATCCTCCTCATGATGGATTTACCTATCTCCTCTCCTGTCAAGAAAAATAGGACCCGTTATCACAAAGTTTTTGGGCGAACGACTCAAAACACTAAAATTTCTAAAACAAAAATAAAGAAAAGTAAAAATAAAGCAATAACCGTCGGGTTGCCTCCCGACAAGCGCTCGTTTAAGGTCGTGAGCTCGACCCCCTATGATTTTCAATTAATGCGGGATGTTTGGTGCATATGAGATGCACCCATCAAACTTTCCGGGGAGAACGCTTAGATTCGGAAGTTGCGGTGGTGTGTTCTCCCGCAGTGGTCTCTGGTCTCGAATAGTGTTGGGGGGAGGCTCCCCCAAGCTAGCGTTTGCTCCGGTCAACGGCTTCACCGGTGACGCCGATTTCCGTATCGGCGGAGCTTTCTTTGGAGACTTTGATTTCGAGAGCTTGCAGAGCTCTCGAATCCTTGCGACATCAGCGTCACCTTCGTCATTTTCAGCGGAGAGGTCGGGGGAATCGTCTATCTTCTCTTCTTGGCCTAAATCCGGGCCTTCCTCAAAATCCTCATCGAAAAGAGCGCCAATCGAGTGGGGGATCGCCTCTTCAATTACCTCATCAAGGAGGTCCATGTAGTCAAGTTCCTCGTGGTAAGGCATGTGTTTCATAGCCTTAGGAATGTGAAGCTCCACCTCGATGTTGCTGACATTCAAAGTTAGGGTACCTTCTCGCACGTCGACAATCACTCCGGTGGTGGCGAGGAACGGGCGTCCAAGTATCAATGAAGTATCTCCCTCCTCCTTAACGTCCATGATAACGAAGTCACATGGCAAGCATATTCCTCCCGGGACTTGTAGCGGGATGTCTTCGGTGATCCCTACCGGCCTTGTTATTCGCCCATCGGCCAATTGTATCCGCATGTCGGTAGGTTTCAACTTCGTCCCGGTGTTTAGCCTTAAGAACATGGAGAGAGGCATGAGGCTCACACTAGCCCCAAGATCTACCAACGCCTTTTGAAGAGGGACGCCGCCCAAGGTGCAAGGAATCCGAAAACTCCCCGGGTCTTTAAATTTGGCCGGCTCCTTCTCTCTCTTGGTGAACCAAAAGCCCTCTTCGGCTAGCATGATCTTTTCCTTCCTCTTTCTCCCCGAAATCAAGTCCTTTAAGAATTTAGCATATGTGGGGATCTCCACGATGGCGTCGAGGAAGGGAATGTTGAGGCTAACTCCTCTAAGATACTCGAGAAACTTTGCTAGCCTTTTCTCCATTTTCGCTCTAGCAAGCCTTTGGGGAAATGGGACCGGTGGCATCAAGCGCCTTTCCTCAATCAATTGTTCCGCTCTAGATTTCTCCTTTTCTTGTGGCTCTTTCTCCTTATCATCTTCAACTACCGGCTCAATTGGATCCAAGCTTTCCTCCACGGGCTCCTCGGTAGGAATCATAGCGGGGGAGGTATCCTTTCCGCCTCTAGTAGTAACGGCAACTACGGCATTGATGTGGCCGGTGTTGCTCCGTGGGGTTTGCTCGGGTTGCGCCGGCAATCGTTGAGTGTTCCGATTGAGCAACGCCAATTGCTCCGATATTTGAGCCACAACGGTATTAAGGGAGTCTTGCCCCGCCTTCAAGGTAGCATTGACCTTATTTTGCTCGACCATAAACGCCTCCACTCTAGCTTCGAAGTCGGATCGTTGTTGAGCTTGTGGAGGGTTTTGATTTTGATTCCTCCACCCTTGGTTGTATCCGGGCGGCCTATATGGTGGAACTTGTTGCTTCGGTTGGAAATTTTGTTGTGGAGGCCCCCTCGGCGGATAGTTTTGTTGTTGGGGTGGTGGTGGTCGGGCTTGTTGAGGTGGTGCTTGGGGCGGGTTCAAAGCTCCTTCATTGTTGGCGTAGGAGAATCCGGGATGATTTCTTGTGGCTGGATTGGCCCAATATCCTTGGTTCCCCGTGACATATTGTACTTGCTCCAAGGATCCTTCTCCTTGCTCTCCTCCCGAGTACATGGCTTGAGATTGGTCTTGCCAATCACACATTTGGTTCGTTGGAGCGGAGGTAGAAGGGGCTCCTTGGGGCTCCGTGATAAACTTCTCCAATCTCTCCAATACCTTGTGGAGAGAATCAAACTTGCTTGTAAGCTCCGCTACGGCCTTCGCCTCATAGATACTAGTCGGCTTCAAGGAGGACGTGGAGTGTCCTCGCTCATCGCCCCATTATTGGTTGTTTGAGGCCATCTCCTCAATTAGGGCCGTAGCTTCCTCGGGAGTCTTTGACAAGATAGCACCATTCGCCGCGGCATCAATAATTTGCTTGGTCCCCGGTTGGAGACCGTTGTAGAAGCTATGAACTAGCTCCCAATCTTCTATGCTGTGGTGCAGGCATTGATGCTGCAAATCCTTAAAACGCTCCCAAGCCTCATAGAGCGTCTCCTATGGTCCTTGCTTGAAGGACATGAGAGCGCTCCGGATCTTCACCGTCTTGGATGGCGGATAGAACTTGTCAATAAATGCACTCGCCAACTCGTCCCAAGAGGTGAAAACTCCGTCAGCCTGCGTCCTCAACCAATAGAGTGCCTTGTCCTTTAGCGTGAAGGGGAAGAGACGCAGTCTGATGGCATCGATGGAGACCCCCGGCATCTGAAATGTGGCGCACTTCGACAAGAATAATTGGATGTGGTAGTGAGGGTTTTCATGGGCATTCCCATGAAATGGATCCTGCTGCATCAGAACCACTAGTCCAGTCTTTAGCTCGAAGTTCTTGTCAGCCGCCAACTCCGGCACGACAATGGATGAGGTCGTAGAAGAGGTCTTAGGCCGAAGCCTATCTCGAATAGAAATTATCCTCGCCATCCTTGCCGCTAATTGGTCCGCAGTTTTTGGGTTGGTCAAAACCCTCCTTTCCGGATTTTGTCTCCTTTCCGCTCTAAGTCTCCGCGCGGTACGTTCGATCTCGGGATCAAATAATATAGCTTCAGGGTCCGTCGTAGATCTCGTGTACATGCACAGGGAAGACAGAGTTTCAAAGAAATGATTAGTACCGTGGAAGGGTTAGGTAAAGATAAAGAAATGGAAATAATAATAAAATAAAAAAAAGAATAGCTAGGGTGGTAAGATCAAACGCAATCGCCTCCCCGGCAACGGCGCCAAAAACTTGATCGCTCCGGGATGTAACCCAAAAGAACGGTTGTAGTTTTACCGCAAGTGCACGGTGTAGCAGCGAGCGGGTTATCAAACACAGGGAGGACGAATGACCGTGCTTGCTCCAATCAACCTGGCTATTCAAGAAGAGAGATTTGCCTTTGGCGATCCTGTCACAATCGTCAGACAAAGTGCGAAAATATCAAATCAAATAAAGAACGTCTAGGGAATGGGGAATTCCCGCTACTCACCGTATTTCATGAATGTGGTTCATCGGTATCAAAATCGCTAGAATAAGATTTTGGATGAACTAGTTGCAACTGAATGTAGAACCAAGCTCACGCTCTCGCGCTGTTGCTGGTCTATAGCTATCCTAGGCTCGGGTCCAATCTCTTGCAAACCCTAGCCTAGGGAAGCTAGCATTAGGATCAACATCATCGTCCAATCGCGCACCGAGTCCAATCTCTTGCAAACTCGGCTCACGACCTAGATTGGGATAGTTCCTACCCGTCCAATCTCTTGCAAACGGGTATTGGCGCGGAATTGAAATCGGAAACCCTAGTATCGGTCCAATCTCTTGCAAACCGATACTACAGAAATTCGATTCCAACCCAATTCGGATTTCTAGGGTTTCCTATCGAATTGGGATCCAATCTCTTGCAAATCCCAATCGATGTGAATTCCTAGCCATCCATAGTAAATCAATCACAATCTAATCCCTAGTAACAATTCTAGCAAAATTTCTACTAATTCATCACAAATATGAAATTGGGCTCGTAGGGTTCATCCCCACGCCCCAAGACGTGGCGACTACTCGCAATTCATAGCAAGATCACAAAAATAATCAATGAAATAAGCAATAGAATTCATCACAATATTGAGATATGCAATAAAAATAGAATTTTTAGGGAAAAGAGATGCAAACCAATGGAGTTCTTCAATTAATCCAACAAAAATCAAACTTTGTCTCTTCTCCAATCTCCAAAATAAAGCTAAAAAGTTAATCTAAAAAGCTGCAAAAAATCTAAGAAGAAGCTCTCAAAACTAGGGTAAAAACAGGGGTTAAATAGCCCCAAAAATCGTCCAAAAACTGTGACCAAAATACCCCTGCGCAGCCTGTTTTCCGCAATTTTCGCTACAGGCAGCGCGTCGCACTCGGCCGAGTGACAAAAGTCGCTCGGCCAAGTGAAAACCCTGTAATTTTCCAGTAAGTATCGATCTTCAGGGGTCTTCATTTCGGGGGCGGCTCGGCCGAGTGAGTTGTCGTCACTCGGCCGACGGCTTCATGGTACTCGGGCGGACGTGATAAGCCACTCGGTCGAGTGGGTCTTCTGAAGCTCAGGCAGCCGAAAAACAGTAACTTGGGGATTATTGAAGGGCTTCGTCTGGGCGCCACTCGGGCGGACGGGGTCTCGTCACTCGGCCGATGTGGTCTCCGTCGCTCGGCCGAGTGCACATAGAAATCGTGTCTGAACTGGTCGGCCGAGCGGTGTCTCGCTGGTCGGCCGAGTGGCTTCTCCACTCGGCCGAGTGGGACACAAAACATGCCAAATCTGCTTATTTTGGCCTCTTCGTCGCTCCTGCGACGTCCGTTCTTCTTCCGCTCCTCTCCAACAGCAAAATACCCCTCGGGGAGGTCGTCGGTGACCGTCTGGAGTAGGCGTATCTCGAGATCACTTCAAATCATGCCAAATCACCTGAAATGCGACAAAAACAACAAATCGTGAAAAGCATCGCAATATCGTCGATATATCGTGAAAAACATGATTTGGGCGATCTAAATGGCATGCAAACATGCGGAAAAAAAGTGTAAAATAAGGAGTGATCACCTTCCGGGTACGGGTTATGACTATCTATTATACATTTGACAGAGTTTTTTGAATTCTAGGGCTGACTAGAACAAGATAAAGAGAGGCTGAGATTTGATCTTGGTAAATCAATGGTTGAGATTGGATTTTTGCAAAATTTTGATAGGAAAAGTGTCTTGGGAACAAAAACTTTGAAATTAGAAACATCTTGGTAAAGATTGTGGAGATTAAATTTTGGGAGAACGTGCTTTGTGAACCTAAACTTTGAAATTAGAAATGCTTTGGGAAATATTGTGGAGATTAAATTTGAAGGGAAAAGTGCCTTGAGAACCTAAACTATGAAATTAAAATTGCCTTGGAAAAGATTGTGTAGAAGCATAATCTATTAAATTAAACAATTTAGCGGAACGACAAATTAGTGTAAAAATACCCAGAGGTTTGTTGTTCCGCGCCGAAGACGCGAGGCCAAATTTGTTGTTAGACGCCGAATTTATTGTTCCACGTCGAAGGCGCCTGCGCCGAATTTGTTGTTTCGCACCAAAAACACCCACGTCGAAGGTGCTCGTGCCACTAAATA
Organism: Scilla litardierei; assembly: GCA_030789695.1. Lineage (NCBI taxonomy): Eukaryota > Viridiplantae > Streptophyta > Magnoliopsida > Asparagales > Asparagaceae > Scilla > Scilla litardierei. Next base: position 25,485,880 of record CM061139.1, read on the forward strand.
TTTTTTACGCTAATTTATTGTTCCGCGCCGAAGGCGCCCGTGAATTTTTTTCCTTTAATTTGTTGTTTCGCGCCGAAGGCTCGGAGCCAAATTTGTTGTTAGACGCCGAATTTATTGTTCCACGTCGAAGGCGCCTGCGCTGAATTTGTTGTTCCGCACCGAAAACACCCGTGCCGAAGGTGCTCGTGCCACTAAATATTTTTATGCTAATTTATTGTTCCGCGGGGGAAATCTTAAATGATCCGTGCCCGTGGGCACTGTTATGACTAGTCTATTATACATTTGACAGTTATTTTTGAACCCTAGGGCTGACTAGAACAAGATAAAGAATGGCTGTGATTTTGTCTTGAAAATCAATGGATGAGATCAGTTGATGTAATTTAGATGGGGTCAGCTGAAAAGAGAAAAAAATTTAGCTAGAAATAAAACAGTATGTGGGATCAGCTGGAAATAGAAAGGGTTAATACGTGGGTTTCGTTGGGTTATGTATAAAGAGAAAGAATCATTTATCTTTCCTCGCACAGCACGCCATCATCTCAACCCAACCCCTTGATCTCCACGCACGGCTCGCCTCGTCTCAACTCCCCCACCTCCCCACGACGCCTCGCCTTCTACCAAAAAAACCCTAAATCGAAAACATGTGCCATCTAAAGATCATCGATCCCAGAACCTCAGAGAGGGTTACATCGGCTCCATCTAAAGAGATCATCGATCTAGGGTTTTTATTTTTCCCTTCCAAAACGAAAACGGGTCTTACATTTTTCTTTCCTCGCACAATCTAAAGAGATCATCGATCTAGGGTTATTATTCAATCTTTGCTCGCACAATCTTACATTTTTCTTTCCTTTTTATTTTTTATGTCTAAGGGTTCTTGATAATCTGATGGCGATCACTGAATGGTACTTGGTGGCGAGCACGAACGGAGGGGGTGCAAGGTCATCGGGACCGGCCGTCAGGATCGAGACTGCAAGGGGGGCTGTCGACCAACTTTGAGATGTCAGGGATCAATTTTAACGAGTAAGATGTCCTTTTAATACAATCCCAGGAGGTGTTTGATGATGCGTCCCTGTTTGAATCTTAAAAAAGATTTGATTTTGATTCCTGGGTGTTTGTTTATTTTGTAATTAATTGATTTCTCTTTCACAAAATTAAAGTATTAAAAGATACTGGTATGTGGATTGGTATGTGGATGATATCAACATTTTATATATTTGAAAGCTTTTTAAGCACAGTCGTCTGTGTTCCGAAGAAGCATCAGCGACCGGCGTCACAGGCGCCTCGGTCTAACAAACAAAGATTTAAAAAAATATTTAAACAAACAACTTCGTTTATTTACTTTGGATCAAAATGAACTAAAAATGGCCTGGATCTTCTTTGTAGATTATGAACAAAGTAGATTATGAACAAAGGTGATACAATTTTTCAGTTCATTTTGATCCAGTTCATTCACAAGAAGAAAAGAATGTATCAACTTTGTTGGGCTAATTAGTTGGGCTAATTAGTTGGGCTAATTTGAACCATAGTTTATTAGGTTAACATGATATTTTAGTTGATATCATAATGTATCAACATCATAATCCGGTTCATTTTTCTGATCATTTTGGTTTTGATTCTAGATTTTGAAACGGGACATACCATGGGAGACTTCACGAATTTTGTTAAATCAGTCATCACCGTCGTCAAGAGTATCATCAAGGCCTTCGTTCCCCTCTTGCAGAAGAAGGCGTATGTGATCATCGATCCTGATTTCGTCAAGGTGAGACTGAGCTCTCAGGTGTTTCTTTGTAAAAGTTTGTATTGGGATGATGCGCTTTTGTGATTTTTGCAAGTTGGAATTTTTCTAATGGGTAGCTGTGAATTTACGAAATTCTTTCTCATATGTCATTTTATGAAATTTTTTATTTTGTGGTTTTCTTTTTTGTTTAGGTGCACTTAGTTTTTGCAACTAATATTAGCTTGAATTATATTATTTACAGTAGGAAATCTGATTTCTTCTAGGTTTATCAGGGTTCAGATTACACCTACTCCAAGGCTCCCCAAACACTCGCTCTTCCCCTCCTAAGAGAGTCGGTACCCAACGGCAGCTTCCACTACGATGAGGCCCTCGGCTGCTTCTGCGACGCCGAGATCGTAAGAACTAGAGACCCATTGGTATCAATCATATGTTCATTACAGAATAATACAATCTCGAGCACCTCAGCTGAAGGTCTAGAGAACATTGACAACCTGTCAATGTTCTCTCGATCTTTTTATCCCATATGCATACATGAAAATATATCATTGTACATCTATACATTCAGATTGTTTACATCTATACAATCTGATTGTGTCATGGAGTTATATCTTTGGGAATGTTTCCAACTTGAACATCGTTAGTAGTATGATTTTATGATTTCACTCCTAACAACCGGCTAACAGTGTTAACATATATGTACCATGTGTGAAAACAGGTATAATTTATTTGGACAATAAAAGGGTCCAACGAAAAAGATGAAATTAGAACATTAGAAATAATCTCTCAACATTATTCTAAAATAATGGGTTGCATTACTGAATCACGGTGATGTAGTGTCAATTAAGGGTTTATTTGGCTCCCAGAAATCCTTTTTCTAACATTTTCAGAAAGCACATAAATGCTCTTTTGAGCATTTCTAAAGACACCTTTTCTGTCGTTTGTTTCCAGAAATATTGAGAGAACACATAATTTATTACTGATATGATTCTATTGCCTTTTTGGGTCATGTTTATTTGTTTTGACTGTTTTCCATGTATATATACATGAGGTTTATTTTTTTATCAGTAGCTAAAGAAGGTTGCATGGGAAGAAATATGTTAGAATTAAGTATACGCCATACAATTTATTACCGATATATTTCCATAACCTTTGGTTTGAATGTTCTCTAGACCTTCAGCTGATCGCAAGAACACTAACACCAATTTTGTTTCTCTTTACAGAATTTTTTCATATTGTTTGTTTGTTCTATTGTTATAATGAATTATAATAGATATATTATTATACTTGCTGTTTATGATTTTTATGGATGATTTGTACTTCTTTTTATCATCTATGAACCATTTTGAGCATAATACGGCACTTCCACATGGTTGCGGCTGCTAATGTCTTTATTTAAATCTCCTGGCATTTTTATTAATATAATAAGATATGCCATGTGAGGCTTATTTCCTGCCAACACAGGGTGATGATTGTTTATGCTTAAATTAGTTTACGATTTGCATAAACAATATGCATGGGATGATTCCTATTGTAAGTCACATTTTGAGGTAAATTTTGATTTTTTTTCTTATTTTCTTCTTCAGGATGTCTGGATTTCAAGTCTGTAGATGTTTCTTATTGTTGTACATGAATTTATTAAAAATGTAGCAATTTGGAGATATTTGTTAGATTCAGTTTTATTTGATTCAAATCTTTAGTTTTTGCTTGGTATTAATCTTGAAATATTTTTTCTTGGTTTCAGGTTTCAGGTGTGAAAGTAGATAGCAGTCAAGGTTTCTCTCTTGGATCCAGACTGCAGTAATGGATATAGAAAAAGTTGAAAAAGTATATGGGCATGGTGTTGCCTGGTGTAGTTGGATTCAAATTGTCTGGAAGAAGTTATGAAACTGTGGGTTTTTTATTTTTGGGAAATAGACTGTATTATCATTGCATTAAATATTTGCAAGTTATATAGTAGTTCTCTATCTGATTTTGTAGACAACTTTGTTTATCTCAAAAAATAAAATTTTCATTTTTAGTACTATAACTGAGGTTCATTCTACCATGTATGACTGTGTTGGTGTGCAATCCAAGAGCATTAGAGATGCTACTTTGTCAAAACTTGCACAAACTGTTGAAGAACTTGAGGTGGATGCATAGTTGAGGTTAACGAATGTAAGCTTTGTTTTGCATGTATACATTCTGTAGCTGATGATTGTATAGAAAGATCGAACTTAATGTTATTATCTACAATAAAGTTGTTGATTCTATAGAAACACACGTATCAATCCAGATACAAGCGGATGAAGGAGATATACTTAGTCAGTTGAGAACCTCTATAGCTGGTATATATGTATCAATCCAGATATACATACATAGTTGAGATATACTGGTATCAATCCAGATTCTGGAGAAACTCTATAGCGATGACTGTATAGAAAGATCAAATTTGTGATTAAGATCAAATTTGTGATTTAAGCAGTAATGTTTTGATCAAGGAGATATACGTGGATAGTTGAGGACTGTAGTAGCGATTACGAGACGGTGGATTCTACTCATCATGTTGGTCATTTCATTGGTAGTTTTTGTTTAACATATACCATTCATATTGTGTTTTACTGAATATGATCATTATCTTCATGTTAATTTCTTTTATATTTTATCAATTTCATCTTTTATGTTTTCCATTTGATATAATAGAGTTTTCATCTAAAACAATTATAGATGACGAGCAATGTATTTATCTCCTTCCTTGAATCCAGACATCAAACTAATTTTTCCAGGAAGTGTAGAACATTCAATACTAGATCTTGAACTAATTTTCGAGGCATGGATGTACATCTAAGTTCCGTTGATAAGCTACATATATGAGAGGCTTTTGATGGCATTCCGATCTAAAGCTTATTACGTCAAAATAGTCAAGGTTTCTTCTGAAACTCTTTATCTTTATATGATGTAATTAATGACAACAATTATTGCTAATATTTACTGGTACTTTTTATAATGTTTTTTCATTAACTCTTAACATGAGAACTAATTTCAAAAGCTCAAGTGAAGAAATTGAAGCATTAAATTCAATTGTTCTTGAGACGAAATTGAAGGAATGATTTAATTGTTGAGTTATTTTTAGAGTAATCATTGTAAAGTTATGTTGTAAAGTTTTGATATTATTTCTGTTCGTGAGGAAGTTTATTGAATTCTTTTGATTTTTTTCATGCTATTGTATCATTCTATCTTCTGTTTTGTTTTCTCGCTGTTTTTGTGGGGAGTAGATAATGCAAATTTATAGTGTACAACAGGTGCTAACAGAGCCCATCCAAGATCAGAACCATATGATATATGTAGCATGCTGATATCTCGGCCGACTGTTGTTAGGACTTGATGGTATCTGAAATTTACATTTCTGAACTCAATGTCTCTGTGTGCTTTCTATGATCTTCTCTTTCTGTTTTGTGGATTTATATTTTGTGATTTCAAAATTTGTTGGTGGTTATTATTATTGAGTAAATTAATGGATGTTTACTGTGAGTATAATTTCTGCCTGAAATATTAAAAGAAGTGAACTCAAGTAGTCCAGTTTGAGTTTCACTATATTTAAGTTCTTTTGCAAAGATATTTGATATTTGATATTTGAAACAAGTTCTTTGACAGGGATATTTTACGGGGATATCTACACCTTGGATATCGTGAATGAGTTCCCGCTTGATCCCACTACATTCACTCGGCTATAAAATGATTCGCTTTGTTGACTTTTCCTGTAATTTATGATCTAGGCATTGAAGAATCTTTCATGTTCAAATGAAACCATGTGGGTTTAATACTATATTTAGAGAGAACAAAATTTTAGGGGAAACTATAATTTTTGGTGGAAATAAATAACAATTATTACGCTTCAGTTATTGCTGTTCGTTTAAAATTCAGGGATCTAAGATTTTGAGGGGGAATATCTTAAATAAACCGTGCCCTCCGGGTACGGGTTATGACTATCTATTATATATTTGACAGAGTTTTTTGAATTCTAGGGCTGACTAGGACAAGATAAAGAGAGGCTGAGATTTGATCTTGGTAAATCAATGGTTGAGATTGGATTTTTGCAAAATTTTGATAGGAAAAGTGTCTTGGGAACAAAAACTTTGAAATTAGAAATATCTTGGTAAAGATTGTGGAGATTAAATTTTGGGAGAACGTGCTTTGGAAACCTAAACTTTGAAATTAGAAATGCTTTGGGAAATATTGTGGAGATTAAATTTGAAGGGAAAAGTGCCTTGAGAACCTAAACTATGAAATTAAAATTGCCTTGGAAAAGATTGTGTAGAAGCATGATCTATTAAATTAAACAATTTAGCGGAACGACAAATTAGTGTAAAAATACCCAGAGGTTTGTTGTTCCGCGCCGAAGACGCGAGGCCAAATTTGTTGTTAGACGCCGAATTTATTGTTCCACGTCGAAGGCGCCTGCGCCGAATTTGTTGTTTCGCACCAAAAACACCCACACCGAAATTGCCCATGCCACTAAATATTTTTACGCTAATTTATTGTTCCGCGAAATTTTTTTTCGTTAATTTGTTGTTTCGCACCGAAGGCGCGGGGCCAAATTTGTTGTTATACTCCGAATTTGTTGTTCCACGTCGAAGGCGCCTGCACCGAATTTGTTGTTCAGCACCGAAAACACCCGAGCCGAAGGTGCCCGTGCCACTAAATTTTTTATGCTAATTTATTGTTCCGCGGGGGAAATCTTAAATGATCTGTGCCCGCGGGCACGGGTTATGACTAGTATATATATATATATAACAGAATACATCAAAAGGTATACATCTGCCAACTCAAATATAAATGATCATCAGATCGGTGCACAACATACAACACATGTCTCACAGACATCAAAATGAACATACATCAAAATGTATCACCAAAACATCAAAAATACATCAAAAATACATAACCACCCAACTATCCTATCCCACTCTCTCACGACAAAGTAGATCATCTAAGTGCACATGGGAGAGTCCTCCAACGCAAGCTCAGGAGGCGGAGGTAGGATTAGTAGCAGCAACAGGCTATGCAGAAGAGGTGGTAGTCTCTGGGTCGACTGGAGTGTCCACCGAAGGGAGGGTGGCAGCAGGAGTGCTCTCTGGAGCACGAGCAAAAGAAGTGCCAATATACGTACCCTCGGGGGCACGAACAGTAGAAGCAACAAGCTCCTCAAGATCAGCATCATCCATGGCCTCCTCGTCAGAAACTGTAGGAGGAACCTCAATGCCCAAGTGAGAACAGATGCGAGCAAGCATCTCCTCAAAACAAGCAATACGAGCCTCCTGACAGATCTGAGAAGCTGAAGAGTCAGGGCGTGAAGGTGGAGGAGGAGCAGAAGGGGTAGTCCGCTGAACGTGACGCAAGGCCGCAAGAGACTTCTTGACGACAGTCGCGTTCAGGGGAGGACCCAACAGACGCTGATCATCAGGAGGGAGAGGAACGCCGAAGTGACGGAAGACAAGAGTCAACAAGCACGGATATGGAATGTGAGCTGACTTGGTGGACTTCCTTATGCACTCAAAGGAATCCATCTTGTCAAGGATAATGCGGGCCCAATTTATCTCGCTCCCCAGAAAAAGAGCGTAGATAAGCTTGAGAAATGGCTGAGAGGGCAAGCTAGAAGAGCCGTACTTCGGTAGAAGACATGACTTCAGAATGAGATTTATGACCCATGCATTAGGCTTGAAAGATTTCGATGGAACGTCAATCATGGCGGGAGGAATGACATGGAACATCTCAGCAAGCATGGTCTGGTCAAGATCGTGGATATTATCCACGGAGATATCAGAAGGGAGCAGGCCAGAGGATGAGACACCAATCAACTGCCCTAAGATCTCTGCCGTGAGGACATAGGTGTCCCCAAGACAGTGGTCTCAACACAGTGGGTGTCATCATACTCACCCCGGACTCGATTGGCATAGAATAATTTGACGAGTCTGGGGTATGGATGAGGATTCGCCTTGGGATCATGGCGAAGATAATCTAGAAGGCCGCTATAGGAGAGGAGATCTTGTAACGACTGGTTTTCAAGTATTTGGATTTATTATAATATAATATATGTTTTGGTGGATTTTCTCCTCATGTGTGGTTTTCGTCTCCGTAACTTTCATTTTCGATCGTTTCGTCGTGTTTTCTCGTTTCTTCCTTAGGATCGTAGATTTCGGAGTAAGTCATTCGTGACGGGCTTCATAACAGTCGTATCTTACTATTAGATCAAGCCTAGGAGTCTTAGGAATCGATCCCGGGGCTCCGCGCTCCGTATCTGAACTTTTGGTGCTTATTAGCCGGTGTAAGAAGGGGCACCGACCGACTGGATGACGATCCAGTCGGTCGGCAATCCTTCTTGGACCGACTAGTTGGCTTTCTAAATTTCTCAGGAGTTACTGTTTATCGTTAGTCAGTCTAAGAACGTTGGTTGACCGACTAGGTTGCAAACTAGTCGGTCGGCAATGCTTCTTTAACCGACTAACACATCATCTAAATTTTAGTATCAGTACTGTTCACTCTTAGTCGGTCTAAGAACGTTCACCGACCGACTAGATGCCAAACTAGTCGGTCAGTAGTTGTTCATCGACCGACTAAATCTAAATCCTATTTTCGTTCAGAAGTTACTGTTTACACTTAGTCGGTCTGCGTTGGTCGACCGACCGACTAGTTGCCAAACTAGTCGGTCAGTGGTTGCTCTTTGACCGACTAATCTGTGTTAAAACCCTAATTTCTGGGCAGCCGCCAGCCCATCCTATTTAAACCCCTCCCAAACGTTTTCTTCTTCCTCCACTCGACCCAAAACCCTAGTTTCTCCCCCATTGAGCCCCCTTCCACCTCCAACCCTTATTCCTTCATTCCAAGCCCTAAATCCATCATCCAAACCATCTATCAACTCATTCTACCTCTCATCTTCCCCAAAATCTCATCAAATCCCCAAAATCCCGTGGGAGTCTGCCCGATCAGCAACTGCAGTTGTAAGGCGTAAACTCTGGGGTGGGGTAGTGTTTAGTGCCGATCGGCGTGAATGTTGTACCATTCAGCTGAAGGGCGTAAACATCTACAAACAACGTGAAACGTGAATAGTGAATTGATTGAGATTGTTAGTAGCTTGGCTACTCTTGTCTTGTACCGATAATTGTTTTCTTGTACTTATTGTTCACAGTGTCGTACTTGTGCACTCATGTTATAACTGCCATGTCATGCATACTATAACTGCTAGGTTGCTAGTTGCCTTACTTCCAGTTTCCTTGCCCAAGTCTTTTAGACTTGCTGACATGTGCCCCTTTACTTATTTGGGTGACACATGTTAGATCCTGAGCCTGAGTACCTTGTTGAGGACGAGGTATTTGTTGACGCCGAGCCCGAGCTTGTGTTTGACGGGGAGTACGTGGACACTGGGGACCAGTCCTAGTGTCTCCGTTGTGTTTTCCCTTTTGTCTAAACTGCTGTTTTGTTGTTGGTGCGTTGCACCTATACCTTGTCACGTTGTTGCTTTTTGTTGGCCTTGTTCTGGGCCTTTAGACTCTTTCTTTTAGCCTGGTGGCTTTTCTGGATGTTGAACTTATTTTCGTGTTGGACAATTTATGAGATATGAGATTTTATTTCAGTCTCTCCTTGTATTATTATTATTGTTCCGTTGTGGTTACAGGGACCTGCTTATGTTTTATTGACGATTATCGGGTTTGGGGCTTCACAGCTCCACTCTCGTGCGGACCTTTTCACGTCTCGCCTCCATTTAGGGAAGCGGGGCGTGACAGGTTTTGTTGGTGGCCCATGGAGGTCCTTCTGTAACTACGATTATCGGAATAGCGATAATAATATTAGAATGTCCAATAAACTAAGTTCGACGTCCGAGTCATAAGCTATGAGTCTAATCTGCTTCGTTTTCTGTGTCACTAGATGGCAGGAAGACGATTCACCCGTGGTGGGGGTAGTGGTGCGCTCCCTCATGATGAGGAGCCTGAGCGGGAACCCACCAACGGTGAGATGATGCGGATGATGCTCCAAATGATGCAAGTGCAGCAGGGCGTGCTCCTGCAAGTCCAGAATGCTCCACTTGCTCGAGCTGCCCGGGCTCTTCCGGATGCCCCTCGCTCTGAGCCGGGAGCGAAGCAATTGCGGGAGCTGGGTCCCGCATATTTTGATGGGTCTGAGGGTCCTCTGGCTGCCGATGAGTGGATTCAGAACATTGAGCATAATCTGAAGATGGCCAAGATCACCCCGGCTGGATGGGTTGATTTGGCGAAGAGGCAACTCAAGGATAATGCTCGGAACTGGTGGGATGCAGAAGAGAAGATGTTGGTGGAGCCGATAGCTTGGGCTACCTTTAAGTCCAGGTTTGATGAGGAATTCTTTCCGAAGGCTGCGAAGAAGGAGATGCTGCAGCGCTTCATTGATCTGAAGCAAGGGAGCTTGACGGTGGACCTGTACCACCAAGAGTTCACGAGGCTGAGTCGGTTCGCACCGAAGATGGTGCAGGATGCTGATGAGAGGGCTCAGAGGTTCCTGCAGGGACTTGCTTTGGAGCTCCAGAGTTTTGTGTCTTCCTCCGATCTGGACTCTTATCAGAAGGTTCTGGTCGCTGCGAGGAGGCAGGAGCTGAACCTGAGTCAGAGGAGGGGATCTATTGTTGGTGCTGGAAAGAGGCCTATGGAGCAGGCCAGGGTGGTGGTTAGGCCTGGTTTCAAGCCTAATCAGCCAGCTCGGTTTAAGAGGCCAGGAGGGCCTATTCTGAAGACTTGCCATTTCTGCGGCAAGCCTGGCCACATCAAGGAGCAGTGTCGGAAGTTTTTGGGCCAGTGTCTGGTTTGTGGTGATGATTCCCATGTTGCGAGAGATTGTCGACATGCGGGTCAGCTGCGGAGGGCGCCTGTTGCAGCACAGCCGTTGCAGCAGCGAGCGTCTGTTCCTGATGGTCGTGGAGCATCTCTTGTTCCACAGAGGCAGGCTTTTCAGCAGGCTGTTCCACTGAGGGGGCAGGCTTTTCTGATGACCGCTGTGGAGAGCGAGGCTGTGGATGAGGTTATCGCAGGTAATCCTCAATCTAGCTATTACTTTCCTAGTTGGTTTTGAATGATAGATTGTGTTGTTTGCTTGAACATGGTTGTTTGCTAGACTAGGGTTTGATTGTTAATTGCTTGTTAGGTGTGGTTTTGGTTTGCACATTTCCTGCACGAGTCCTCTTTGACTCTGGTGCATCGATGTGCATTATTTCTCGGAGCTTCGTGGAGAGGCATTCCTTGTCAACGTCCCCTCTTCCCAAGAGTTGGAATATCGTTACAGGGAATGGCGTGGTCTCGGTGCATCGTGGTTGCAATTCTTGCCCGTTGGTGGTCTGTGGACATGAGCTTTTCGCTGATTTCATTGTCCACGACATCATCAACTATGATGCAGTTCTTGGGATGGACTGGCTTGCGAGCTTCTATGCTATGATCGACTGTCGAAGGAAGAAGGTGGTGTTCGAGATTCCCAGACATCCAGTATTTGAGTTCAGTCGTGGTAGCAGTTCGCTTGGTCCTGTCAGGTTTCAGGCCAGGCCAGTGGAGGTTGTGGCTTTGCAGATGGAGCTGGAGTGGCCAGCTGTGGTGCGAGACTTTGGCGACGTCTTCCCCAAGGAGATGTCTGGTTTGCCACCTGATCGAGCTTTAGAATTTTCTATCGATCTTATTCTAGGTGCGCAGCCGATTTCAAAGGCGCCGTATCGTATGGCACCTGCAGAATTGGAAGAGTTGAGGAAGCAGTTGGATGAGCTTTTACAGAAGGGTTATATTAATCCTAGCGTGTCTCCGTGGGGAGCACTGGTGTTGCTGGTGAAGAAGGGAGATGTTCCAAAGACAGCGTTCAGGACGAAGTATGGACACTATGAGTTTGTGGTTATGCCTTTCGGTGTAACTAACGCGCCCGCAGTTTTCATGAATCTAATGAACCTGATTTTCTACGACTTTTTGGATAAGTTTGTCGTTATCTTTATTGACGACATTCTGATCTATTCGAAGTCGGAGGAAGAGCATGCATCGCACTTGAGGACGGTATTGGAGATCTTGAGGAAGCATCGTTTGTATGCTAAGTTTTCGAAGTGCGAGTTTTGGCTGGACAGAGTTGCTTTTCTCGGGCATGTGGTGACTGGAGATGGTATATCAGTGGACCCCGAGAAGATTAGGGCCATCAGAGAGTGGCCTGTTCCGTCGTCTGTGTCTGAAATTCGGAGTTTCCTTGGACTTGCTGGTTACTATCGGTGATTCATTAAGGACTTTTCTCGTATTGCTGAGCCGATGACCGGGTTGACGCGGAAGGATGTTGCTTTTGTTTGGTCGGATGATTGTGAGAATGCTTTTGGTGTTCTGAAGGAGAGGTTGACGACTGCCCCTATTCTTGTTGTGCCTGATCGCAGCGGTGGATTTGAGATCTTTTGCGATGCTTCTGGCAAGGGTCTCGGTTGTGTGTTGCATCAGCACGGACATGTTGTGGCGTATGCGTCTCGTCAGCTTAAGGTTCATGAGAAGAATTACCCGACGCATGATTTGGAGTTGGCTGCCGTTGTGTTTGCTCTTAAGATTTGGAGGCACTTCCTGCTGAGTGAGAAAGTGAAGATTTTCACCGATCACAAAAGCTTGAAGTATATTTTTACTCAGAAGGAGCTCAACATGCGACATCGTCGATGGTTGGAGCTTATGGAGGATTATGAGATTGATTTGCAGTATCACCCGGGCAAGGTGAATGTGGTTCCTGATGCGCTGAGTAGGCTTCCCGTGGTGATGATTTTGACCTCGCAGTGGAGATTGCAGCAGGATTTTTGCGAGTCTGATGTGGAGATTGTTCTTCCTGGGGAGGCTTCATCGTTGATGTACATGCAGGTACAGTCGACGATCGTGGATCGGATTAAGGCTGGCCAGGCTGAGGATCCGAAGCTGGTGAAGATTCGGGAGCAGGTGGAAGCCGGTTTGCAGACTGACTTTTTGATTCATAAGGATGGCTCGCTGAGGTTTGGAGCCAGGTTGTGTGTGCCGGCTGGGGACATTAGAGAGGAGCTGATGGTGGAGGCACACAGTTCGCCGTATTCTGTGCATCCTGGTGGCACCAAGATGTACCAGGATCTTCGTCTGAATTATTGGTGGCATGGTATGAAGAGAAGTGTGGCTTGGAGTGTAGCCAAGTGCTTGGTTTGCCAGCAGGTGAAGGCGGAGCATCAGCGTACGGCCGGGTTGCTACAACCGCTTCCGATTCCGGAGTGGAAGTGGCAACACATCACTATGGATTTCATGACTGGACTACCTTGGAGTCTGAAGCAGAATGACGCTATTTGGGTGATCGTAGATCGATTGACCAAATCCGCACACTTTATTCCGTTTCGAGTGGGACAGTCCACTGAGGCGCTAGCGAGGAGATATATGGAGGTAAAATTCTTTTACTCTCCGTTTTATTTCCTTTTCCTTGTTGGGTAGTGATGTAACGTGAATCGTGCAGGAAGTCGTGCGACTTCACGGAGTCCCCGTGAGTATCGTGTCAGACAGAGACACGAGGTTCACATCTCAGTTCTGGCAGAGTTTGCAGAAGAGCTTGGGTACGCGTCTGAGTTTCAGCACGGCGTACCATCCGCAGACGGATGGCCAGTCCGAGAGGACGATTCAGATCTTGGAGGACATGCTGAGGGCGTGCATGTTGGATTTCAAGGGTTCGTGGGAGGACCATCTACATCTGGTAGAGTTTTCTTACAACAACAGCTTCCAGGCGAGTATTGGCATGGCACCTTTCGCCACTCTTTATGGGAGGAAATGTCGATCGCCATTAAGTTGGGATGACGTTGGTGATCGGGAGCTGTTGGGACCTGAGATGATCGTGGAGGCCGTGGATATTGTCAGGAACATTTGGGAGAGGTTGAGGATTGCTCAGGACCGTTTTAAGCATTGGGCGGATGCTAAACGTCGTCCTTTAGAGTTTCAGCCGGGCGACCATGTGTTCTTGAAGATTTCCCCGAATCGTGGTGTGATTTGTTTTGGGAAGCGAGGGAAGTTGAGCCCGCGATACATTGGACCGTTTGACATTTTGGAGAGGGTTGGCGAGGTAGCTTATCGCTTGGCCTTGCCGCCATCTTTGGAAGGAGTTCATAATGTTTTCCATGTGTCACAGCTTCGTCGATACATTAGCGATCCATCTCACGCCGTGGATTTTTCGGAGATTACCGTTCGTCCCGACCTGACGTATGACCAGCATCCAGTGCAGATTCTGGACAGGCGTCAGAAATCGCTTCGGAACAAGATTGTCAATCTTGTGAGGGTGATGTGGCGACACGGCTCACCTGGAGAGTCTACTTGGGAGAATGAGGATGAGATGCGAGAGCGCTTCCCACTTTTGTTTCCGGACACGTGAGTGTTTGGAAATTCCGAGGACGGAATTTTTCTTAAGTTGGGGAGGATGTAACGACTGGTTTTCATGTATTTGGATTTATTATAATATAATATATGTTTTGGTGGATTTTCTCCTCATGTGTGGTTTTCGTCTCCGTAACTTTCATTTTCGATCGTTTCGTCGTGTTTTCTCGTTTCTTCCTTAAGATCGTCGATTTCGGAGTAAGTCATTCGTGACGGGCTTCATAACAGTCGTATCTTACTATTAGATCAAACCTAGGAGTCTTAGGAATCGATCCTGGGGCTCCGCGCTCCGTATCGGAACTTTTGGTGCTTATTAGCCGGTGTAAGAAGGGGCACCGACCGACTAGATGACGATCCAGTCGGTCGGCAATCCTTCTTGGACCGACTAGTTGGCTTTCTAAATTTCTCAGGAGTTACTGTTTATCGTTAGTCGGTCTAAGAACGTTGGTTGACCGACTAGGTTGCAAACTAGTCGGTCGGCAATGCTTCTTTAACCGACTAACACATCATCTAAATTTTAGTATCAGTACTGTTCACTCTTAGTCGGTCTAAGAACGTTCACCGACCGACTAGATGCCAAACTAGTCGGTCAGTAGTTGTTCATCGACCGACTAAATCTAAATCCTATTTTCGTTCAGAAGTTACTGTTTACACTTAGTCGGTCTGTGTTGGTCGACCGACCGACTAGTTGCCAAACTAGTCGGTCAGTGGTTGCTCTTTGACCGACTAATCTGTGTTAAAACCCTAATTTCTGGGCAGCCGCCAGCCCATCCTATTTAAACCCCTCCCAAACGTTTTCTTCTTCCTCCACTCGACCCAAAACCCTAGTTTCTCCCCCATTGAGCCCCCTTCCACCTCCAACCCTTATTCCTTCATTCCAAGCCCTAAATCCATCATCCAAACCATCCATCAACTCATTCTACCTCTCATCTTCCCCAAAATCTCATCAAATCCCCAAAATCCCCCAAAAACCCTAGTTCTCCAAACTTCTCCATTCATTTCCAGATCTGGTCCCTAGGTTCTCCGGAGTGTTTCTTCCGCCTCCTCACGGTATGAAATCGATCTCTTGATGTTTTCATAACCTATTTGTATTTTTATGAAACCCTAATGAAATGGATGTTGTTTTGATGATTGTTTCCCCTTAACAGCGATTTCCCCGTAGATTAGCATCCGCGGGACGAACCTTCGTGATCGTCATCCCCGGTGCTAGGCAAGTGAAACTTGCCACTTAGGGTTTAGGCCATGTTTTAGGCCATTTTGCTTGTTGTAGGCGTAAAAGAGGCTAGGCGACGAAATGATACTCGCCTAGGCGCAAATTGGGGAACTAGCTTGACAACGAAGCTAGTTCCGACATATATCATGTTGCACAATTACCATGTCATGTTTAAATTCCATTAACGGTACACGAATTAATTGTCATGTCATTGCATTCTTTAAGTGATCCCGTGATTGCGTAGCATCGCTACAATACTTGTGTTCCTGGCTCGTGACCAGAAGCGAGCATAATGAGTTGCTAACCCCAACGCTCGATATTGAATTGTGAACTAAGAAACAAGCTCCCGTGCGGGGCAACCCTGGCTCACTTGCTGGGCTCATGTACAGGGACCCTGGCTTGTTTACGTGTGGGATGGGGTAAGGGTTAAGCGGCCATTCAACTGGGAGTCTGCCCGATCAGCAACTGCAGTTGTAAGGCGTAAACTCTGGGGTGGGGTAGTGTTTAGTGCCGATCGGCGTGAATGTTGTACCATTCAGCTGAAGTGCGTAAACATCTACAAACAACGTGAAACGTGAATAGTGAATTGATTGAGATTGTTAGTAGCTTGGCTACTCTTGTCTTGTACCGATAATTGTTCTCTTGTACTTATTGTTCACCGTGTCGTACTTGTGCACTCATGTTATAACTGCCATGTCATGCATACTATAACTGCTAGGTTGCTAGTTGCCTTACTTCCAGTTTCCTTGCCCAAGTCTTTTAGACTTGCTGACATGTGCCCCTTTACTCTTTTGGGTGACACATGTTAGATCCTGAGCCTGAGTACCTTGTTGAGGACGAGGTGTTTGCTGACGCCGAGCCCGAGCTTGTGTTTGACGGGGAGTACGTGGACACTGGGGACCAGTCCTAGTGTCTCCGTTGTGTTTTCCCTTTTGTCTAAACTGCTGTTTTGTTGTTGGTGCGTAGCACCTATACCTTGTCACGTTGTTGCTTTTTGTTGGCCTTGTTCTGGGCCTTTAGACTCTTTCTTTTAGCCTGGTGGCTTTTCTGGATGTTGAACTTATTTTCGTGTTGGACAATTTATGAGATATGAGATTTTATTTCAGTCTCTCCTTGTGTTATTATTGTTGTTCCGTTGTGGTTACAGGGACCTGCTTATGTTTTATTGACGATTATCGGGTTTGGGGCTTCACAGCTCCACTCTCGTGCGGACCTATTCACGTCTCGCCTCCATTTTAGGGAAGCGGGGCGTGACAGATCTGCGAGTTGAGGAAAATCGGAGAACTGAACGAAATGCTCCAGAATCAACGGACAGTGCTCAATATGATTGTATGCCACAAGACACATCGGGTCATCTCAACACAACGAGATAACAATCCTACCAGAAGGCATGGGAGCCTTCCCCTTAGACGGAGGAGAGGTAGATCGAGGAGGAGGAGTAGGAGCCTTCTCGGTAGGCCCAGTCTCCGGGATATACTCATCGTCGGAGTCAGGTGGTGAGGGAGCACGGAATGGTCCAGGAGTCAAAATCTTTTCTTTGACCTTGGTCTGGGGCTTGTATTGAGATGTGGGTTTTGGCTTGGAAACGGCAGTCCTCTTCTTCTTGAGGGGAGGCGAGGAAGAGGAAGGAGAGGTAGGCATACGAGTGGTTTTGGCACGACGTTTGGGTTGAGGAGGGTTGGTAGAAGGAGACTCGACGGTCATGGGAGACGGAGCGGTAGGACGGATAGGGATGCGTGTCTTCGCCATGAGATCGAGACAAAGAAACCGAGCGAAATCCGACCTAGAAGTGAACCCTAAATCGAACAAACAGAAATCGAATGGAAAGAACCCTAAAACAAACGGAATTGAACCATAAAATCTGAGAGAGAGTGAGAGATGATACCCTAGGAAGTAGAGAGATCGATGGCTGGCGGCGACTGACAGTGGCCGAAAACGGCGGCCCACAGCGGTCGGAGACGGCGGAGGAGGCTGAGGAGTCGAAGGTTTTAGGGTTTTGGGAATATCACGCACCGATTAGAATGAATTCTAATCGGTGCAGATGAGTTATAAATCGATTGGGAGAGACAAAGACTGAAATGCCCCAGCGCAACTAGTCTGTCAAAGTTTAAGAGCTGACCGACTAGAATGCAATCTAGTCGGTCGGCCAATGAGCTTGGACCGACTAACTGCAAACAGCAAGTGAAGTCAAAAATAGGGCAAGAATTAGTCGGTCTGAGTTCATTCACTGACCGACTAGAACTGAAACTAGTCGGTCGGATAATGAACTGGGACCGACTAAGAGAGTCCAAAAATTTGTGAATTCGAAATTTTGAGTTTTCTCCAAATAACACTTGTACGAAACATCGAAATCACTCTCAAACACACTTATTCTACCCCATAAATACTAGAAAATCTTAAATCCGACGTGCATGAACATATCTAGCATAAATTCCGAAAATCCAATCATAAATCCAGAAAATCCCATCAAATTTAGCATGAGTATATAAATATCATTATCATGCAGGATTATCGAAAAATATGAATCCTAAATCTCGGATTCACCCATAATCCCCAATTCTCGACGTAACCGCACAAAGGAATATTCCTTGAGTGGTTTCGTGAAAATATCGGTGATTTGCTTCTGGGTTTCAACGTACACTAAAATGATGTCCTTTTTAGCAACATGATCATCTAGGAAATAGTGACGGACATCTATGTGTTTGGAACGGGAATGGTGTACCGGATTTTTAGAGAGACATATTGCACTTTGGTTGTCCACCATGATAGGGCAAGTATCACAGTTTATACCGAAGTCTTTAAGAGTGTGTCTCATCCAAAGAACCTGTGCACATGCAGCACCGGCGGTAATATATTCCGCCTCGGTGGTTGAAAGTGATAAGGAATTCTGCTTCTTGGAAAATCAAGAGACAATAGAATTTCCTATAAAATGACACGTGCCACTAGTACTTTTCCTGTCGGATTTGCATTCAGCATAATCTGTGTCACTATATGAGATTAACTCATATGTACTAGACTTTGGATAATATAATCCGTAGTCGAGAGTGTAACTTAAATAACGGAAAATACGTTTTACCGATACTAAGTGTGAATCCTTAGGTTGTGATTGATAACGAGCACATACACATACAACAAACATAATATCAGGCCGATTGGTAGTAAGGTATAATAAACTACTTATCATACCTCGATATAGACGAATGTCTACATCTTTGCCGCCAGTATCTTTATCAAGATGTGTAGTAGTGCTCATTGGAGTCTTCTTGCCAGAAGCATTCTGCATTCCAAATCGCTTTAGCAACTCCATCGTGTACTTGGTTTGGTGGATGAAGATTCTATCGTGCATTTGCCGAATTTGGAGTCCTAAGAAATATTTGAGCTCACCCATGTGGCTCATCTCAAATTGGTCCTTCATGACATTAGAAAATTGTTCGCAAAGAGTGAAGTTAGTAGCACCGAAAATGATATCATCAACATAAATTTGAACTAAAATAATATCATGATTCACATACTTAACAAATAGTGTAGAATCAACTTCACCCATTTTAAAACCCAAATCCAAAAGAAAGTTCTTTAGGCGGTCATACCGAGCTCTAGGAGCTTGTCTCAAACCATAAAGTGCTTTCTTAAGTTTGAAAACGTGATTTGGAAATTTTTCATTTATAAAACCTGGAGGTTGAGAAACATAAACTTCCTCAATGACATCTCCGTTTAAAACGCACTTTTTACATCCATTTGAAAGAGTTTAAAATCTTTATGGCATGCAAAAGATAACAACAACCTAATAGATTCTAATCTAGCTACAGGAGCAAAGGATTCTTCGAAATCTATACCTTCCTCTTGCCTGTAGCCTTGAGCTACTAACCGAGCTTTGTTCCGGACGACGTTTTGGTTCTCGTCGGTCTTATTCTTGAAGATCCACTTCGTTCCTATAACGGTGTGGTTCTTCGAAGGCAATGGAACTAGCTCCCAAACCTCATTCCTCTCAAACTGAAT